>JAUMJK010000421.1:600000-1037524 GCA_033558105.1 Coccyzus lansbergi | reverse complement strand
GTGGGACAGGGAATGAAAACAACGTAAGGGGTGGGATAGGGAACAGAAACGAGAGCGAGGGGCGGGGCCAGGTACGGCAATAGCATCAAGGGCGGGGCCGGGGTGTAACGGAAACTGTAAGGGGCGGGGCGGGGGGGGGTATGGAAACAGCGTAAGAGGCGGGGCCAGAGTGTAAAGAAAGCGTGAGGGGTGGGTTCTCGCCCTCGCCGGGAAGGAGCTGAAGCATTAGTGTCTGTAGTGCCGGTCGAGCTCCCTCGGGGGAAGAGCCCCAGGTCCGCTTATTGTAACGGAGAGTAGGGAAAGTGTAAATGCGTTCCATCGACCGGGTCTCCTTACCCATTTCCTTGCAGAAACCGCTTTACTCCTTAATCGAGTTCTGGTTTAGGTCACTGTATGCCGTGGAGCTGCCCCCACCAAACAGCGCCGGCCCTAGCAACAACCGCCACCAGCGGGCAGGGAAATGCTCCAACGACGGTAAAAATGGGAGCCTTTCAAGCAAAGAAAAAAAATACTCCTTTCTTGTCTGTCAGGGCGGCCGGTCGCATGTGCAAGTCTAAGGATTCACCCAGAAGGCCAACTCAGAACCATAGAATGGTTTGGATTGGAAGGGAAGATCATCAAATTCCAACCCCTGCCATGGGCAGAGATATCTCCCCCTGGATCAGAGGGATAAGAGCTCCATACAACCTGGCCTTGAACACCTCCAGGGATGGGGCAGACACCACTGCTCTGGTGAACCTGTTCCGATGCCTTACCACCCTCATTGTGAAGAAATTATATCCGTGCAGCTAGAAGCAAAGAAAAGGAAGGAATGTTCATTCAGTCTCAAAGAAAAGGGTAGAAGGTGACAGCCCTCACACAGAATGTACGAGGATGGGCAGAGATAGTTAAAAAAAGAGGCCAGGCTAGAAGCTGTTTGCACATACACACCTCTGAGATAAGAATCCACAAACAATAAGAGATTGTTACGTATGTATGGAATCTATCAGAATGTAACACGAATACACTGAATGTACCCCTAGATCAGCCAACAGGATTGCAACTAATCATTTTGTATGTACCTACTTTTACTATAAATGTAACTCCACAGGTACAGCCGGGGTTGCTCCCTTTGAAGAGCGTCCTTAGTGACCAGTCTGGTTTTTTAACCCCTTATGCAAGAGAATAATTTTTTGTACTTTATTTTTGTACCGGCTTGCTGTGCCGTCTCGTTTTTAGATCCGTGGACCCTAAAAATGTCTAAATCTGCCCCTCATTCTCCTCATTCCATCACAGTCCCTCCCCAGCTTTTTTGTAGCCCCTTCAGGCACCAGAAGGTTGCTATAAGGTCTTGCAGCCTTCCTTTCTCCAGGATTAACCCCAACTCTCTCTGCCTGCCCTCATATGGGAGGTGTTCCAGCCCTTGGGTCATCCTTGTAGCCTTCTCTGGACCTGTTCCAGCAGTTCCATCTTCCTATGTTGCAAATTCCAGAACTAGACACAATACTCCAGATGAGGTCTCACAAGAGAGGATTACAGGGTCAGAATCCCTTCCCTCACCCTGCTGACCATGCTGCATTTGATGCAGCCCAGGAAACAGTTGGCCTTCTAGGCCGTGAATGCACATTGTTGGCTCACGTCGAGCTTCTCATCAACCAGTCCCCCAAGTCCTGTGCAGGGCAGCTCTCAATCACATCATCCCCCATCCTGTATTGAAAATTGGGATTGCACTGACCCAGGTGTAGGATCTTGCAGTTGGCCTTGCTGAAATTAAAGAAGTTGAAAAGAAAGCTGAGGAGGGGCTGTTTACAAAGGCTTGTAGCGATAGGACAATGGGCAGATTTAGACTAGATATAAGGAAGAGTTTCTTCACCATGAGGCACTGGCACAGGTTGCCCAGGGAAGTTGTCGCTGCCCTGTCCCTAGAGGCACAAACAGCAAGGAG
Organism: Coccyzus lansbergi; assembly: GCA_033558105.1. Taxonomy (NCBI): domain Eukaryota; kingdom Metazoa; phylum Chordata; class Aves; order Cuculiformes; family Coccyzidae; genus Coccyzus; species Coccyzus lansbergi. Next base: position 1,035,600 of record JAUMJK010000421.1, on the reverse strand, counting down.
CGAGAGGGAAGTGCGCCACAGACCCTGCTGTGAATAAGGAATCATAGAATAGTTTGGGTTGGAAGGGACCATCATCCATCTCTGGAGGTGTTCAAGGCAAGGTTAGATGGAGCCTTGGGCAGCCAGATCCAGTGGGAGGTGTCCCTGCCTATGGCAGTAAGGGTGAAACTGAGTGAATTTTGAGATCTCTTCCAACCTAAAGTATTCTAGGAGCCTATAAATCTACGATTCCTGCTACCCCTTTAGGTACTAGCGGCTGCCCTAAGATCCCGCAGGATGCCTATGAAGCTACTCACCTGGGGGGGCGTGGCGGCTATTTCCCTCCTTCCCCTGGGGCGTGGCCTCCACTTCCTCCACCCCCTGAGGCGAGGCCGTCATTCTCCTCTCCCCTGGAGGCGTGGCCTCAATTTCTCTCCCCCCTGGGGGCGGGGCCGCCATTTCCCCCCCCCCCCTCAGGGCGGGGCAGCGCCCTCCGTGATGGCGTCGGAGGCGGCGGGGCCGCAGCCTGTGAGGCGCCGCTGAGCGCCATGGCGAGCCCGGCGCGGCCCCCGCCGACACCGACCCCGGGCGCCCCGCCGAGCCCTGCGGAGGCCGCGCCGGGCAGCCCCGCCGAGTCGCGCAGCCCAGACTCGCTGGAATCCTTCTCCAACCTGCACTCGGGATGCCCCAGCGGCTCCGAGCTCAACAGCGACGCCGAAGAGGCGGCGGGGGGCGGGGGCGGCGGGGAGCGGCCCGGCGGCCCGCGGGAGCGCTTTCCCGGGCAGTCCGTATACCACATCAAATGGGTGCGCTGGAAGGAGGAGAACACGCCTGTCATCACTCAGAACGAAAACGGCCCCTGTCCACTGCTGGCCATCATGAATGTGCTGCTGCTGGCCTGGAAGGTGCGGGGGAAAATGGGCTGGGGACAAAGAAGCTCTGATCCCTCCCTGCAGTCCCCGGAGGGTAGCTTGTGGGGAGGTGGGTGCAGGGGCTCCTCTCTCAGGTGATGGAATGAGACGGAATGGCCTCAGGCTGCATCAGGGGAAGTTCGGGGTGGAAATAGAGAAAAAATCCATCGCAGACAGGGTTCTCGAGCGCTAGAACAGCTGCCTAGGAAGGTGGTCGAGTCCCTCGAGGGGGGATTAAAAGACACATACATGAGACATTTAGAGACGTGGTTTAGTGGTGGAGAGGTATGGTTGGGCTTGATATTCTCTTAGGGTCTTTTCTATCCTAACGATTTTATGATTTGTTCTGTGATTCTGCCCTTCAGGCCTCTTCCTTTTGCAAAGAACTTTAAAAAAAGCGAGAACCACAGCTGGGCTGCTGGACATGCCCTAACAGTGAGCATCTGCTCGCTTTCCTGAGAGGAACTCGATTTGAGTCTTAGAATCATAGAATGGTTTGGGTTGGAAGAGACCTTAAAGATCGTACAGTGCCATCCCCCCTGCTAGGGGCAGGGATACCTGATCAGGCTTCCCAAGCCCCAACCAGCCTGGCCTTGAACACCTCCAGGGATGGAGCAGACACAGCTTCCTTGGGCAACCTGAGCGAGGGCATCCCCACCCTCACAGTGAAGAAGTTCCTCCTTCAGTCTAGTCTAAATCTGCCCCTTCCAGTTTATACGTGTCTTACGAGAAGCAGCTAAGGGAGCTGAGGTTATTTAGTCTGGAGAAGAGGAGGCTGAGGGGAGACCTTATAACTGTTTGCAACTGCCTACAAGGAGCTTGCAGGGAGGTGGTTGGTGGTCTCTTCTCCCAAGTAACAGGGCAAGAAGGAATGGCCTCAAATTGTGCTGGGGAAAGTTTAGATGGGACATTAGGAAAAATTCCTTCACAGACATGGTTCTTGAACACTGGCAGAGGCTTCCCAGGGAGGTGGTTGAGTAACCATCCTGTGTTTGTACGGTGGGTTCCTTGTGGGCATGCTTTAGTAGTGGACACAGTTGGACTCAGTGGTCTTTTCCAACCTAATGATTCTATGATCCTCTGCTATACTGAGCAATAGTTTGCAGATGTGTTCAGGTTTCTAATAAGTAAACATTGCTATTTATAGCACTAAAATTGTAGGCGGTGTTTTGGGAAAATAGGTTGCTTTTGTATAATGAAGTATCTGCACAGTTGTACAGAACACAGCTTTGTATAATAACTGCCTAAATAGCAGGCATAACATACAGTTAAGCAGCTTAAGTACAAATACATCAGAGTAATATACAGTTATGCAGCATAGATTGTGTTTAAATTAGTGAGTAAATTGGGTTGTTATCAAGTATGGCATTGACAGCTGGAAGTTCTTGTTCCAGCCCAGCCAGTGTTGTGGATACAGACTTCCTATGCTCTTAAAATAACTCTTTTAAGCTATTGAAATGTAATGCGTAGTGTAATTATTAACATTTTAATGTGAAAGAAGTCTGCTGGAGAAGGGTTATGAGGTTGTGTGTGATGCCAGACAAGGAGGAGGTGTTACTTCTCAAGAAATGCTGACAGTTGGACCCTGAAAGATCGATAAGCAGAGTCAATGAATAGAAAAGCTTTATGGAGTAGTTTCTGTGTTGTGTTATCAAGGGAAATAAAGTTAGTACTGAAGAATATAGAAGGCTGTTCACAGGTGTTACAGGTGAGATAGGAAAAGGTCAAAATGGAAATAAGAAGAGTGAATTTGTTTAGAGGAAGTTAACTTTCCAGATTTTTTTAACTTTTCAGGTATATTTTCAGTACATTTTCCTATGCTTGTATGTCAGGAGGGAAGCTGTGGGTGCAGCGATGCAGGTATTTGGACATCAGTGAGAACAGCACAGGGAAGTTGTCTGTGACTTCAAGGTACTGCCTTACGTAGGCTCAGCTGTTCTCAAGAGGCTGTGAAGGTGGTCATAGACTGAAGTATTAACACTTGCTGTCTGTGCCCCTTCTTTAGCATCTGGAGTTGAATGGAGGGCCTTGGAGAACTTCTCATGCCTTGTCATTTTGTATGGTGGTATTTTAAAATAAGTTACATGTTTACAGGGTTTTGGTTTTTAACTTCACTTAGTGAAAGCACATAAATAGGACGGCACAGCTCTTGTTGATTGCATTTAAGTTTTTGGAGGTTTTGAACCTTACCGTTCTTTCTTTGCCTTCTTAAATGTAAAATTGCTTTCTTCTGCTGTCGTCCATCCAGAATTTTGAGCAACGTTCTGCTTTGATGAAATATTATGTAGCAAGAATTAAGGTGATATTCAGTTTTATAAGCAGATGAAAATCAAAATGCCTCTTGGGCGTGCCCTACTGTTTCTTACTGCTAGGATTACTGTAGGGGGTTTCTGTAATTTTACTTATATAAAGCCTCAGCAGAATTTACATGAGTTGCAGACGGGCAGCTAAATTGGTGAAACTGCCATTGTATGACCTTATTATTTACATGCTTGAGGAAATACCTGTCTGTCAGTTTTATGTTGCCCCTGCTTGTAATTGATTTTCCTAATTAGTCTCTCTCCAAATTAGCCTTTATTCCACCCTAGTTCATAGTAAAGAACCATGTTGGCATTGTTTGGATTGGCAAGCTTATTGGCAGCTCACCTGTACAACAGTAGCTATGTACTGAGGCTGAAGATGAGCACCCACCTTCTCATGTCTCCTGAGCCAAGTGAATGCTAGATTAGTGCAGGTAAATACAATTAGGGAACAAGGAGGCAGAACAAGAGATGAAAATAGGTGACAGCGGAGTGAGAATGCCATCATGTGTGTTAGGAGAAAAGAATGTTTGTGGCAGGGGTGAAAAAAAAAACGGAGTAAGGAGAAGAGGTGGGGAAATAAAATCTCAACAGAGCATAAGAAGGTAAACAGTTAAGCTGTGGGCTCTCTTCCCTCTATCAGTAACCAGCTTTGCTTCTTGGGACTCTGTCTTGGCAGGGCTGAGAGTTTTGGTTTCCCTGTAGGTAGGTAAGATCTCAAATAACTTCAGAATACGTGTTAGTGCTCAAAGTTGAGAAATACTAATTACAATGCTATTTTTCAAGTTTTCACAGACTTCCCTTTGCATGGCAAATCACGTGCTTCTGTTATTCCAGAGTGGGAACAGTGACTTTGAGATCCAACGTTGTACATCAGCTGTGCTTTCACAGCAGTGAAAGCTGAATTCACGTTATTGACTTTGACAAGTAGCACATGATCAATTTGCTTAGAACTAAAATCTTTATTTACAACTTAGTATTAAGTGGAAAGCCTTCCAAGGGTATGTAGGCCATACTCACAGAAACATTTATGCCTAAAAGCTCAGATTATCACTTTAAGGTTTTTTTAAGGAGAGCTCACTTCTTCAGGTATTTCAGCTCCTCAGAATGCAAGCTCCTTGCCCCCAAAGAGTGTTGTGATCTTCTGTTTGTGTGTCCCAGCTGTCCTTGTTCAAACACCGAGTAAAGAGAGACTGCATGTGGTTTGTTAATTTGCTTAAAGGATTGCAATAGCAATGGTACTGCACCTTAGGTAAGTATGCCATACACTCAAAAAATTTCTTCCTACTGGTTATGAATATCTTGTTCATTAACAGAGCAAGATTCTTCTCCTTTCCTAGTTGTTATTCCATTTTTATTTTGACCTTTGGAGGTATTTGATTAGGTGTTAAGATCATTATCTAAGGATACAGGTATAAAGACTACTTAAAAATAATTGATTCTTTGAGAGTGCTGTATCTGCATGTTCTCATCTCTGAGATGCTGGTTTGGCAACACTTTAGTTTTTTTAAATTCTGAAATTGTAGTATCCATTGGAACTGTTCAGATTCCTTTTTGATAGTACCACATTTTGGAACTCAACGTGCTGTACAACTCTTACCTCTGTTTTATCCACTGCTTTCAAAGGAGCCTGAACATAGGACTTCAAGGCAGCTTGTTGTAGAAGCTTTACTTCTAAATGTTACAATAATGAAATCATCGCGTGGACTGCTTGTATAAGCTGAACTTATGGTTCAACCTTTAGGAGGCAAAGCCAAGGAGTTGTGCTTGCAGAAGTGTTACAGCAATGTTCTTCTAAGTAAAAAGAAAACCAAAGCAGTATGATACTAACTTGAGAAAGTAACAGTTGTGCCAAAAAGTTTAGGCTTCTGTGATGGAGAGCATGAGTATTGCAAAACATTTAAAACAGTATATGCAAGCATGGGTTGTCTCTTCTGATGCAGAGTAGTGTAGGATGCTGTCTTTTGACTTCTTTAAATCTGAAGACCACTCGGTTTTTCCTCAGGATTGCAGCTCACTGTAGTTAAGCTTAGCCATGCAAAGCTTGCTTTTCTAAGTACTTCTGTTGTTGTTAGGTGTAATCCCTGCACAGCTTTCTGATAACTTCTGGTATTGCATTACGTAGTAAGTGGGGGGCGATCAGGGGAGGAGCCTTTCTCAGGACTTACTCTATTAACATCATCAGGTGCCAAAAGCATAGTACAGATGCTGTGTAATTCTGCTTTATTTCTCAGGTGGGATGTGATGTCATGTAGTCAAAGAAGTCTATGAACCATAACACATTGCACAAAAATTATATCCAGGGAAGAGAGACAGATTATTTTGTTACATAAAATAATCTGAAAGGGAAACATAACGTAATAAAAGCATAAATAGGATTGTCTTGAAAAGTGAGTTCCTATGGAATATCTTGTCCTTACAACTTTTTACATAGAAGAATAATCCCAGTAGCACATTTGACAGTGTCTTTAGGATTTTTTTTTCTATCACAGTCCTTTCAGTGAATGGAAGGTTTTGAGAGCAGTGTTCCCTGCGTACCTAGTAGTACTAACATTTTGATAACTTAAACTGTGTATGAATTGCCTATTCAGGTGACTGTGACAATTCTGTAAGTGTTATAATCCTTTATACGTAGATGTCTCCAAACTGAGAGCAAAGAAGAGTAACCTTCTAGTTGGAAAGTTTTAGGTTTGGGGTCTTGTAAAAGCAGCCAGTTGTTCAGAGGAGCCAAGTGTAGTGTGCTTCTGCTGATACCTGTTTGTTTTGTCAGTCTGCAGATTTAGTGCCTGGTCTGAGGTCTGGCATCGGCCCTTTACATGTGATCTCCTTTTTCTTGTTGCTGAGCTAAAGCTCCTTATGGCCGGAATTTGCACAGATTGCTTGGGCAAACTCACTCAGCCTCCAAAGGTGAGGTGCTGGTCAGCTCCTGATGGATGCTCAGCAGAGGCCCTGGCAGCCTTCCTCCCTGCATCTGTGGGATGAGCTGAGCTTACAGATCAGCAGGCCTGGAGCTGTGTGTTTTCCACAAAAGGAATTCTGCTCTGAGGGTTAGAAGGAAACCTGGTCAAGTGGGTTGCTGTTAAGGTTATTGGGCAACAGGATGTACCATCAGGCTGTCATGTGATGAGCTTATGAAGCTGTTCCCATGAGACAAGAGGTACATATTTGCAGGGAATATTTAATTGGGTTTTTCTGTCAAGGCAGGTTGAAGCTACTCTTACCTAACACTGAATTCAGTGGAGTGCATTGTTTACATAAACATGTTCTGAGACTATAAATTACAAGCTATTGGAAATTTGCATGGTCTCTTCCTATATGCATAGTATTTTCAGAGGTGTTAGGTTCTGTGCAGGACTATATCGCTTATTTTAACCCCTTCTGAAAGACGGGAGAATTCAGTGAAAAGTATTTAAAGTCAGTATTATGTAGTTTTCCAGTTTGTGGTCTAATGAATCAAGACTTTAAGTTGTGTTACACATACAAATGAAATTTTTTTTAACCAGTCTTGTCTTTTGAAGACAAAGATAGTTGAATTGTACCTCATGCTGTAGTTGGATAAGAAAGATTTAGTTTCCCACTCTAGAGAATGGAAAGGAAAACAGTGAAAAGTAGCTGGAGTTATGAAGGCAGATCAGGGCAAAAGGCCAGGATACTGCAATAGAGGGATGCAGGAAGTGGGTGGGAGTTGAGGAAGTGCAGCTTTCCTAAAATGTGAAGCTTATGTAAAATCCAGCAACTAAGCACCTCTTGAGAAAATTTTTCTCACTAAATTATAGTGGACAACAGCTTTCACTGCTATTGCTTACATTGTTTTCTTCTGTTAATTTATATGGAGATCGACTGTGGTTCTGCATGATTTTTCTCTTAAGTTTTAAAGTGTTTTTCTTTCCCATTTCCTCTTAGTTGTACATTTTCCTGTAGTTTAAGCATTTCCAGCGATGCTCTGAACAGTTAGGAAACATCATATTCTCTGTAGCCATCTCTGTTCAGAAGTATTTATATCTGGACTGGACCCCCATTAGCCTGTTGTAGAGATGTGATGAAGGTCCCACAAAACATGCCAGTCCTAAAATTATGCTGTCGAATAATCCATTAATGTTGTTCCACATTTAATCAGGCTAATTTTGAGATTCAGCTTGTTAAAATACCTGACTAGGAGAGGTCCTGCAGATATAAGTAAAACTGCCTTGGTTCTGCAGTAAAAAAAAAAGAAAAAGGCTTAGCATTTCAGTTGGGAGGGAAAATTCAGATTGTTAACCAATGATACAAATACCTCCTTTAGCCTCTACAGTCTGACACATTAATAGGTTTATACCATGAGTATGTAGAGCTTACATGTAGGTAACCCCTGTGTTTATGCTTCACAGATGGTGTTTGTAGTGTAGACATTACTTCTGGATTCCCCCAAATGAGTGCAGAGTAGAAACCCCCAAGCAATGATGACTGAGCAGCTGTGAATGGTTTTAAATGAAGAATAAAAAGACCTGGCTTCAGTCCTGAAAGAATCATCACAGAAGTCCTGCTAACAGTTGAGGGAGCAATGTTAATTTTCCTTCAAATATACTGGCACACCTGCACTGCTGGTAGTCCCAGAACCATTGATGTGTGACTGTGTAAGCAGTACTGTTCTGTGCCATTACACCGATGTGCCTTAGGAGCTGTAGTGAACCAGACCCAGCTCAGGGGCATGTGCAGCTAAGGCTTGGATGCTGCTGTTTCAGAACGGGAAGTTTAAGAATCAGCTTTTTGAACCTATAGTCCTCAAATTTACATGGCACAATGTATTAATTTATGTGAATCTTCAGTATGAATATTATGAGTAGGATCAAAGATTGTGAAAGCCTTTAGCCTGTGGAGTATTAGTGAAACTTAGAGAAGTTTTGCGAAGTTAAGAACATTGAAAGGATATTTTCAAAAATTCATATGCCTAGGCATCCATGACTGATTTTTCTTCTTGTTTAGTTCATATAATTTGCAGGTTTTTTACAAGCAGAACTAATTAAGCCTTCTTTCATAAAGATTTATGCTTCACTAATTTCCTGCTCTACTAACAACTTATACTTTCGTTCCTTTCCTTCCCCAGATCCCTCACAATGCTGTCAGCTTTTCTGTGCCCACTGTCTGCGGGTTGATGAGCGTGTGGCATAAGCCGTCTGCCCAGTTCCTACTTAAGCATGGGTCTATTAAAATGGATCCTTTTTTTCTTCCAGTTTTAATGAAACCTCTTGTAAATCCATATTTTTTAATACATTTACCTTTTGTCAAATGTGACTAAAATTGGCAGCAAGATAGACTTAGTCTGATCACACTTTATTGTCTCTGCAAATTATTAACACAGTTTAACTTTCAGACTGGGAAGGAAAGCCTCTGTCGCAATGTGAGCAGTGTAGTGTCGTGTGTTGCTGTACTGTGGTTTTGAGTCTGGAATGCTGTGTGAAAGGCTTTGTGTATTGTTCTTCCATCTCATCACTTCCTGCTTCCTCTCCACAACCATTAAGGCTGGAGCCTGTTAAATCTTAAGCATAAGTTAACAATCTTGCATTGTATCAATATTGAGGAACTTGATTTAAAAAAACCCCTGTAAAATAAATACCAGATTTTCTAGACTTTCAGTGGTAAGGTGTTGGCGAGAGATAGGAAGACAAGGTTAAAAACTGAAGAGAGCTTTAAAAACAATGACAGAAAAATCCTACCGAACCTTGGAAAAATTAATATGAATATTTGTGTGGAGAAAAATGGAGTACAGGATGGTTAAAGATGATATTCTCCAATGCATTCCTTCAAATTGCAGAAGCCTGCCTTTGCCTGTGTTTGTGCTTTGACTGCTATTGTGGGGACATATGTATATGGCAGCACATAGTCAAAACATATACCCAGGATGTGGATGGTGGAGAGGAATATCAAAGAAACTTTTGACTCTGGCTGCTGCCAAGGTGGTTCATTTAACGAGGTGACAGTGACAGTAGGTCAGGAGAGAAGAGAACAGAAGTTCCACCACTGAGTTTTGTGTGTCCAGTCTCCTCTGTATGGAGTTAAAGCAAACCCTTGAAATGTGAGCATGGGATGAGAGGCTGGGATGTCGTTTTCTCGTACCTCAGTGAGTCTTGGCTTCTCTGTCCAGGAGCTGCAGCCACCAGATTCTCTGCAACCTCTTGTCTGTACGCAGCAACTTTTGGAATTAAAGCTCAATTAAGAATTAATGCAGCAGGGAGTCAAAGACTTTGCTGAATAAGGTGAAATTTTCTTAACTCTGCATGGCTAGAGTTCCCAGCCTGTTAATCCTGAATGTCTGCAGCTGATGGAGTGCAGTGAGCAGTGTCAACCCCTCTGAGGTGGATGGGAATGCTGGTGAAAGGTTTTGGTGGGAGTAGGGAGTACTATATAGAGAGCTGCATGTGAGATAAAGTCCTGTGTGCATGTGGTCTCTCTGAAAACCAAACTGCCTTTTGAAATCTCTTCTTGTAACTGTTATTTAATAGAGGTCCTGGGAAAGTGCAGAATATAAAGTTCCATAGAATTATTAGTTTGGAAAAGACCTTGGAGATAGTCAAGTCCAACTGTACCTACCCATTACTAAATCATGTCCCCAAGCACCTCATCTCCCTGCCTTTTAACCGCCTCCGGGGATGGGGACTGCATCACCTCCCTGGGCAACCACTACCAGTGCTTGAAAACCCTATCTGCGAAGGAATTTTTCCTAATGTGCAGTCTAAACTTCCCCGACACACCTTGAGTCCATTCCCCCTTGTCCTATCACCTGCCACTTGGGAGAAGAGACCAACACCCACCTCTCTGCAAACTCCTTTTAAGTGGTTGTTAAAGAGCAATAAGGTCTCCCCTTAGCCGCCTCTTCTCTAGGCTAAACAACCCCAGCTCCCTCAACTGCTCCTCGCAAGATTTGTTCTCCAGCCCCTTCACCAGCTTTGTCGCTGTTCTCTGAGCAGAGAAATCAATGAGGCAGATGTGATCAGAAGGCTGCTGTCTGGAAATACCTTGTTGATACTCTAAATTATATTGTTTCAGCATTTTAAAGAGACTATACTTTTACTTTCACAGATTAAGCTGCCACCAATGATGGAAATCATAACAGCTGAACAGCTGATGGAGTACTTAGGTTAGTAATTACAACAAATGGTTTTCAATTATATATTGTGTTTGAGTGAGTCATAATATAGGAGGACTGTTTTATTTATTTACTGGTTTATTCAGCTTTACTTGAACGCATGCTTTAAGAAAGCTACTTACATTATTCAGTTACTTGTGCTTGTTGTTAACTGCATTTAGAACTTTTCTGTACTGCATTCCAAAGTGGTGAGTTTAGTGCTGTGGCTTCAGTACACCAACACATCAAGTAGATTAAAACTTATTCGTGTCTCTTCAGATATTGTTTTGTTGTAGTTGACAGAATGTAGTAAATCAGATGTGCCTTTAATTGTCTGCAGTAACTCTAGCTCCTGGTAGTAAGGCCCAGTTGAAATAACAGGAATGTTCACAGTGGTAGGGGCCTTATTTGCAGGCACTACTCTATTGTCACATACACTTGCCAGCAAAACTGCAGCTGTTTTAGTCTGATATCTAACTTCAAGTGCTGTTGTGCCAGTACTTGAGCTGTGTATAACATGGTACTTTCCCTTTGTAGCCTAATAAATATAGATAGAAAATATTTGAGCTTATTAAACTAAGAAAAAAATTACTGTATTTTCTTTCTTGTTGCTAGTGCAGAATGTAGCTTATTCTGTTCAAAAGCATGTCACTGAATCTCAGTGAAAGAGAAAAGTTAATTGCATGATTGAAAAAAAATAAATCTTGCTGCTTGTGTCTAAATATTTCTTCTAATTGTACTAATAAAATAATACTGTCTGAAGTTACTGTATAATCAGAGTTGGCTAAATGTGTGTTTTGTTTTATGAAGGCATATATTAGCTTCTGGAATTATCTTATTAAATTGAATAGCAAAATTACCTTCTCAAATTATTTAAGTTCCTATTTAGTCAACCAGATTAACAGTTGCCAAATTATTCTTCTACAGATTAAAAAAAAGTCCTTCAACCACTTTCAACAATCTTAACTTACAAGATTGTAGATTAGGAAACCTGTCATGATATTTTTCTTTGAGTAGAAACATTTTTTTTAGGAATGAAGCAAGAGAATATATACAACAAACATTAAATAAAATAAAATCTGAAAAATTTGGTAGAGGTAGTTTGTGGATACTAGTCACTAAAAATGTTACAAAGTTTGAACCCCACTGTGTTGATTAATTGATTAATTACCTTTATTTTATATACAAAGGTGGAATACAAGCCCTTCAAAATTATTATGAAAACATATCACAGAATCACAGAACAACCAGGTTGGAAGGGACCCATCGGATCTTCTAGTCCAACCATTCCTATCTTAACACTAAACCAAGTCCCTCAAGATCTCATCCACCCGTGTCTTAAACACCTCCAGGGAAGGTGAATCAACCACCTCCCTGGGCAGCCTATTCCAATGCCCAATGACCCTCTGTGTGAAAAACCTCCTCCTAATCTCCAGCCTAAATCTCCCCTGGTGGAGCTTGAGGCCATTCCCTCTCGTCCTGACCCCTGTCACTTGGGAGAAGAGGCCAGCTCCCTCCTCTCCGCAACCACCTTTCAGGTACTTGTAGAGAGTAATGAGGTCTCCTCTCAGCCTCCTCTTCTCCAGGCTAAACAACCCCAGCTCTCTCAGCCGCTCCTCATAGGGTCTGTTCTCCAGCCCCTTCACCAGCCTCGTTGCTCTTCTCTGGACTTGCTCCAGAGCCTCAACATCCTTCTTGTGCTGAGGGGCCCAGAACTGGACACAATATTCAAGGAGCGGCCTCACCAGTGCTGAATGCAGATGCTCTAGACATCCTCCCTTTTTTTTGAGTACCATCTGCTAGACCCCCAGTTAACACTACAATCTCCTTTTTCGATTTCTTCCTCCTCCCAGTTGAGAAGTAATAGTGTTCACTGACAGTTGTGCACTCTGCAGATAAACAGACTGAGATCTACCTTCTATTCTATTATGGTTGGACTCGATGATCCGATGGGTCTCTTCCAACCTGCTTGTTCTATGATTCTATGAATACAGAGGGAGAATCACCTCCCTGGACCTGCTGGTCACACCGTTTCTGATACAAGCCAGGATGCCATTGGCCTTCTTGGCCACCTGGGCACACTGCTGGCTCATGTTCAGTCGGCTGTCGACCAACACCCCCAGGTCCCTCTTCTCCTGGCAGTTTTCCAGCCAGGCTTCTCCCAGTCTGTAGCTCTGCATAGGGTTGTTGTGCCCCAAGTGCAGGACCCGGCATTTGGCCAAAGTATTCATAGCATCATATGCCAAAGTATTCATAGTATCAGTCAGGATAAGTGGTTGCATTTTTAAATTATGTTATACAGTTACGTATCTTAGTGTGAATGCTTTGACCTTTTTATATTTTTAAGCTGAGGGAGGAAAACATCTGAATAACAAAGAGTTTTGTTTGATCCCCCAAGAAGTTATGAAATGCTGCTTTAGTAACAACACAGGTCATTTGAATTCTATCACTCAATATGATCTTACTATGTTTTTTTATACTCCTGTTTTACCACATCGTTCTAATACAGGTTATAAACCAACACAATCTCATAATTTGATAGGAAACTCTAGTGGTGGTGCTTATGATCAGTCAACACTAGTCAGAACTGCTGAAGCTTTGAATGTGGAATTTATTATTGATTTTTTTTTTTTTTTTTTTTTTGTAGGAGACTATATTCTTGATGCAAAACCTAAAGAGATTTCTGAAATTCAGCGTCTAAATTATGAGCAGGTAAGCAGATGCTCCTAGCATGCAATTACTTATGTCTGAACACACTCAAACATGTAAGCAAAGTAGTGAGAAGTGTTGCCTTCCTGGTAGCAGAAACTTTATGCAACACTACAGTTAAAGGAGTACAAGCAGTAAAACTCTCTTGCTCATAGCAACCACTCTGAACTACAGATACTGGACTATAATCACGAGTGTTTTACAGCTATGCTTTATCAAGTCATTTATAAGCTTTTCTGTGTAAGCTTCAACTCCTCAGAGTTTTCTACATTTAAATTTGCTTAGTAATAAGGAACTGTGTCTTTTTATAAAATTAAGGATTTTTCAGAGGTTGCATCTAAATTGAAATTACTCAATGTAGGAACAAGCTTATTATCCTACTGTCATTCTGTTAAGAAAAAAGTGCATTTAAGCTTGCATACCAGTAAGAGGAGGAACTTAGCTCCTTTAGTGAAAATGCTGAGATTGGTGAATACATAATTATGGTGCCTCAATGAAACTATGCTGTTGCACGTGTAAAGTGTTGTGCAAAGATCTGTAGGTCAGACTATTTTTATGTATGTATGTCTGCTAATGTGTTTTTTACATGCAAGTTGTGGTTTAGGATTCTGATGCATGCTAAGAGATGTCTAAAAGATCTACATAACATTCCTCTTTAACAGATGCAAAACTGCTTCGCATTGGGTCATGAAGTACCTATGCTTATCATAGGTACTTCATGACCCAATGTGTTCTGTATTTTAATTGTTACATTCTTTACATTACCAACTACATGAGGCATAGACTGATTTCTTAAACAGACCTCTTAAAAATACTAAAATCTCTTATTTTCTTATATACAGTCTTGTGTTGGCATCCTGCTCTGTCTGTTAATGAGCGCACTAATGTGTTGCAGTAGTAAATGCCAACTTAATTTATTATGTTATTGTTTAATGGATCTAGTTATTTGCAATTCTCCCGCATTTCAGCAAGTTGCTTTTAATTCAGTAAAATAACTTGTCACTATGTATCCCACATATGCTTTGTTAGCCTACCTAGCTCTTCAATAGTTTTATTATCACTCATCCTTTATAGTCAGTCTTCCTTACTCTCAGCTTCTTGTCTTCCCCTATTATTTCCACTAATTGTGGTTCTTGCAGTTAACTGTATTATCTGTGAAAGAACACAACACAGAGGAAGCTATCTCTAGCAATCAGTGGGTTTAGTCCGTGAATCTTTTCTGCCTCCATCTCCTTTCCCGTCTGTTTCTGGGTTTTTTGTCATGCTTTCCCACCCCCGCAACCTCACCATTGTGGCGATCCTGAATTTCTCTAAAGCAACACAGTATTGCAAAGCTAATGAAAAAAAAACAACAAAAAAGGCACCTCAGTTTCCCTGAATACTACAAGTACTTTCTGATGATACTCTTTGTGGACTCTTGTCACTTAGTGGGAAGTTCTTTTTCCCTGCATGTCAGGAAACTTATTTATCTGTTGGTTCAAGAGAAGTGTCTCACAAAGCACTTTCTTTGGCTCACCTGTGCTTTGTGTGATTGGACAAACTTCATAACTTGATAATTCCACTTAGAATTCCATTGGGATTGCTGCTATAGTGCTGCTGTAGGATCTACAGGCCACTTAAAGCTATGCCCAAAATAAGGTAGCAAAACTTTTTTTGTTAAAATACTTAAGATTCTTCATTGTTGTTCACCAGTTTAAGTACTGAAGGCCCACGTTAGAGTTGGCAAGTAGACTTGTGTAGATCTGGGTTTTTTTGTTAACTCGTGGTGTGGTGGCAACTTAGAGGTTCCCTTATAATCCAGTTCTTTTTGCACACATCTGACTTGAAGCTATGGGAAATGGAGCTAAAAAAAATAAGAGCTGCTTAAACACAGCTTGTGAGTGTAGAATAAACAGGTACAGCTAGTTGAAGGGAGAGGTTTCACTTTGCATATCTCTTCTGTCACAAGAAGAATGAATAATGTCAATATGACTGAAACAGGTGTTTAGCTAACTTCCCCGTTTGTAAGTTTTTGTTTCAAAATGTTGAATTGATGAGTACTAAATGATGAAGGGTTACAGGAGTGTAACTGAGTGTACAAAGCTCATCTGTATTTTTATTTTCTGCTGTCAGAATATGAGTGATGCAATGGCGATTCTGCACAAGTTACAGACAGGTCTGGATGTCAACGTGAAGTTTACGGGTGTACGAGTGTTTGAATACACACCTGAGTGCATAGTGTTTGATCTTCTTGATATCCCCTTGTACCACGGATGGTTAGTGGACCCTCAGGTAACTTATTATTTTCAGTAATTCAAACAGAATATAAAATATCCTAAATTTTGTTGGGGGAAGGGGAGTTGTTTCAGAATTTTAACTGGAGTCAATATAACAATTCCGGTAATAGATTTTTTTATTTTAAATCTAGTCAGAAGAATTGGGTTTTCTTCAGGGAGGAGTAAATACAGACTTGATATGTTTCTTTGTGTAGTAGCTTTGTAGAGACTAGGTCTACAGTCAAGCTAAATTTCAAAACATTCTGTTCTGAATTAATGACTATGTATGTGAGAATTTTTGTCCTGAGAGAGGTAGGAAGCCGGCAGATATGGTGTCCCTGTCATTGTTTTTGGAAGCTTGTAAGAGTACGCTTGAAAGGAACGTTACTTTCTTCCTTTCTTTAATTCTGATTTCCTTTTAGTAATCACTGTTTTTAAGAACTGAGGATGTTGGAACCAATTAGAGAACTGCATTTTTAACAAACATATACTTTTAATATTATTTAATAAACAGTAAACTGGTACTGTTTGTTTGCTTAGGGAGAAATGGCTTTTGATGTTAAGCATCAACTTAAGGATTTAAAATGGGATCTGAGTTCACAAACAAACAGTCTGGGCTAAAACTTCTTGGCCTAGTATTTTTAGGGGTATAACATCCTCTATGTTGAAACTCTTCTTATGAATAGCTGCCATAGGTTTACAGTTGTTGTGTTCCTCACAAAGGCAAGTTCTCTGTTTTGTGTGCTGTTTCTTCCTGCCCCAGGTTGCTGACATAGTAAAAGCAGTTGGTAACTGCAGTTACAATCAGCTAGTGGAGAAGATCATTTCTTGTAAACAATCAGACAACAGTGAGCTGGTTAGCGAAGGTGAGTAACTTTTTTCTATGCTTCATCAAAGCACCTACCCTGTCAAATCTTAGTTACATATTTCATATATAAGTCTTGGTATGTAGAGGTGCAAGTGTGAAGAGCTGCGTTCTGCCTGCCGAAGTTCTTTCCCTGGGCAGGCAGACAGCACTGTGCTTGTCTTCTAAATTCCTCTGATGCAGTTCCCAAATGAAAGATCAGCCTCATTCTCTGCATCTATTAAGCATACTTTACAAAAGCTAGAGAACTTCTTTTTATGAAAAGGTATTATGGACAATATTCAGATTTCAACTTGGCTACGTATTGTCTCCTATAATTAGAACATTAATTATACAATATGTGACAGGGGAAAATCAGTAGTATTAGAAGTGGATATGGCGTTCTGAACATGAGAGAGTTATCCACAATGCTAAAGTGTTAGACCATTCAACTCCTTTTTCCCTTTCTGAATGTATTTGCTTAGATTTATGTTAATAAGGGAGCATCTCAGTAGGGAGGAAATAGGAAATGTAGAACCTGGTTACAATGGTAATATATGTTAAGAAGTATGTGATAATGGTATGTATTGCTTTTGCAGGATTTGTAGCTGAACAATTTCTAAATAACACAGCTACGCAGTTAACATACCATGGACTCTGTGAGTTGACTTCAGCTGTCCAGGAGGGAGAGCTTTGTGTGTTCTTCAGGAACAACCATTTTAGCACCATGACCAAATACAAGGTATATTCAACATTTTTATCTTTACAGTTGTAGTTTGCATTCTTATTTAAAAGTGAATCTTGGTTTTTCACAGTCTTGAATTAGAAATAAATTGCAGTTTGTTATATGTATGCACAACTTATAGTGAATGAAAGGTCTGTAGCAAATATTAGTTGTGAATTATTGATTATACCATTTTAGGTATCAGGATCTGATATCACTTGAAATCTTCTTGTAGCTCTTCCCTCTATGTTCAGTTTGCTCCTTGCATTTACCCCTTTTGTGGTTATATATAATGACACAAATTTCTTACGTGGCTTAAATTTAATTACAGCTTGTGATTGCCAATGATAAGGCTAATGAATTTATTTAATTTCTCATTTCTGAGGATGTAAAACTTCACTTTTCATTAGGTCCAGTAGATGAGTAGCACCATCATGGTGTTGAAAGTACCAAGCTTTTGGAGAAGTTGAGATAAGGTACAATATTGGTCCCCTTTGTTAGGGAACAGATAATTGTTTTTTAATCTGAAACTGGGAAAGCAAAATGGTGAGAATTGTGAAAGGGGTACACCAGGATACAAAAAGCAAGTTCGGACTTGGTAAATGCTTCTGGGACTCCTTCTACCATGGAATGGAGAATGGCTCAGCAAGTTTACAATCACTTAGGGATTATCTTCGTTGTAACACAACTTTGATTTTAGTAAGATGATAGCGAGTTTTTATGTATCTGACTTGGGTAGAAGGGGATATAATCAAATTGTCTCTTAAGATTTAATAATTCCCTTCTCTTTGCTGATAAATGTGAATATTTTGAAGTGATTGTCATTCGCTTGCAATGTCAAATAATACTTAGATAGTTCTCTCAAACATATGGGTTAGTTTTTACCTTTTTAAAGAACTCTTACATGATAAGTGGCTGTTATTTAATAAGACCTCCATTTCATGTACACTTGCATTTATGACTAAATACAAAAAATGGCCTAGTGAGGCCACATCTGGAGTCCTGTGTTCAGTTCTGGGCTCTCAGGCTTAAGGAAGACAAGGAACTACTGGAGGAAGCCCAGTGGAAGGTCATAAAGATGATGAAGAGACTGAAGTGTCTCTCATGGGTGGAAAGGCTGAAAGATCTAGGTGTTTTCAAGCTGGAGAAGAGAAGACAGAGGAT
This sequence comes from Coccyzus lansbergi, assembly GCA_033558105.1. NCBI lineage: Eukaryota > Metazoa > Chordata > Aves > Cuculiformes > Coccyzidae > Coccyzus > Coccyzus lansbergi. The sequence goes on along the minus strand of JAUMJK010000421.1, from coordinate 1,017,612 downwards.
CTTATCAATGCTTATAAGTATCTAAAGTATGTAAGAGGATGGAGCCAGACTCGTTTCAGTGGTGCCCAGTAACAGGACAAGGGGCAGTGGGCACAAAATGGAGAACAGGAAGTTCCACCTGAACGTGAGGAAGAAATTCTTTACTGTGAGGGTGACTGAATACTGAACAGGCTGCCCAGGGAGGTTGTGGAACCTCCTTTGGAGATACTCAAAACCTGCCAAGACACATTCCTGTGCAACCTGCTTGCAGCCTTCTGTAGGTAAACCTGCAGGGGGGTTGGACTAGATGATCTCCAGAAGTCCTTTCCTACCCTGATTGTTCTGTGATCTGTGAAATCCTTTGCCTATAAAGAAATAAAATGAAGTACTTCAGTGGGTACTTCCTTAACCAGTGTCAATAACATAGAACAGGTTATGGCAATGAGTAAAACTACATGTCTGAATTTTAACTGAGAATTGGATCCAAGCCCTAAGAAATAGTGAGTTAAAATATTTGAAGAATAGTATTTGTTAGTTGTGTATTTATAGTTTTTGGCTTCTAAGGCACTACGGTTTTATTCTTGTCCTTTTTGAGAAATCTTAGACTTCTGAAAGGCTAAGTTTTGGAATATGGGCCTTAGTTCTTGTGTTTCATGGTCATTACAGTGACCTCACTTGCAGCTAGTGCTCTGTTTCCATGTAATTTGCAGCCTCTTAGTTCTGGGCTTGTCACATTTAAGCAGTATTGCTTATTTTGCTTTGGATTTCTGGTACATTCCAGAATTTGAGATCTCAACTTGTAATAAAGACAGAAATTAGTAGTTCATTTTCCAAAGTCAACAATAACCTTTCTGCCCATTTCTAGCTTATGTGCCCATTTGTAATAGCCATAGAGCTGGATATTCTTTTGTATCAAGGAAGTCGGAAATAGACTTGAGCTTTTAGCCAAGATTAGCTATCCAAAAGTCTTTATGCCTCCAGGATACTCATGAGACTCTCAAACATGTTGTTGTCAGAGAGCTGACCTTTTTTCACCTGCTTTACTCTTTCCTTTTACTAGGTTTAATGATAGCTCTGCAGATTTTTAATGGAGTTTCTTTCACTTCACGGTTTGAGCAGTAGTCAGCACTAGCTGGATGATGGAGAGAAGTCTGTTGATTAATAAAACTGAAGATAACAACATATGCCAGAGAAATGAAAGGTGTAGTACTTTTAGGGCAAGAACTGTGCAAGTATCTTCAAAATACCTAACTGGGAGTAAGACTGAAACAGAAAGGACTTGTTCAATAATAATTTTTCCATTATAGATACAGCATTCACTTTTAAAGTAGTGGAAGTCGACAAGTAAAGTTACAAAAGAATGGTGGTAATTAGTTTTGCAGTAATTACCATGAAACGTTTTGAAGCAATTTTCTTGTAAAGATGTCAGGGTTTTTAAAGCTGCTGAGTTGCTGTCGATGTAATTGTGAAGATTCAGAGATTGTATTTCAGTATATACCATCAGTTTATATTATTTATGTAGTCTTGGATAATTAATATTTTACTAGTTCTGAAAACTGAATGAAATTTGAATAATAAGATGTGTTGACATCTCTGATACGAAAGAAGTTTAAGTATTAGGATCATGTTTGTTTCTAGAAATGTTCTGTAATATTTCTTTAAATTCATTAGTGCATATAAAAGGAAAGCAAATATGGCAATTCTGTAAGACATTTGTCAAAGTATGGTGAGTGTTAATTAATAACAGCAGTTCAGTTATCGGAGTTTTAATCTCTTCCACTGTTTGTCCATTTGCCTGAGTAGCCATTTATTCTACTTATGTCCCTTTAATTGCATATTAATAGTCTTGGCTCATGTGATTTTACACTAATCATTTTCAACAGTTAAAGATGTGATTTTTTTTTTTGCCTTTGCTTTTCATTACACAGATAATAAATACATCAAATGATTATTATCTAGAGCAAGGAAAAACAGGACTGTAAAGAGGGGCTCAGTTTGGTAAGACTATCTTAGTTCAGTTGGAATGTTTTTCCCACTGATGTAACTAATACAGACTATTTTCTTTATTGAAGGGTGACGAGACACCCTTTTGTGTTTTTAACTGCGTGATGCCATTATGTTCTCGTTCTCTAGTTTATAAATGTTGGTTTTCTGTTTCAGTACTCAGCACAGACTTTTATTCAAATATAAAATATAATATTATAATATTATACATTATAATAATTGCACATTTTCCTTGGGTGTTTAAGATGTCAGTTTGCCTAGTAGAGGCAACTTCTTAAAAACATGATTAAATATTTTTCTGCTTGCTTATAAATCTATCATCTTTATCCTGAGGGTTACTCTGATGCAAATGGTGTATACTTTTTTTTTTAAAAAAAAACACCCTTAATTTTCCCTCTAATGTTTTTCAACTAGTAGTTAAAAACAAGTAGTTTAAACTTGTGAGTTGCAATTATGTAATCTGGTTGTGAAATTAACCCAGGCAAGATCTTGTAATCTGGTACATAACTATCACCCCCTTCCGGTGCAAACCAGAAGACAGATCATTCTTCAGAACAATCGTACTTTCTATTTCAAACTTTTTATATGTGAAACTATAAAATCTGGGCATTGGTCTACAATATCTACATATTGACTCTTAGAATAAATAATTATCAAAACTTCACTGTAGGCACCGTTTACCTTAAAGTATACACTTGAGACTTTTGCTTATTGTTTTATTCCCAATTGGCAACAGTAATTAGTAGATTTTATTGCTGTATCTTTATGTGCTAGTATTGTTGCAGGCAGTGTTACCCCCTGAGACTGTGTTAATTTAAAAATTCCACATCTAAAAGCGAACATGAAAGATAAGCAGGTAAACGTAGGAATGTCCAGCTAAGACTTTATGAAGGAAGGTGCACGTTTATTTTGTGGGGTATGATATTTTTCTTGGCAAGATGTGTTTGAAAAGCAACTTTATGTCCATTTGTTAGCTTATTTGCATGATCTTAGTGTGCTAATCACCCTGCTTTAACTTGAACCATGACTAAAAAGCACATGCAGAATCAGAACCATAGAATCCCTAGGTTGGAAAAGACTTTTGACATAATCAAGGCCAACTGTACCTGTTCACTACTAAATCATATTCCCAAGCACTTCATCCCCTCCAGGGGTGGGGAATCCACCACCTCCCTGGGCAGCTGGAGAACCCTTTCTGTGAAGAAGTTTCTCCTAATGTCCTATCTGAACCTGCCTTGGGGCTGCTTGAGGCTGTTCCATCTTCTGTCACCTGTGAGAAGAGACCAACACCCACCTTTCTATAGCCTCCTGTCAAGTACCTGTAGAGAGCAATAAGGTCTCTTCTCAGCCTCCTTTCCTCCAGGCTAAACAACTCCAGCTCCCTCTGCTGTTCCTCGTAATAAGACTTTTTCTCCAGCCCCCTTATCCATTCCCTTCTCTGGATGCACTCCAGGACCTCAGTGTCTTTCTTGTAGTGGGGAGATCTGTTAAGTAGGAAAGACATTTATCCTCTTATCTCTTAAAACTTCCGTCCTAATTTTTGTAGTTCAGTATAAATAAATAAATAAGTATTTCTTTAGAAATTCTTAACTGGTTCTGTCACTGTGCGTCCTCTTTCCCTTTTCCTTCTTGTGTGTTGCACTGAGCGGAGCCGAAGTGCAGAAACTTCATTCAGCAGGCAGCAAATGTGGTGTGAAACTACTGGAACACATCAACTCAGTGTTTTATATCATTGTTTCTTAGCAGCTAGACTATTCTCATGATCTGGTGAGTGCTGGAGAACAACGACTGGTTCCTGAACACCAGGTGTGGTGTTACTCAGCACAGCTCAAATTTGGAGGCAGTGTGAAGGTCATATCATTAAAAGATTGTGATATCACAAATCCCCTCAGTGGAATTTGGGTGTGCTGGTGGAGTTGGCCTGTGAGCCTTCATGGTTGGGATGAGAACATGCACAGTATTAAAACAGCACCTATAAGACCAGTCTGTATATGTGGCCTCTTGGTTTGTTGCAAGCAGAAAAGGAACAAAACGAGTGATGATCTAGGGTGTTCTGTAGAGATGAGTAGCCACCGTATGTGTAATGTAAAAAGAGCCAACTCCTAGTTTTTATCTGAGAGTGAAAGTTGTCCAGTTATTACCAAAAGTTACATAAATATTGGCACTATCTGGAGGGTTCTTGGGAATCTGAGAAATCCCATCTAATCAACTGATAAAAAACCCAAACAAAAAGAGAAAGATTACTTTGGATCTGTGCTTTTCCACGGTTCTTTCATTCTAATAAAGTGAATAGGCAGTCTGTGTCTTCACAAGTACTAGGAATCCTATGTGTTGGTTTGCTGGGTTTTGTTAAAGTGAAACAGCATGTTTTGAAATTAATTAGTTAGTATTGGAATTGGAATGGTGTTGTTCAGGTAATGTGATATGTCATGCAGTTTATTGCCTTTCATCAGGGAGCTGTATTAAAATGATTGTCTTATTTACTCTAAGATGACCTTTTTTTTTAAATCAATTTTCAGGTATAGCTCAGCTGAGGAAATTTGAAAAACGGAAAGTGAGATTACGTAGTTTATTTCAGTTTGAAACAGTCTCTATTTCAGAGAAGCATTTGCTTTAAAATATTTTTGAATGACAGATACTAGATTCTAATACCATAAAAATAATTATGTACTTCAATATTGTGTATGAAAAGTTCAGCTTGCAATAGTTGTGAGGTTATGAAAGCAGTAACATTTATCAGTTTCAGCATTAAGCTATTCTGTTGATGAGCTTTTTAAAAGTAGTTAATGTATGTCGCAATAGAGGAAAGCTTGACACTCCCCCCCTTTTTTTTATTAGGCATCATTTGAATCAGTATACTGGTCAAAATAATACTTAAAAGGTTCAAATACACTTAACCTTAAAGATTATGTGAATTCTTTATTTGGTTCACATTTTTTAAAGAGTTCTTGTAAATTTTTTAAAGCATTCTTGTAAGATGCTAGGAAACAGGTATTCTGTGCAAATGGGAAATGTTGTCAAATTGTTTCCTTTTATTTTCTTTGTGTGATTTTTAAGCATGAGAAGTAGCATTCAGGTTTTTAGGCAGATTTTCTGAGGGGAGTTGACAATTCGTTAGATCATGTTATGTGATCAGACTTGGTACTGACAGTTGCTGGGGTACCTGCCATTCCAAAGCTGGAATGTGTATAGTGTCCCTTGTGGAATTCTTTATCTCTTTGGTTTGGCCTTCGGTATAAGAACATCTCGTGGTGTTGGGCAATATTAGACCCATTGCTGCATGTGGATCTGCAAGTGATGCTTTTGGTGTGTTGTTTGACCTACCAGCTGTAGAAGGGATGGCTATAAACTTAGCAGGATTGAAGAATTTCAGTTTCAGTGTCTCTTACAGACACTACTTATGAGAAATCAGGGAGCCTGTTCTGTACTCGTTGAATACAGGCAGATGTTTTCTGCCTGTTCTGCCTATAAAATCTTTGCAACAGGAACTGCCACTTGTATTTTGATGAATCTTCAGCATGGTGGTCATTGAGAATCTTTTCTGTGCTGCTGTAATATAAATAGAAAATTTTTGTGGATGTCACGGCTTTTATTTTCACAGCTAAAGCATTGTAAACAAGTTTTGCATTTAATATCTTGATCTGCTTACCCTCAATGATTTTAATGGCAGCTTCAGTCTAAATGCTGCATGGTCAGTAGTAACATTCTAGCTTTGGAGTATAGTTCTAAAGATGCTGTAAAAACAATAGGATAAAATAATCAGATTTGAATTGAAAGCTAAACCTTTTTTTTTTTTTTTGTGCTGCTTTGCAGTCCCTCAGACATGCCGCACAGTCTCCTTTTACTCGTGATCCACTTTTGTAATTTTCCTTTGATTTCCACTCCTCTTCCATTCCTTGAACCCTGCAATTCATCCTTGGCTTCTGGACTTGTTAGTATTCTCTTTTGCTCCCAGACCAGCCCATTTTATAATTTCAGAGCTTGAAATTGAGAAATTTGGCCTTGTGCAACTGTCAAAGGACTGAAATCCAAGAAAAACAGTTATGGGTTAAAGAATGATAGCAAGAATCTTAAATTTAGCTTTTCTCAATTGAAATTAACCCCAAATTCTATGAAAACCCATTATAAAATATGAAAACTGAGATGCGGTCATTTTAAGGTAATGCCTTTTGGACTATTTGGAAAGATCGCCTTTGTCTCCAGATCTTGCCTTTGGAATTTAACCTGATTTCTCCTAGGATTTAAAATTCACATTGCCAGTCTTGAGCTATTACAACTTGGGTGTGTTTGCAAGGGAGTTATCAAGGTATATATTAATGTTTCATTTAAAATTTTAGTCAGTTTGGACTTGAATGAAAAATTACAAGTTGGAATACAGTTATCAAATGTGGCTGTTAGCATAGCAATTAATACCACTATCAGGTGTTCCAGTACTGTACACTCATTCATTTAAAAATTTAAACTTGTTACAAAAAATCTAAATTAATCTCTTACTGGAATGCAACAGTTTAACTAGCAAAAATGATCAGCTAATAAAGTTGTAGAAAATAATTTCTTTCAGTTTTTAGTGGCTTTCTTTTTTTCTTCTGCGCAGGGTCAGCTTTACCTACTGGTGACAGACCAGGGCTTTCTTACGGAAGAGAAAGTTGTCTGGGAGAGTTTACACAATGTGGATGGTGATGGAAATTTCTGTGATTCAGAATTCCACCTACGGCCTCCCTCAGACCCTGAGACTGTCTACAGAGGGCAGCAGGATCAAATAGATCAAGTACTGGATTTGTGCTTTTCTGTTGTAGTTTTCTGGTTGTTTGTGATGACATGTAACAATTGCTACTTGTTTTGAGCAGTACATATGTATGCTCATGTAGATGTGTACGTATGTATGTATACTGGGCTGCAGGGGATAGAAGGGATTCTGTTCCTCCATTCCTCTCTTGTGAGACCTCACCTGCAGTATTGTGTCTAGTTCTGGAGTTCTCAACATAAGGAGGAGATGGAGCTGTTGGAATGGATCCAGAGGAGGCTACAAGGATGATCCAAGGGTTGGAACACCTCCCATATGAGGACAGGCCAAGAGAGTTGGGGTTGTTCACCCTGGATAAGGCTCAGGGGAGACTTTATAGCACTCTTACAGTGCCTGAAGGGGCTACAAGAAAGCTGGGAAGGGACTGTTTACAAAGGCTTGGAGTCATAGGAAGAGGGGCAATGGGTATAAACTGGAGAGGGGAAGATTTAGACTGGACATAAGGAAGATTTTTTTCACTGTGAGAGAAGTGAGACACTGGAACAGGCTGCCCAGAGCAATGTTGGCTGCCCCATCCCTGGAGGTGTTCAGGGCCAGGTTGGATGGGGCTGTGAACCCTCTGATCTAGTCGGAGGTGTCCCTGCCCATGGCAGAGGGGTTGCAACTGGATGATCGTAAAGGTCCCTTCCAACCCAAACCATTCCATGATTCTGTGTACTGATGCATATATAGGACTACACAAAATTCGTTAAATACTTGAGTTTGGGTTCTCAAAAGTGCTTGTTTGACGTACTAGCATGACTGTAAGGGAGGAGGAGTAAGACCAACCATGAAAAGCTGGAAAATTATTTTAATCTCTTGGAATCCACTTCTGCAAAGAACTTATTCAGGTGAAATGACACACCTGCCTTGTATACACAAAAAGAAATAGTGCTGCGAAGCTTCTCCCCCTGGAGCAGATTCATTTCAGCTCATTAATATTGACTGAACTTTACCTTCTGATGACCACTTTGCTGAATGTGGGACAAAAAACATAGCAGATTGTCTGTGGTGATGGTTATTTGTTATGCTTAGCTATATGTAATACTTTCCAGAAGTCATGTCTGAGATGGGACTTAATTTGTACTAGCTAAAGCTTAAGCACATAGCACCACCGAGGTCCTTGAAAATCTTACATTCTGAAGAAGCAAAATAAGTTAATCTTTATAATTGTCACCATTAACCTTTTTTAAATAGTAGCAAAACATGAATAAACAGATGCTTTTTAATAAATTCCAAGCACTGTATCTCTCTTGTAAAGAACCTTGCAGAGATAATAACACTAGTTGCATCTTGAGTGGCTCTATGTTTAGATATATCCAAAACTACCTTTTGATTATTTTCTTATCTGCATAGGAACTCAGTGTTCCTTACTGATGAACTCTCTACAGTGCTCAATAGAGTGGGGACAGATACTCTACTCTGTACAAATCTATGTGTCAATCAAAAATAACCAATTACAAAGAGACAACTTCAAAATCTTCTACCTAGTATTGGTGAGAGCAAACACCATCTGTCTTTGGCTGCTGCCCAGGTAATTGAATTTGAACCTGAAATTGATGTATTTTATTTTTTTAATGAGCTTTTCTATTGTGTGCTGCAATGGAAGCACTGTGGAAGGAGAAATGTAAAGTAGCTGTTATCAGCCTTTCTGCCGTTCAGGTTATGAACAGGTTCTGAAACATTCCCATTTTCCATGAGGTTAAATACATTTGAAGATGAGACTGGGGGAAAAGGGAAGGTACTGCATAGCTGCACATACTGAAAAATTCATTTGATATGACTTTGCTTTTCTCTGTGTGAAAGAGCATTAATAATCAAGTTTACTGTTTAGGATTATCTGATGGCATTGTCTCTACAACAAGAGCAGCAAAATCAAGAGATCAACTGGGAACAGATTCCAGAAGGAATCAGTGATCTAGAACTAGCCAAGAAGCTCCAGGAAGAGGAGGACCGGAGAGCTTCTCAGTACTATCACGAACAAGAACAAGCAGCTGCTCAGGTGCAGGTAAGAAAGGCAGTGTTACAGAATATGAACATTTAGGGAGGATTAAGTTAATAGTTACACAGACACATCTGTTTGTACATGTTTCAGACTGAAAAACTACTGTTTCCATTCTGTACAGCAAGTGAGGAGATTTATCATAGGAATCTTAAGAAGTGTTGCAATTGTTTGCATGTGCATGCAGATGTGGCAGTTGTGGCAGCTTCCACACAAGGGGAGGAGGAGGAGCAGGAGCCAGTGTTGCTCTCTGGTGATCAGTGGTAGAACCTGAGGGAACAGCAGGATGATGCACTAGAGCAGGGTTAGGTTGGAAATCAGGAAGAGGCTCTTCCCGCAGAGAGTGGTGGAGCACTGAAACAGCTTCCCAGGGAAGCAGTCAAAGCACCAAGCCTGACGATATTGCAGAAGCAATATCCCTTGGACAACGCCCTGAACACAGGGTGTGAATGTTGGGGTTGCGTGGTGCAGGGACAGGAGTTGGTCTCTATGATCCTTGTTGCATCCCTTCCAACTTAGGACATGCTATGATTATATGGTTCTAACATTCTAAATTATTCATACTATTTTAGCTGGAATGATACGTAAGGTTACAAAGATTTTATTAGCTAATATTTTACATTACTTGCAAAAATAGCAATCAAATAATAGCTTTTTCATAGTAGTCTTTGTTTTGTCTTAGAGAAGTTTGTTGCATTTTAGCTGTTGCAGTCCGTGATAGCATGTGACAATCTACTCAGTCCTGTCTATTCAGTCACTCTTGTGAAAAAATTCCTCCTCATGTCCAGTCTAAATCTACCTCTCTCCAGTTTAAAGACATTCCCCCTAGTCCTATCACTACAAGCCTTTGTAAAAGTCTCTCCCCAACTTTCTTGTAGCCCCCTCATACACAGAGCAGTACTTCAGACTGTGCTTACAACCATGTTTGTTTTACTCAAGATTTTATTTTCTTTCCATAGCAGGTGCAAGGTGCTGCTTCTCCAGCAAGTGGAAGACAATCTGGAAGCAATGAGCGCAAACGTAAGGAGCCTCGCGATAAAGAGAGAGAAAAGGAGAAGAATAGCTGTGTTCTCTTGTAATAGAAAATGGATTTAGTCTGGAGCCAAGTGCATGTCTTCAGAAGCAAAAATAAGGAGTGAAAAGGAAGACAAACCTGTTACATGCCACCTGTGCCTGATTACCCCATGGATTTTGTTCATGTTTCAAGAAAAGATGGGCGACTTTGTAACAATCATATAGACTTTCTTCAAAGTCATAGTGCGTGCTGCTCAAGATGGAATCCCAAATCACAGTTGGACACAGCTGTGCTTTGAGTTAGTCATAAGGAATACTGCACCTTGTAGCTGAACACACAAATCATGGCAGGTTTTGTGTCATAGTGACATCCATTACCCATTACATCAGTTAGTAAGCTATTTTATCTTCTACTTTAAACAAAGGAGGTAATTAGTTTTGTGTAAGACTTTTTCCTGAAGTCTCTACACTAGCACAACAGAAATCTGTGTTACTTACATGGTATGAAATTAGCTAGGGCTGGGTATAGTCTTAATGACACAAGACCCAAATAACAGCTGGGAACTGCCGCCTCAACATGTCCAGGATTCTTTGCTTCTGGATCTGGTCTGTTCGATTTTTTTGAACCCAGATTTATACTGTTACTGCTAGTGTTGCGCCTCCTGGCCAGCTTATTTGCCCCAAGAATACGTGACTTGATAGGCATCATACAAAAAGTTGTCACTGAAAATGGGGCATTTATTAATAAGCAAGACGAATATTGTTTGCTTTTCTTGCAATTACAAACTGGGTATGGCAACTCAGATGTTATCAGGGTTAAAGTAATTTTATAGGTAACTCCTTTTTCTTTCATTATTTTTTCTCTTATAGGTAAACTGGACCAGATAATTTCTTATTTATTGACCTCTCCATATGATAGGTGAATCACGAGAGGAAGCTAAGGTCTATAATAATCATTATTTTATGTAAGAATGCAGAGTTAAAATAACTATCTGCCTTTTTTCCAAAAGTACCTTGAATTTTAACACGATGTTAACATGTCCACTTGTGTATTTAAGCAAGCGTACTGTAGTTAAAAACACACAGTTTTGTTTGTTTTGTAAATCACGTATCCTTAAAAAGCACACTTCAGAAGGGGAAGAGAGGAGCTAGGCTGCTCTCTGAGATTCTTTGGAAAGGTGGTCAGATGTAATATTTTGTTTTTTAAATCACTAATTTAGAGTTTTTGGAAACCAGATTTTTCTAATTTATGGGAACCAAATAAACACGTTGCATCTTGTAGTATTTATAGAACACAGAAACAGAATTCTTGCTGAATTTTGAGGGAACCACAGACCTTCCTCCATTCCCATTACATTAATAACAATCACCTTGCCAAAATTTTTGATAAAAGATTTCTATTTAGCTATTTGTAGCTACTTTTGAAACAGGCTGCTTTTCCTGGCCGAGTTACATATTCCTGCTCTAAGCATGGGTAAGTGCATTAGTGTTCAATAGACGGGCAAAGCTAAAGCAACCAGGTGGAAAGATATTCCTGGTTTCAGGTGTTGGGAGGATGTATAAAGCAAGAGTGTGTTTAAACATGAGTCTGCTGGGAAAAAGCTGCTTCTGATTTCTTCACGCAGACTTGCTGTGGTGGTGGGAGCCAGTCATCGTCAAACTCTCTTGCAGAATCAGAGTGAAAATTAGATGAGTACAGGAAGAATGTCTTAGTTAACTTAAAGGGCCAGTTTCTATAACTTTTTTCTTCCATGCCTTTTTCCCTTTTATTTTTTTCCACTTCGGTTACAATTTCACTTTTATTATAAAGAAGTAATGAAGGCTAGGAGGTCTCTAATATACAAAGTGTAAATTTTAAAATGTCTCTATAAAATGTCTTTATTCTCTAGAAAAGTCATGCCTAGAAAATGTATGCAGTTCAGATAACTTTCTGTGTCAAAGCTAAGGTTGACATCTTTTTTACTTTGCAGCAGCCTAACTTCTTTAACCAAACTAATGTGATGGAGGATCGCCAATATAATAACTTACCTACTTTAAGCAGATCAGAAAATATTCCAGTAGTGTCAATAATGAAGACTTTAAGCCAGAATGTTGTTTAAAAGCATTCTGTTACTAAGATTTTTCAAAATTTGTGTATTTACATTTATTTATTGACCTTGAAAAATAAACATGTCAAGCTAAGTGTTTGTTACCTTTTTATTTCAGTGATAGTATTGCTGCTTCAAATGCCTTTTTGAACAAATGGAGCAGAAACAGGCATCATGGCTGTTGAATGTATCTTTTTGCCTAAGATACTTGCTCATATTAAAAGAATTTGTGTAATATTCCCAGTTTTGGACAGATGTGCCTGAACTCCAACATTGTGCAGTTATGATATTGTCATTTGGTCACAAAGGAGGAAGGGTTAAATGTCAGTGCTCATCACAAAGTCTGAATTCCCAGATAATTCTGTTTCTCTTTCAGTAAAAGGAGCAGAGGGTTTCAGGTTAGTTGAGATGGCAGATTTTTTTTTTATACTGTAAATCTGTTTACACAATTTAGCAGGCACATGCTCCAAATACTTCCATAATATGTATGCAAGTGTCCAGAAAAGTAGAGTAGAGCTTGTTTTCCACTAGATAAAAGCTAGCATGTAAAAGTGAACAATAGATTTTGTTGTTGTTGTATTGTAGTTGTGAAATAAGAAAGGTAAATACAAGTTGTCTTAAAATTAGCCAAAGACAAGCACTGCCGTAGTGATAAATGTTCTTAAAGGCACTTTTTCTTCAGGAGGGATAGAAAGGGTAGGAGAGGGGGTGGAGTAGCCCTCTTTGTAAGGGAGGACTTGGACACCTCTGAGATGGACTGTGGCGATGAGGAGATTGAGTGCCTGTGGGTTAAGATCAAGGGAGCCCATAACAAGGGAGACTTTGTGATGGGAGTCTGTTACAGGCCACCCAGCCAAGGAGAAGCAGCTGATGAGCTCTTCTTTAAGCAGCTGGGGTCAATCTCCAAGTCAGTGCCTCTTGTCCTTGTGGGAGACTTCAATCTCCCTGATATCTGCTGGAAGTACAACACAGCAGAAAGGAAGCAGTCTAGGAGGTTCCTGGAGTGCATGGAAGACAACTTCCTTGCACAACTGGTCAACGAACCTACGAGGGAAGGTGCCCTCCTGGACTTGCTGTTTGTCAACAGAGAGGGGCTTGTGGGGGATGTGATAGTAGGGGGTCGCCTAGGTCTTAGTGATCATGAGATGATAGGGTTTTCTGTCCTAGGTGAAGTGAAGAGGGTGCTAAGCAGGACGGTAGCACTAAATTTTCAGAGGGCAGACTTTGAACTGTTTAGAAGGCTGGTTGGCAAAGTCTCCTGGGAGACAGCACTTGAGGGCAAGGGAGCCCATGAGGGCTGGGAGTTCCTCAAAAAGGAGATCCTGGCAGCTCAGGAGAAAGCCATCCCCGTGTTCTGGAAAAAAAGCCGGCAGGGGAAAAAACCAGCTTGGTTAAGTAGGGAAATCTTGAGTCAAATTAGAAAAAAAAGGAATATTTATAGGCTCTGGAAGTGGGGACAGGCCTCTTGGAGGGACTTCAGGAGGGAAGTGAGGCTATGTAAGGAAAAAATCAGAGGGGCTAAGGCTGAGCTAAAGATCAGATTAGCTAAGTCAGCAAAAGACAATAAAAAATCTTTTTATAAGTATATTAACAGTAAAAGGAGGACAAGGGAGACCATGCAGTCCCTTTTGGACTCAGAGGGAACAGCAGTGACAGGGGACGAGGAGAAGGCTGAGGTACTTAATGCCTTCTTTGCCTGAGTCTTTAATTGTAAAGAAAGCTGTTCCCTCTGTGTAGATACCCGGGAAACAGAGGAGCAATACAAGGCTCCCATAGTCCAAGAGGAGGTGGTCAGAGCCTTGCTTGGCCAACTGGACACCCACAAGTCCATGGGGCCAGATGGGATACATCCTAGGGTTTTGAGGGAGCTGGCGGATGTATTGGCCAAACCCCTTTCCATCATCTTCCAGCAGTCCTGGAAGACTGGGGAGGTACCTCTGGACTGGAGACTGGCTGATGTAGTTCCCATTTACAAGAAGGGTAGCAGGGAGGATCCCGGGAACTACAGGCCAGTCAGTCTGACCTCAGTGCCAGGGAAAGTCATGGAACAGGTGATCTTGAGTGCTATCATGAAGCACTTACAAGAGAACCGGGTGATCAGGCCCAGTCAACATGTGTTTACCAGAGGCAGGTCCTGCCAAACCAACCTGATTGCCTTCTATGACAAAGTCACTCGGCTGCTGGATGAGGGAAAGGCTGTGGATGTGGTCTTTCTGGACTTCAGTAAAGCCTTTGACACAGTTTCTCACAGCATTCTGCTGCGGAAACTGTCAGCCTCTGGCCTGGACAGGCGCACACTCTCCTGGGTAGGAAACTGGCTGGATGGCCGGGCCCAGAGAGTGGTGGTAAATGGTGTTAAGTCCAGCTGGAGGCCAGTGACAAGTGGTGTTCCCCAGGGCTCAGTGCTAGGTCCAGTCCTATTCAATGTCTTCATCAATGACCTGGATGAGGGCATTGAGGGTACCCTTAGCAAGTTTGCAGATGACACAAAGCTGTGTGCAAGTGTGGATCTGCTGGAGGGTAGGGAGGCTTTGCAGGGGGACCCGGACAGGCTGGACCGCTGGGCAATATCCAACGGCATGAGGTTTAACACGGCCAAATGCCAGGTCCTGCACTTGGGGCACAACAACCCTATGCAGAGCTACAGACTGGGAGAAGCCTGGCTGGAAAACTGCCAGGAGGAGAGGGACCTGGGGGTGTTTGTTGACAGCCGACTGACCATGAGGCAGCAGTGTGCCCAGGTGACCAAGAAGGCCAATGGCATCCTGGCTTGTATCAGAAACGGTGTGACCAGCAGGTCCAGGGAGGTGATTCTCCCTCTGTATTCAGCACTGGTGAGGCCGCTCCTTGAATATTGTGTCCAGTTCTGGGTCCCTCAGCACAAGAAGGATGTTGAGGTTCTGGAGCAAGTCCAGAGAAGAGCAACGAAGCTGGTGAAGGGGCTGGAGAACAGGTCCTATGAGGAGCGGCTGAGAAAGCTGGGGTTGTTTAACCTGGAGAAGAGGAGGCTGAGAGGAGACCTCATTACTCTCTACAAGTACCTGAAAGGTGGTTGTGGAGAGGAGGGAGCTGGCCTCTTCTCCCAAGTGACAGGGGTCAGGACGAGAGGGAATGGCCTCAAGCTCCGCCAGGGTAGATTTAGGCTGGAGATTAGGAGGAGGTTTTTCACGCAGAGGGTCATTGGGCATTGGAATAGGCTGCCCAGGGAGGTGGTTGAGTCACCTTCCCTGGAGATGTTTAAGACACGGGTGGATGAGGTCTTGAGGGACTTGGTTTAGTGTTAGATAGGAATGGTTGGACTAGAAGATCCGATGGGTCCCTTCCAACCTGGTTGTTCTGTGATTCTGTGATTTGTACATGCTCAAACAGACACTGGTGGAATGAGAAACCCAACAAAGTGGATCTGAGGTAAATTATAACATCAGAGGATGAAACTAGCATTCCTGAAAATACCTTAAACACAATGCAAAAAATACCTTTGGTAACCAACCATAGAGCTAACCTAAAAAGGTTGTGTTAGTGTTGTCTTTACAGAGCTCTTCTTGTGGTTTGCAGCCACACAAGGTAGAAGTGAAGCATGTGTTCTTCTCAGTGCACTGGCACTGGATTGCCCACCAGCGCTCCTTTGAGATCTCACTTTGTCAGATGTTTCTTCAGACTCACACACACGAATTCAAGTATGTAATAAAAGACAATTTGAGTGGTTGAAATTTAATCTGGTATATTCAGCAGGAAATACTCAAGTAAAAAGTGAAGCTGATGTACTTTGAACTGACCCTTTTTTATCTCCTGCTAGATCTATAGCCACAAGCTTGTTGCTTAGAGTGGGTTCCTTACCGTGGGAGTGCTTATGGGAGTCACTGGCTGAGGTAGGTACAAAGCATATCCTTGCATCCAGTGTATGGGATTAAGAACTGCATAGTTTAAGATTTAAGAACTACATAGGTTTTTTTGTTTATTTTTTTTAAGGCCATAACCTCTTAACAGCAGATGACTTGGGAAATGTTAAGTTTATTTAAACATTTTTTGTCACTAGGAAGCTTATTGGAGAAAAGCAAAACTGATCAGCCTTAGTTCTGTGAACATTATATTGCACCGTTTTTCTGGGCTAACAAGACCTTGGTAACAAGACAAATCAAATGCAGAAAAACATTCCTATAGTCCTGTGACAGCAAATGTCACATTGCAAGAACTTTGAAAACAGACACATTTTATCTTGTAGCCAGTACAGTTCTCCATCTGCTCTGATGGAGAAGGGCTACAGGGAAGTGCTGAGGACAAAAGACAGGCTGGGATGTGTAAGTCCCTTTGCCCCCTCTTGAGATTGCTTGGGGAATTGCCCTTAATTCTACTATTTTTTTTGGACATGACAAGCTGTAGCACACAACGTGGTGGCCAAATCTCACCCAGGTATAGAACTGAGATGCATATTTTGTAGTGGATAGGCAGCATCTGTCCCCGTATGCTGTTCTTTGCTCTCATAATGCTTCTATGTCAACACTAGCTGTTCAGAACTGTTAATAGCTCAAAATATTTTCATTAGATGTCAGTTGTCTGCTGTCATCACTATGGGCTCTCTGCCTGGGGCATTGGCTCTACGTAGCCTGTGGAACCCTCAAAGTACTTTCCTGCCTTTACAGTTCTGGTTTTGTGGTATTACTTGCCTCACATGTTGAAATTACCTATTCCTTGGGTTTTTGAGGTCAAGAACTTTAACTATTGTCAGAAGTCAAGGTATCACCTTTACTGGATAGCATAGAAAAATATTGAACATAAATGTTGGGTTTGGGAAACCCGCAGGGAACAAATCAGAGTTTCAAAATCCAAATGAACTGTCAAGTTTGCTGGCTTAGTGTAAATAGCGTGCTGACAAAATAGTTTAGCAATATGATGAAAATAAAGGCATCCGTTTCTCTAAGCATGAGCTGTTGGTGAAACACGAGACAAGGCACTGCAGGTGCCTTCACCACCAGTCGACTTGCTGTGGCCAACAGTCCTGCTGGGGCCAAAAGTGAGCAGAGTCTGAGATTCAAACACTAACTCAGTGCCTGCGCATCCCAGGGTGGACAGGGTCACAAAATTTAAGTTTTACTTTTCTTTAATGTCCTGAATGGTCTGTTAGTGTTTCTTAATTTCAGTTTAGTTCTCACCTAGTTTAAATAAGATCTATTGTGAAGATCATCAATATGGGACTGGATCTGCCAGGCTCTCAAGGGATTGTGCCTTTAGCTCATACCAACTTAGGTTATCTGTCTTGGAGCTGGATGAAGTAATGTGATACTCAGTCTGTCTTGGCCTGAAATTGGTGTTCTTTTCTCTTGTTGAAGCCAGTAGTAAATTTTGCACAGGCCTTTGGAGTTTAAGGCTTCAGCTGTGATTTTTCAAACTTAAGATCAGCTGAGCAGTCGGGGAAACTTCACCTGAGGCAGTTTGGTATTTCTTCTGTGTTCCAGCAAAAACGGAGATAACTCTTATTATAGTATGAAGCCTCCTGTTAACTTTTGTTCTGCTGCACAGGCATTTGCTGAGGAAAGGGTCAAATTGCAATGAGAGGAAACACCAGTGTGTGAGTAAACTTAAATCAGCTGAGTAACAGGTACATCCTTGGCTTTAGTCTTCTCCTGTTTTGGGGAACTTAACTATCAAGAGGGAAACAAATTTTTCTCCTTTGTATGAACCAGACGTATCCATTAATATTTGCACTGAATATTGTTAAGGCTTGCTGATGTGGTCCAGTCTGTGAAGCTGATCAGTGTATGCTTATGTTTTCCTTGCCTTGTGGGATGCTTCTAGGAAACAATATTCTTAAAAACCTCCACCACCGTAACACTCGGTTTCCTAAGAGAAGGTTGTACTTGGCTACCCCTGCTGCAGTAACCTTGTAAAATTTAAGCCGCTTCATCAGTGCAAAGCCTGCACTGTAAAAATTTCACTGGAAGGAGTAAAATAAATAAATACTATGAAAATAATTATTTCTAAGCAAAATAATGCAAGGTTTCAGTCTCTCATGGTCTCTTGGGAGTTGCTATAGCAAATGATTTAGGACTGTGTCACAGTCAGTGGTGGCTGAAAGTGTCTTGGAAGCCTTTGAAACCTCTAGAGCAGCCCTGCAGTAGGAAATACTTGCCCTCACCCTTTTTATAAGTAAAACTTGTCCAGTCCAGCTCCAGAGGATTGTGATCATAGAACAACCAGGTTGGAAGAAACCCACTGGATCATCAAGTCCAACCATTCCTATCAAACACTAAGCCATGTCTCTCAGCACCTCATCCACCTGTGCCTTAAACCCCTTCAGGGAAGGTGAATCAACTCTCTCCCTGGGCAGCCTCTGCCAGTGCCCAGTGACCCTTTCTGTGAATATTTTTTCCCTCATGTCCAGCCTGAACCTCTCCTGGTGGAGCTTGAGGCCATTCCCCCTTGTCCTGTGTCCTATCACTTGGGATAAGAAGCTTCCCCCGTTCCCTCCCCGACACCTGTGATGTTGCAGAGGAGACTTACACAAGCCCATTTAATAATGGATTAACTTTTTCTATAGGTAATTTACCAATGTGGCTTGGGCTTTGCAGAACTGGGAGAAACAGCTGAAATAAAAGCCTCTATTTCCAACTTTACGCCTTTTGGAAGCTCACGCTTAAGGAAGCTAGTGACGAGCATGGTTCTTCTAAAAATCTCAGACCAAGTACTTAAGTTTAATCTGTGCTCTTTCTAAGAGGAATCCTGGTGTTAGATTATCTTGTGTATTTCTAGGGAAAAAGCAAGTTCAGTTTTGAATTTAACTGCACCTTCAGCTTTGCTAGATTTATCACACGCTCCCCGGTCAGCATTTTGTGCTTATTTCCAGTGGAACTTTTTCTCTTCACTATTTTGTTGTCAGGTTGTCAACTGGTCTCTTAATTGTAGGTGTTTTGTTTACCGCAAGTTAACCAAAGCCTGCTAGGACCTGGTTTATATTCCTTGCTGGGTTTGTTTACAGTAGAGTTTTAGTGAAATCCTTCAAAATGAAAAATTGAAATGGGGTTCTAGGTGAGGCATGTAAGCAGCAGCTTGGGGCTTGGCTGGGCACAGCCCTGGCATACTGGACAACTGAAATACATTGACGGGAAGAGAAAAGAATTGCTGTGGCAATAAAACCCTTTGGCTTGGAACAGCAGAGCAGCTGCTGCTCTTCAAGCGCATTATGCACAGACACAACGAGCCAGGGAAGTTTGCCTGTGAATTTTTAACCTACTTATAATTATAAAATTTGCATTTTTATCATGAATAATTTCACATGGAATTACTGCATTTTGTACACTTTGTTTCCAGCAGGATACTTGCATTTGTGGATCTCCTACAAGCTTTCTCTTTGAAGCTGGCAGGCAAAAATAACTTTTGAGAACTCAGTAAAAAAGTGATTTCAAGAGGCAAGTCTGGTAGCAAAGGTTCCTTCCCCTGTATTTCATTAACTCTTGAAACCAGCAGTGCTGTTAAAGAGCATGACAGGGTCACACCATTCCAGTGCAAACAGTGATTACATAAGCAGGGCTCTGGTTTTGATAGTTTGCACTTGCAGAGTGAAAGCAGTGCATGCTCCTCCAAGGTTGCTAATGAATTGTAGTGGACAAAGGATGTCACTTGTGAATGTTTTTCCCCCCTATATTCTTGCACTCTATAATTAATGTTTACCACTGTTGGCATCTTTTCAGGCTTGGCCTACACTTCAGGCTATATAAAGTATCGGGTGTCCTGTCTCAGACAGAAATTCTCCCTGTGTTCGTACTTGCTCACCTCTAGTTTTTACATATGAAGTCAACACCTTTCTCAGTAAGTTTGAATAAAGTCGTAATAAAAAAGGAAATCTCACTCTGAAAACAAAAAGGTCAGGCAACTGGCCCTCTAGTTATTTTGTGAATTCAAAGGTTTTAGCAATTTGTTTTCAGTCAGGTTTTTCTTTCCACACAATCTTTCTGTGATTCAGTGTTCTAAGTGAAATATCTACAACTCCACAGCTCTCTTATCAGTTGAGAATATTCACAAAGATTAATTATAGAAAATGCTGTTACACCAGGTTTCTCTCCTCCTCTCTTTCTTGCTTAATACCTATTTAGATCAACTTATTTTCTGCTACTTAATTCCTGGGGACATTGCTGGTACTTCCCAGTGTAACCAAGGGCAGCAAAGATCCATATGCACCATCAGCACCTTCCTGCTGGCTCTTGCCTTAAAATCTGTAGCTTGGTTCTTTCTTGAAAAGACAATCGGGATGCTTAAAAGCTTCCAGTTCTTATTCAAATACTACTTCCCAAGCTGTTCTGTTTGGTTAGCAGTATCCTCTGCTCATTTCTGGACACAGGCAGGTGGGTGAAGTGGAACAGAATACATTTTGCCTTTTCTACTTCCTGAGCAACAGCAAGTCAAGTTTTCTATACCTGTACTGTATCTGTATATATTCTATATAGAGTTGTAACTCTATAATGCTGCTGACCAGGCAACTGCCTACCACACGTTTCTGACCAGACCTAGTTCAGAAACAACCAATACAGACCAATCAAAAAAACCTTCAACTTCAGAAACTTCAACCCCTATAAGCAAAGTTCCCTTGTGGCCACCTAGTTTAAATGTGGCTGCCTGCCTATTCCTGACCTTCGCGAGATATAAAGAGCAAACTGATTAAAATTATATCTTTAGGCCTCCTGAGAGCTCTTCTATATTTTCTTTCTCATGCTGTCAATCAAAAGTGCTTCTACAGTTTCAATTCGGTAATAGTGAAGGAAACTAAAGAAGATTTAGTTGAAAGCTGTAACAACACCATGTTTTGACTTCCTACACCAACAGGTCTCTTGGATTCTGCCTCCCTTCCCCAAGGACTAAGTTCCAAAGACTTACTAGAAGCTATACAGAATATGAAGGTTTATTTCAAAAGAATACATTTGCATGAATACACATAAATGCACT
This sequence comes from Coccyzus lansbergi, assembly GCA_033558105.1. Lineage (NCBI taxonomy): Eukaryota > Metazoa > Chordata > Aves > Cuculiformes > Coccyzidae > Coccyzus > Coccyzus lansbergi. The sequence continues at coordinate 996,809 of JAUMJK010000421.1, read as the reverse complement.
CCATGTAACAGTACCTTCTGCAAAAATAGGTTACATAATACCCAGTAACGAAAGAACAATCTTATTTCTCTACAAATTAAAAAGCAGAGATAAGAGCCTGGACAACCTTCAAAATGGAGGTTATACTTGTGTGTGTTGTGAGAAGTAGCTACCTTTAAAGCGTGACACCACAGAGCTAAGGTTGTAAAATCAAACTACTAGGACACAGCTCCAAACTGTTCTTTATACAGAATTAACAAACACTTGGTTCTGATGTGTGGTTTGTTTTGATTTTTTTTTTTTTTTACACAGCTCTAGTGCCTCAGGGAAAATGTTTATCAAAGATACACAAAAACTATTCAAAATTACAACGTAACTATTAAAATGCCTCCACAATTGAGAGGAAAGTAATCATGTTAAATTAAAAAAATTTAACCAGGATTTCCAGACAAGATTTCCTGTTTTTAATCAGAGAAAGTTTACAAGAGATTTCAATAAGTTATCTTGAAACCAAGCAGTTGTAGATCTTAGAATCTTCGTGGAGGTCCACCTTTAAATGGCTTAAATCCTGAGCCACTTCCCCTCTGCATGGAATTGCCTGTGATCTGTACAACTCTATTAATTGGTGAGGAGTTACTGGAAATAAAGGTTTTAGAAAATGATTAAGTTACAGTCAGTATCAAAGCTCTCAGTGTACAGGTAAGACCTGTTCCTTCTTGTAACACTTGGCTCTTAAACTCTAAAGTCTAAGAGACTTTGCAACAAAGCCAACAGCAGTGCCGCAGCAACCCACCCACCCCAAGGAACGCTGCTCATCCCAACAGTGCTCTGCTGCCTAAACATCACCAGAGCTTTGAGAACTCAGCAGGGAAGCAAGAGGAGTAGGTTTTGTACCTTGTATGCGGAGACATCATGCCACTTCCTCCACGGCCGTCTCCCATTCTCCTCCCATCATGATACCCGCTTCCTTGAGAACCAGGTCCATGCCACTCTTTTCTTGGTCCAGTTTCACGACTGTGGCGCTCAATGACATGTCTGTCTTCATTGTAGTGCTAGTGAGAAAAGGATATGGGGATTTTCAGAACAAAAGAAGCATTTTCTTACAGGTTGAGAGAGTTGGGGTTGTTCAGCCTGGAGAAGAGGATCCAAAGAGACCTCAGAGCAGCTTCCAGGCAGGCTGCCTCCTCTGGAGGTGTTTAAAATATAGGTGCATGGGGTGCTGAGGAACGTAGTTTAGTGATTGATGGGAATGGTTGGACTTGATGATCCCGTGGGTCCTTTCCAACCTAGTGATTCTATGATTCTAAGAAAGCTGGGGAGGGGTTGTTTACAAAGGCTTGAAGCAATGGGACAAGGGAATAAACTGAAGCAGGGGGAATTTACACTAGACATAAGAAATTCTTCTTTCACAATGACAGCAATTAGACACTGGAACAGGTTGCCCAGAGCAGTGGTGGCTGCCCCATCCCTGGAGGTGTCCAAGGCCAGGCTGGATGGGGCTTTGAGCAGCCTGATCCAGTGGAAGGTGTCCCTGCCCATGGCAGGATTGGGACTGGGTGGGCTTTGAGGTCCCTTCCAGCCCAAACTACTCTATGAATTTATGATTCTATAAAAAATGCAAAGGTGACACATCACGGAAAAGGTCAGTCCACAGGCAGCTCACCCATCCTTAAAAGAGTCCTGGTAAAAGTAACTAGGTAACAAAAAGCAAGCAGTCTGCACTAATGACTGCATGGGTGTGGATGGAGTGACGCTCCAAGAATTTGTCCTTCACTCCCAAGTTCTGCTCTGATCTCAACCACTGATGAGCATGGGCTGAGCAGCTACAGCAAGAGAAAAGCTACTTTTTTTTAGGATCTTAGTAGCAGGGAGCACCTTGGTCTGTAGATTAAAGTTCAAGAGAAGCCTTAGAGAAGGTTCTTCTCTCAGCAGAATGTTACAGGTGACAATGACAAACTGCACTGGAAGCAGCCAGGAGTGTACAGCTAAGACCCTGAAAACACAGAATGATGACAAATGCTCAGAAGCCCAATCAGCAATTCATTCAGGTATTGTTGTGATCTACCTGAAAGATGCTAGACAAAAAGAACTGGCAATATTTTCCTGCAATTTCTTGGCTTATTAAAAACTCAACAAAAGAACCTTTAAAATAAGCTTGAAAACAGCCAGACTGCTTGCTAATAATTTTCGTGATGCTATCTGGGGTCATTCTGCCAGCGTGATTATCATTTTCCAGTCTCTCCCTCATGCCCACAAGAACAAGAAGATGACTCACTTGTCCTCCACCTCTTTCTCCCATCACGCCTCGTTCTCCTTCTCTGCTTCCATACCCAGAAGCACTGCTGCGGCTCCCAGGAGGTGCACCTCTCACGTGTCCAGACACTTCTCTTCCTGATCGATCTGGCCTCTCGCTTCTGTAAAAATAGCTTTCATCAAAATTTTGGTTTCAGTAGAACAGAACTTGTACCAAATCACAGCACACGTAGACCTCAGATTCCTTTTCGGGTTTCAGGTTCCTAGCAACTTGCAGGTAGCTTCTTAGAAACATTCTTTCTCTCTAAATAATTAGAGGTTACCTGTCATTTGTTTTCACCTGCTTTCTTGCACAAGCTCTCCTAGGTGTTGTTACACATGATTAAGAACAGACTACTGGGAGCCAGCATTGAATTTACAGATGAGGTTTAGAAAATGTGACTACTTACACACAATCTTTTTTAATGCTTTTGGAAAGCAAGTTTGTCACTTTCTAGGAGGGGGCTATTCTCTTTTTACACATCAGCTCATGAGGAATCACTACTCTGGATGAATTCCACAAGAATTGGTACCTTCACTATTTTATTATCAGCTGGCACATTTACCTGCCATCCCGTTTGTCTGTGCTTATGCTCCCCTCGCTCTTCCAATTTGTTTGCCGGGGGGGGTTTGAACCAGACTCTCTTGGATGTCGACCATGTGGTATTTCGGGCCTGTCATGAATTATCACCGTTCTTCTTTCATCTCTGTCTCCTCGCACTTCTCTCCTGTCTGTATCACGAAGCTCGCTCCTCTGTTGCGGCGGTTCATTTCTTCTGGACTCACTGAAGTTCTTAGGATACCTCTCAAACCCCGGTTCTTCTCTTCGTGCTGTCGGGCGAGTCTTTTTTGCTTCACCTTGATTTACAAAACGTTCTCGCCTAAGTTGTTAAAGTAGGAAAAGATCATTTGCTTGTCTCCCATTTTCTCCATTTCTCTGCTCATGTAGGTGCATGTGTGAGTACACAGTGATATTATTCACCTTCATATTATGTGTTTATTATCACAGAAGAGGTATTGCTCTCAAAAAGCCTTCCCACCTCAAATTGCATTTATTTCTACAATTGTTACTATAAGCTTCTTACAGTCACATTAACATTTCTTTATGCGTTTATCTGTTCACACTTTGCTCGGTATGATTTAAGCAGTTGTAAGGCCTCCTTTATGCCTAGTATGAAGTAGAGGGAATGCCAGGTTTCTCAAGTCAGCAGCAAATAGAAAATTCATTGCAGCCTAAAAGCAGCCGCCCAGAAACTACAATTATGTGGTCTTGATTTTATAAGTGGTTATTACAGATGTTTAATGGAAACACCAAGCTGGATCTAGAACCAGTATTTTCTGCACAGTTGCATGGATCCTGATGAACGCAACTCATGCAAGCAATGCTCAAAACTATCATTAAATAAGTTGCATTTAGCCTTGATACTTAACAAGGGTGAGTTACTAAGTACAACAGATCTAATCCATTGGAACCCACTTATAAGTGGATGTGAAAGGAATAACTGCAAAAATGTTCAAAATGTCACCAAAACAGGCTACCAGATGGCGAATTTAAAGTCCTCTGAGAGGAGCAGAACAGATTCCATGATATAAACAGTCTGAAGACACGAGAAATTTTGGGACACTACTACAACACTGCATAAACCCTTTAGCACCATTTTGAATTTTGAACAGTTAAGATCGAAATTCACAAAGCTGTTGACAGGCAAAATTACAGTCTAAACTTACCTATCAAAAGATGAGGGGACAGAACCACCTTCTGTATACCGTCCCCGTTCTCTGTGATCAAAATCATTAAACCTGTTCTGTGGGCGACTGTAATCTGAACCATGACCAAACCGCGCATCTGTATCAAGAGCCATCTTCTTATTGTCATTCCAGTAAGGATCATCTCTCCTTTAAGCAAAACAAATGAACGCTCATCAGTTACGTGTAGCCAACTTAAGGCCTAATACAAAGAAAATGGTTGAGAGACAGTTGTCTGTTTCACAGATGCTCATTTGACCACTGGAAAGCCACTAGCAAAGATACTCTTTAAAGACTAGGGAACAACAGCATTTAAGGAAAAACACTCTACCAAGTCCCTTGTCTGAAGTGCAAATTAAAGAGAAAAATAAAATCTAAACAATCGTACGCTGTGCTGGGCAGGTAAAAAAAGCCTACAAAATAAAACCCCAACAAAATCACCACCGTAGAAAAATTTTGCCTCAAATTTAGCCTTCTAGTTAAGAAGAAAAAACCCAAACCAGAACACCCGTCTATCAGAACAGCTTTCTGAATAGCATAGGAAACATCGCAGCCTTACTCACTAGAAACATTCTGGGACAGATCTTCTGCAATAAGAACAGGAGATGAAGTGTATCACTGGTAGCCATGAAAAATTAAGCTGTCTTTATTCCTCCAGTGAAGAAATATTATCATCCTGCGACTGTACCTACCATGACAACTTAAACTTCCCTTCTGCTGCATCACTGATATGTTTATTTAATGGGTAAGGTCTCAGTTTTACTCTTATAACCAAATAAAGATCAAAGCCAGTTCACTTCATCATGTGGCTCAAACAGTGAGTGACAGATGTCACCAGCTTCAGTAAAAATTAAAAGCCATTACACTGACTTCCTGAACCATCCACTCACCAGAAATGTGAATTCTTACTAAAGCAGAATCTAAAAATTTTGGCCACTAAGCCAGAACAAGGCTAGGAACTGTTTCTTTCATTAAGCATTGTAAAACAATGGTTTGAGAACTAAATTACCTGTGATCTACATCCCGTGGACGTTTCAAAGAATTCCTCTTCTCCTGTTCATAACGAAGCTGCTGCTGCTGTCGACGAAGTTCCTCCCTTTCACGAGCAATACGCTCTGCCTCTTTTCGACGTTCCTACCATGAAAGGAAAGGGTGAATAAGCACAACAAACAAAATAGCTCTTCATTAGAGATACCTAACAGAACAGCACATGGAATTAAAACCTCATAGTTTTCTCTTAGAGGCTACACGCTTCATCCCTGGAGATCATCCAAGATTAAGGAGCATAAGAAATACTTCTCAAAAAAAAAAACAGACAACAGATCCTGAGAAGCTAGCGGTGGTTAGACAGACATCACCGAGTGGTCTGGGTTGGAAGGGACCTTAAAGATCATCCATTTTCACCCCCTGTCACGGACAGGGACACATCCCACTGGATCAGGCTCCCCAAGGCCCATCCAGCCTGGCACTAGACAGTTAATTTCTTGTATTGCTAGTGTTTCTGGGCAACAAATACAGATCTCATTCCATTTGCAGTGCCACTGTCTAATAAAGATCTAGTGAAATTATGATAGACTAATACAGACAATACGATCTGCTGGACATCAGTTTCAGAGACACATACAGCCACTATGCGAACCAGCAGCAAGAATTTGCCATCAAAACACTCTCAATTCATATAAACAAGATAACGATTACTGTTGTTGGACACTGCAGGTTATGTAATGTTTGGTTGGTTCTTTCATGGCCTGCACGGAAGAACAAAGGGAAAAATTCACTGCAAGTGCAGACCAGGTTATTCTCCAAAATGAGAGCGTAACAGAGGCCCAGGTATATACACACCTGTTCAATACGAATACGCTCTCTTTCCAAACGCTCACGTTCCATTCTTTCCCTCTCTAGCTTTTGCCTTTCAATTTCTAAGCGCTCTCTTTCTCTTTGCAAGCATTCTTCTCGCTCATGCATTATTCGTATGCGTTCTCTCTCACGATGCTCCCTCTCAGCAATTTCTCTTCGCCTATAGAAAAAGGTAACAAAACCCATCAGGGAATATTCTCATCCATCACCTTAAGCACAGACACCAAAATAACTACTTAACAGTAAGCTCTTGACAGAAGGCCTGCTATTAAAAGCCTACTTTCAGCCCCAAGTAGCCAAAATGGTTTGAGTGTATTCTACAAAACCATTTAAGCAGACAACAGATACTAGGAAAAAATATATCAAGAATCATCATTCTTGACATATTTTATGCTGGATTCATATTTCCATGTTATCGACCAGCAGACAATAACAGCAGTTTAGCAAAGAACATGATTTGTATCTTAAAAATACTTCCTTTTTTAGCTCTTGCCTTCTTCAAGCTAACAAAAAAAAGCCTTGCTTATCATTTTCTGTCCAAAAATAAGACAGAATAACATAACCACTCTCATTTGCACAGGTTAAGTGTGCTTGTCAACAGCTTCATTCTGCTTTCTTCTTCCCACCTTCTGCAGATTACCAAGAAGCAGGAAAGGCATTTTCTCCTTTAAGCTTTATGCTTGCTGGTAATTCCTTTGTTTAGGGAAATTCAGCTAACGCCACTAGTCATCTGACTATCCCTTGCAAACTCTTGGCCATATGATAAGGGAATAGAACAGCATAGCCACTTAGTCCTTTTATTTAAAGGGACAAGATTGTATTATGCTTGATTCGTCATTTAGATACACAGTTGTCTTTTTAAAAACAAATAAGCAAAAAAACCCCAAACTATTGGTTTTGGCCACATCTAGTCAACTTGTGATCTTTTCAAAAAGAAGAAAATCCGTATGTGGTGACAGTGATAACCCAGCCACGACAAACAGTAAGCTACGCGTGTACACAGGTGGCTATTAAAAGATCAAACAAAAATTTAAATAAGATACTAGGTTCAAGTCCCAGACTTGAACAGTAGACTGAAAAGCTCAAAGAATGCATTCTATCTCAATTTCCAAATACAGAATCTAATCAATTAAATATAAAATAGCGTTCAGCAACAAACTGAATTACCACCTTCGGAATTCAACAGCTCGTCGTATTCTTTCCAATCTAACCATGTGTTCTCGCAATCTCTGTTCCTTCATCTTTTCAAAAGGCAAGATATCCTTTCTACCCCTGTATTCCCTGAACTTCACTTTATCTTGAATAATACGCTCTTTGTTCCTCAGGATCTGTGGCTAGAGATAGAGATAACAATGGTTATTTGAGAAGTCTTATTCATTTAGGGAGATTTCTGGATGCTACATTCACATACAATTAACTACTTTGCTACCCCAAAGCATGCTAAGCATTTATCAAAGTTTGTAATAGTTTACTGACTCTTCAGTCAAAGTATCAGCCATAAGGTATCATCAAATAAGATAAGAATTGCATCAAAGCTATAGATACTTACTTTATCAAACCTCCCCCTTCTAACTGTCCTAGTGTGGCCTTGGTCTCCTTTTGTTTGGTCTAAAACTACAACTTGACCTGGGCTTTTACCACCTAGTGAAGGAGGGAGGAAAAAAAAAAGAGAAAAAAGGTTTTAAAACCACACATTCATATTTGCCTATTACAGATTTTCCTTGGTGTAATTTCTAAGTCTCTAAATTGCACCGTTACTGGTAGCAGCAGCAAAAAAGCATGCGTCTATCATTAATACGCCAGAGGTGGAAGCTTTAACATCAGCTCTACAGTTACACGTTACTAGAGTCTAAAAAGAATCAGGTGTTTAATCGTCTGGTTTCTGGTAAGAGCAAGAACACGCCCCCCAAACAACTCAGACACACAGATTCAACAGGAGGAAACACGGCTATATTGCATACTTATTCTTTTGCTTCATTTTTTTTAGTGGATTCTTCATTAGGGACACTTGCTCCATTATGACACTTCTCATCTTTACCTTCTGTTTTCTTGGCTTCTTTATTTTCTTTTTTTTCGGATTTTTCAGATTTCTCAGATTTCTTTTCTTCTTTTTTGGTTGACGGAGTTCTTGTTAGGAAAGAAACACAAATGCAGTCAGGAAAATTAAAATGAAAAGATTTTTCACAACTTCAGAAGACGGGTGAAATTTCTCACTTGCTGGTTTTATCACTTGAGGCAGTCTTCTTATCTCCCATGCTTCTACCTGAGCCAGATTTCTCATCGTTGTCCTTCTTCAACTCCTTTTTGGAGGGATCGCCTTTCACCTATTTTTTTACCCAAAAGCAAATACGTTAATACAGACTCAAGCTGAAGACGGTCTATTTTGGGAAAGGTTTTAATCTTATTAAACCTACTTTCTCAACAGAAATTTGTTGTCCATGCAGCTCCGTTCGATGAAGGTGTGCAATGCATCTAGTCACTTCTGTACTAGAAGACATTGTTACTATGCCGTAACATTTTGACCCTGGGCTTCGTGCATTTGTGACCACTTTTGCACCAAGCACCTACATAAACAGGTACAATTTAAGTTTTAAGAGCAACATTTCTAGTAAGGAAGCAATAGTATTCCTATAATAATTTTTACCTGAGTATATAAAAGCCACAGCAAACAAACCCGACCCAACAACAAAAAAAAACTCTACTGGAAAGACTGACAATCCCAAGTTTTCAAAATCATAGAATTCTACAGGAAGTCACAGCTTTGAGACCTTTATCCTAGCTTTCACACCAAGGCACATTAATGTTTATGTCCTGTTTTGACCACTCAACCTCGTGCAGATTATCCAAATGCTTCTTTTGACAGTAAGAGTTAAAATTCATATAGAAATGCAACTGAGCTGAATTTGATGGTTCATCTCTGACAGATGAGCCCCCAAAACAAACTCAACAGCTGCAAATTACGGACAGGAAGCTACAAAATATTGTGTAGTAACTTAATATGGGAGCTGGTTCTTCAAAGGCATCTAGCAACTATGTCAATCAAGTGATTGTAGCTCTTTTGACACCCACTTCTTGAGAAAGCATTAAGCTTTGTGTTCCTGTTCCTTTCTATAATGACAGGAGCCAGTTGTCTTGATGTAGTCATGCTCCACCGCAACAATTTTATCTATCTAGCAGCCTGAAATGGTACAGTCATTTAGAAATTAATTACTTCCCAATTAATTTAAAGCCAGAAAGCTATGTAAATACAGGTACCAAGCATCTTTACAGCAAAAACAGAGATTCGGAAGTTTTAACAAAATACACTCTCAGGTTTCAACAGTTATGAAAGCACTAAATAAAATCACCTACTCAATTCACTAGAATAATTAGATATCCAATAATCAGCACACATATTTGATAAGCATAGTGCTAAGGTTCTAACTAGTTCCCAAAAAGCACCATCATAACTGCACAGGCTTAGACAAACACTATAAATTCACATAGCGAACAGCGACTCTTGAGAAAAGGAGAACTGCAACTGTTTTCAAAGACTGCTTAGCTTATATGGCAATTCTGCATTGTTCTATGTAATCTGTGTGTTAAATTAACACAAAAATCCAGGAAAACAGAGCTAGTTTAAACAGCCTGTAAATATAAAAATCTCTAAGTCACTAGAAGAGTTGTTAAAAGACCCTAAAGGAACAGGTATCAACTGTAACTTTTTTTAATCTATTTTTTCCATTCGTAAGCCCTGAGAACACATTAAAAAGTCTCCCAAAGCAGCAGGTTCTACAAAGACTATATTACAATTTTACCATTTAGCACACCATACACTCATGGGTCTATATAGCTGCCGCAAAAGAAAAAGTAACAATGGCTGTGTTCAAATGGATTTTTTTAAAGTCAGTCCTGACCAGCCATATTTGTGACATTTCTATTCCATTTATCTTTCCTCAACTGAAAGAAATATTTCTTATAAACTAACACCTGATTCTCTCTGTGCACATGAACTCTTGGGCTTTCCTAATACACTGACTACTAAATCTACAGACTTATTTAAATGAATAATTACTCAGTCTATGTAACTGGACAGAGGAGGAGAAAGAGATACACACAACACATTGTACCGCGCCCCATGAAATACCTTTCCATATTTGCCAAAGAGATTTTTCAAGTCGGCAGCTTTTGTGTTGGAAGACAGTCCGCTAACCCACAGGTTTCTAGTTGAGCTTCCACTGCTACCACTAACACTGCTTGCGCTTCCTGAAACAGGTTTTACAAAACAGCCAAAAAATTAAGGAGACAAAGGTACCACAAATACTGAACTAAACTGTTGCTGAGAAGAGAAAATCAGCCTGTTACCTTTAAATAACTGTTTATCCAGTTACCTTTCTTGAAAAGGCTTCTATATAAAAAAAAATATATGCCATAAGATTTCATTCATTTACCCATGTATTGAGACCAACAGCTCGGCTAATTCATACCCAATGACACAGTTAGAAAAACCATACTATTCTTTGTCAAAGGCATGCTTTATCCCTCATCTGGGTGTGTACATTTAGCTTCAACTTCTGGTTCTTATCCATAATTTCCAATCAAGAAATCTTTTTCAACAACATCTGTTCTTCATCAGTGCCCCTTCACAGTAGGCACAATACCAAAGAGGTAACAGAAAGGTAAAGTTATTGACCAGAATAATACGGTCAATTCCCACTTCTTGACTCCAGCTTTTTACAAACACTCCTGGGTGTAGAACTTGATGCAACCCATACAAATTATTTCCAGCATACTAAAGAAAAGCCAGAAAAACATTACATGCCCTAAACACCAACATCCTCCCTCATTCGTTAGCCATTTTCACAACAACATGGAACTATGAAATGAGGAGATTCATGGGATCTTATTTCAAACATCTTTTAGTCTTGTATTATTTAGTTTAGCTTGTTGTCGCCTGCTGCTAAATGCATCAAAGGCTTTTGAGCGTGTTAAAATGCAGCCAGTCATACAGGCAAGATCAGAACCAGGTCTCCAGCTACACGGCAGGAAAATGTGGCAGTAAGCCGTTTTAAATATAAATTAACCACCTTGATGACAAAGGGTAGCTTTCCTTCTTCAACACAACAAAATGAACTAAAAGCAAAAGCCAACAAATCTCTAGTTATTGTCAAACTACTGGATAAGCCATGATACACTTACAACATTGTTAAACATCATTAAAGAGCCATTAGCCTGGCTTTGGTTATGTGTTTTAGGACAGTCTTATGATATTTACTACTACAGGTACCACATATGCTACACGAATGGAGATTTGCTGTACCTTTATTGAACTTCACTGTAAACATTTAACTACCATGACAAGACACATTATCTGAAGAAGACTGAATTACATCTGTCACTAAAATTTCTCTAAGAAATTTGTTTATCAGGTAAAGTTCTGTTCATCCATTAGTGATATGGAAGAAATTCTGTGAAGAAAGCTTTTGACAGAGAGCTAGCTGGCAGAAGGAGGAGACATGAGCTTTATACAAATGCATTTGTTTAAATATGAAGCATCAGTATAACCAGTGACATTCACAAGCTTTCGAGCTCCCCTCTAAATTCATGATCATTGTCCAGAGGTTTATAGTAACAGATAAACACCAAGGTAGGCAAATAGGCACTGAGGAGCCATGAGTGCTATTTTGCTGGCTGAGATCTCAGCTGTTAATACTTGGTTGAGAGTACACTTATAAATAAGCTAGAACTAAAACCAAGACAAATAACCACTGGTGTTATGCTTAAGAACTCACAATTATTTTTTGTTTACTCTGGACATAACATCAACCCAAAGCACTGTATGCCAGTTCCAGTAGGCACATCTGATAATTACACCTTCTCATAAAAAAAAAAAAAAGGCTTGTGAAATATTAAGTGGAAATTGCCACTAAAGTGTTTTGAAATAGAATGTATTTTCACTAAGTCTTTAGAGTAAGCATTTTTGATCTTACAAGGGTTCTGGCGTATGGAGAAAAAAATATATATAGACATGTACAGCTAATTACTGCTGTAACTCTAGCACAATTTACTATAGATGGACGAGTTCAAACATATAAGCCATATAAGCCACATTAGTACAGGGCAAGTAGCTTCTCAACCAGGAAAGCACTTAGTTCAAGACAACACTACCCTAATTTGCAATAGTTACCTTTATCATCCTTTGATGTTGTCTTGCTTTCTTTAGATTCCTTAGAAGAGCTAGAGAAGCAAATTAAAAATCAGAAGAAAATTGAAAATACATAATTTGGTAAGTGTTGCATTTTATACTACTAATGCTAAGAGAAAAGTTAACATTTCAAAAACCAAAAATAAAAAAGGGCTAGACTGCGTATTTGAACAAATGATTCCCTTATGGATTCTTGCACTGATTTTCCCCAAGATGCCTGAAGATCTAGATTTTCTGACAACTCTATTCAGTGGATATATGGCAATCTTCTCCAGATTTCAGGACGGGGGCTTGACTTCATTTTGTGTTCTTAGAACTGATAGCTGTTCATTACCATCCTCACAAGGACATTTAAAAAAATCGTCAATTTGAAAAAAATAAACAAATGCTGACAATTCGACAAAGCAATCAGTAGGACATAGTGTCTATACGAAGATCTTGAATTTTAAAAAGTAACATATGGCGGTCAAAAAAATCTATAGGCAGGAGCATAGGACATTAAATATAAGATTCTTGCTGCTACCCCCTTAATGTAGAGTGATCTTATTGAATGCTGGTACTCAGTATCGTAAAGAACTGACATAGAAAAACAAACCTCTTTGCTTGACCAGAGGCCCCAGTAGACGAGGGACCTTTCTTCAAAGTATCCTTTTCTTTGTCTCCAGATTCTGCTTTCTTTGAACTTTCTCTGGCTTCCTTCTTGACAGGATCCCCCTTCACGCAGTCTTCCTTCTTACCATCTTTATGGTTCTCAGTCATCTCATAGTCCTTGCTTTCCTTCTCCAGGCTCTGTGAAATGGTATCCTGCCCATCCTTTGGCTTACTTGCTTCAGAATCTGTAATTTTCACATTTTTACCTGTTTCTAGGAGGTCATCACCATCAAAATCCAGAGTGATGGCATCTTCAGCCTGGATTGTAACCGATATGTTATCATCCTCAGCTTCTTTCACAGAGGTGTTAGCTTCCATCTCTTCATGAGCCGTGTGATCAGCCTCAGCTAGGCTTTCTTCTGAAGGAAGAGGTTTAGATACTTCTTGTGTACCATCACCAGAACCTGCTTTATCTAAGAGGATTTAACAGGAATAAATATGGCAAAACAAGAAGTTTAAACAATTTCATATGCATAAGCTAGAATAGGACCTAGAAAATACAAAGTCAGTTATTAGCACTGATGGAAGGTTAGAAAAAAACACAAGGTGTATTAACACAAATATAAATCCTTTACCCAGGATCACTTATTCTTCATGGCAAAACACATTTTTTAGAGACAAATACCAAAACATTAGGAGGGAGAATATGGTTCCATCCTGGAGATACCCGTTCTTCATAAGACGTATCCATTTTCCAGTTTAGGATTTAGCGTTCCAGAAGAAAATAGTTGCTTTGGGCGCTCACAGTTTGATTCAATCCATCTTTGAATCTTCCTGCTTCTAAGACTTCTAACCTTCCCAAATCCAGAAGAATTACAACTTTGAAGAATTTCAGTCAGTCTCCCACGTCGGAGCTCTCCTTTGCGTTTCCTTTCCAAGTAGTTGTTTGGCAGTCAAGTTAGCAGTAGAAGGCTGGTGCAGAAAATGGAGAAGTGTACTTTAATCCATAGTTCGTAGACAACCGGTCCTCAGTCTTCATCCACTGGGAGGATTTTCCATCTCAGTCCCATACAGGCATCTCCAATACCCACATTCTTGGATCTGTGCAGATGAGACACTTCAGCCATAAGGTCCCTCGTAAACATGGAGTTTGTAGTTTTATCCTGTAACGTGTTTATTCCATCTTATGTGAAGTGACGGTGTTCCACGTCCTTTCTAGTCCACAGTATGTAGAATCCTTAAGACCTCTGTCCAGGAAGTCTGTTTGCCCAAATGCATTACATTCTTTCCATAGTTTCACTAATAAGCACAGCTTAAAAAAAAAAAAAGGAGCCACTCCAGAGGTTTCCAAACTTTTGCTTTACCATACTACAGACAACTGGTATTTCTCAGGGACACTGAGCCAAGCATATGATGGTCCACACATTTGTTGGGCACTCAGGTTCAGTGTATGGGTGTATCATTTCACTTAAAGATCAGTTACTGCAGTGCAAACTGGAAGTTTTTGCATCAAGACTTACCGTATTAAAATCGGAGTCCTTGAATACTATGTTTTCTCATTAAGAATCATAGTATTACAACTATATCATACATACACCACAGTAACTGATGAGTACTGTAATGAACTCTTAAGAGTAAGGTAACTCTTAGGAGTGAAATAAAGCCACTGACTGCAATGATTCCAGGTGCTGAGCTCAATAAGGAGACAACTGATACTTAGTACTGGAAACAAGCCTATTATTAGTAAAGAGATTGAATATTACAAGAGGAAGCTGCCTGCTCTACCAGACTACAGAGCTCTAAACTCTATTAAATTTTAAACATACCTTTCTCATTTTCTTCATCGTCACCATCCTGCAAGAAAGGGAAGTCAAGACTAAATGTCTCCCACTTTAAAACTTTAAGCAGAACAGTTCACATTTCCAACAGAATTTCTATTGCATGGAAGGAAATTAGAAGGCTGAAACTGTTGGGGGAAAAAAAAAAAAAAGATGACCTAGAACCCAAGACTGTGCGGTTCCCTTGCCAAATCACTGAGAATTTTGTATAAAACACTTGCAGTTAGAAACTGGTTAAAATGTGCAGCTATTTTCTTCCCAACTTTAACTCAACATAGCATTTCCAAACCATGCCATGTCTTGCTCAAGCCTTCAGAACAGATAACACGCTGCTGAACAGCACTTTCAATGAAATGCAAGCAACGCCTCTCATTAGCTTTAAAAGCTCAGGACAGAAGTCAGAAACTAGGCAGTCTTCCTCCACTAAATACTTCAAAAATAAACCATATTTTAATAGGTGTTTAATTCTTTAACCTCACTGAGCAAGACACCATATGAGAAGTCCATTTCCAGACATCAAATCCATGTAACTCAATGTATTTATGAAGTCAAAGATGTTTGATGTTAGCATTAAAAACAAAACAAAAAAACCCAAACCCCAATCACAAACAAGTAATACCACCTAAACATTCTGCAAAGGAAAATTTCTACATTAAGACAGGAGTTGTGAACTCCTGTACAGGCTGCATATACTATATTAGCATTTGGCACAGTCCTCAGTTTTTAAGAGTCTGAAAAACATTCCTTGCTAACACTATACACTGAATACTCCCCGATCACAGACAGGAATTTCCATTCCAATAGGACACCTTATTTGGAAATCACAATTACCTGCGTTATAAAAAATATGAATGAAGCCTCCCCATACTGTTTACCTTTACTGTATTACATCACCTCACCCGCTCAGAAGTATGCTGGAACAAAAAGCCAGACTGAAGTGCTCTTTTCCAACTAAACAGGTATGAAAATCAGCTTAACAGAACTGATTTGGAACTTACATGGACAGCTGGAAAGGTGTAATCTTCTATGTCTTGACCTTCATTTTCCTACGAGAACATAAAATGGGCTTGCTCAGCAAACTATTTGTAAGACACAAACGTGCACACAGTTGAGAGATTCGGTTAACTCATAAAGCATTAGTCAAGTGGATACACAGCAAGGTAAACATCACAGCAGTTCGAGATTTCCATCTTTCAGTTCTGCGTTCAGATTACATGTCACTACTAACAGCAGGGGAAAGGACCACTTGGGAGCTCTGTATAGACCATAGCACAATTTTAATCAATCAATGTCACATTTGTTTCAGTAATATTCAAACACAAGTCAAGGAAAACGGAAGAAAAAAGTATCAAATTACATTAAGCAAGGAAGACAAACTGAAGAACTAGTTTTGGTTTCCCAGTAATGCAGACACGCTAAGAAAAATGTACATTTGCTCATAAAAATGCATGTAAAATACAAAGTACCTGAAATTCCAAATCCTTTTCTGCATCTTCTGTCGTTTCTGCTGGCTCCAGGTCGTGGTATTTTTTCTTTTCTGCAGATGGTAGCTCTTTAGAATTCAAGTTCTCATTTTCAACAGACTCCTTAAAGTCCTTTAATTCTTCATTTCCATCTTGATCACTTGCATCTTGAGTATCCAGTTCACTTTCCTTTTGGTGTAACAACAAATACTTGGTGTAACTAAGAGCATTAACTATAGTCTGAAAAATTAACTGATAAAATTGCTGTTTCTGCAAAATACTGTATCATATCCATACCAAAAATTCATAGCATGCTTAAAACACTCTCCACCTTCACACTCTCAGGTGCCACAGCTGTGAACACAGTAAAACCAATCCTCCAAACTTCCACGTGCAAAGAAAATGGAAGCATTTTTTTGTAATAAAGCCAAATATTGACCTTAAATATAAACTGGGGGGAAAAAAGCATACAAACTTTTATTACCTTGACAAAGGAATCATCTTCAACTGAAGCATCACCAATTAATTCATCAGCTTCCTGTTTTTTACCTGAAATGACAGGACAGGACACACCAATGACTAGAGCTGCTACATAAAGCAGACTTACTTTCAATAACAATTATGTGTTGGGGTTGAGTTTATTATCCTCTATACGCTCTAGT
This sequence comes from Coccyzus lansbergi, assembly GCA_033558105.1. NCBI lineage: Eukaryota > Metazoa > Chordata > Aves > Cuculiformes > Coccyzidae > Coccyzus > Coccyzus lansbergi. Next base: position 980,197 of record JAUMJK010000421.1, on the reverse strand, counting down.
TTATCTGAACTGTTAACTATGACAAAAACCTCTCAAAACTGAGTATTTTTAAGGTAAGGGGAAAAAAAGTCAGCTCGTTCCATAAGCAAGCAGTTACAAACAAGTTAGTGACTTTAATACCAATTCTACTTTGAGTGATAATGGAATTCAGGACATTGAAGTGTACATTTCTTGAATTACTGGAGTTCACTAGATTTAGAATCATAGAACAAACAGGTTGGAAGGGACCCATCGGATCTTCTAGTCCAACCATTCCTATCAAACATTAAACCAAGTCCCTCAGCACCTCATCCACCCGCACCTTACACACCTCCAGGGAAGGTGAATCAACCACCTCCCTCGGCAGCCTATTCCAATGCCCAATGACCCTCTGTGTGAAGAACTTCCTCCTAATCTCGAGCCTAAATCTTCCCTGGCGGAGCTTCAGGTCATTCCCTCTTACCCTGTCCCCTGGCACTTGGGAGAAAACGCCAGCTCCCTCCTCTCTACAACCTCCTTTCAGGTAGTTGTAGAGAGTAATGAGGTCTCCTCTTAGCCTCCTCTTCTCCAGGCTAAACAACCCCAGCTCTCTCAGTCGCTCCTCATAGGGCCTGTTCTCCAGACCCTTCACCAGCTTCGTCGTCCTTCTCTGGACTTGCTCCAGAGAAGCAAGCCTCCTGCTCAAAAGCAGAGCTAAGTTCCAAGTATGATTGTATTGCCCTGGGTTTTATCAAGCTGGGATTCTGAGTATCTACAAGTATGGCAATTGCACAGACTCTCAAAGCCACCTTTATCAGTGCTTTTCATCACTAGAGGGAACCATCAGCAGAAAAACTGAGTTTGGTGAAGCACTTGTGCTCTCTACATGTTTTTTACTGTACTAAGGGCACATCTCATTGAAGAATTCTGTTCTTCCAGCACGAGCACATTTTTCTCTAATAAAATGACTAGACATGGTTCCCTTTGGAACCCATCGCATGTCCTCAGTCTTCTGCAAAAACAAGACCAAAGAACACACAAACACACCCTTTGTAGAGCATTCTGTCTCTCTGATTCATTCTGTCCAAGATTAGCCTATGCCATGGTTTTCAGCAGCTCAAGGTACAAATGCAGTTCTGTTAGGAAGTGGCTTTACAATCTGCCACAGAAACACAGTGTCAATTTGAGATGTAAATGAGATGGCAGTCACGAGTAGCACACAATGCTTTATTTTTTTGACATTTTATCTTCTCTCATCCTTTCATCCTCTAATAAAAGACTACAACAATTCCATAGGTATTCAAAAGGAATAGAAAAGCATCAGCCAAAGTCTTACACGAAGTCTGATACCTGGAACAGTCAGTTTTTGTCAGCAATTAATTCCATAGTCAACTGCATTATCAAAGCTAGAAACTGCTCAACTACAGTGCAAGATAAGGCACTACCATTTTGCCTTTAACTTAGATTCCAGTTGGTTTTACTCCTTTCCCTGGGAAGCAGGACTCTGCCAGTACTCCTATACACAGCAAAGTGTTGTTCCAAGATCAGATGCACACTGGTCTCCAAGAAAAGACACATGGCAGAAGTTATTTCTGCAACTACAAAACACGAGATCTAAACATTCCGATCTAAAGGAACAAAGAGATCCTGTCACTCATTTTAGTTCAAAAACATCTTTTGTTTATATTTGTAGTACAATAGATTTGTGAGATTTTGGTGCAAAAAGCCAGCAACACAGGTATACTTAGGTAAGCCAGCTTTCCTCAGAAAGAGGAATACACTTACACTAGAAAGGATAAGCTTTCAGCATCAGCTGATGCCTTAAAGCAAGGCTAATCCAAATTCTATATTACTCTTTTAGCACTCTGACAGAATCCACAGTCATATAGATTATATTATTCTTATAATAGTTTCAATATAATAAGAAGTAGGGAGTCACAGCAAGGATTTCCACATACATTCAACTGTTTTCATTTTTACCCCTCTCACGTTTCAGTTCTTTGGTTTGTTAAACCTGAAAGTCCGCAAGCTTTTCCTGCATCCCATATGCAGCCAAGCATACACAGAGAAAGGCAAACATGCGCAGCAGATGCTAGGCATATTTAGCAACTACCTAGCATGTACTAGCACGAAAGCTATTTAAATTCACTCATTTTGCCTGAGGAAATCTGGCAGGTGAACTAGAACTCAGACTTTAAAAGGAATAGGAAAAAGAAATGACAAAGCTACCTCAAGTTAGTCCCAACATTCAGCAGCAGCAGGTAGAGAACTGTATTTTATTGACATGATCTCATTAAGAGGAATTTTTACTTTTCAGTAAAAAAATTTTTTATTTGCTGCTAGATTAAGCCAGACAGGAATACATGTTTTCATGAGTCTCTCTTTAGTCTGTCCTCTTTTCTTTGCAAGAAGTCCCATTTACTCAGTACCAGATGTTTTCCAAAGCATAAGGAGACCTTAACAACAACCTTTGCTTTTCAGCTTCAAGCCAGAATGTGGCAAGAAGTTTGCTTTCCCTCTCAGTTCTGTGCTTCCAGTTACTTTCACCTGCTTAAGAGTCACATTGCTCAACAGTGGCACTTCAAGTTTCCCATAGAGATTTTCAGATGCTGGCACAGTAACTTGCCAAAAATCCCATGTCTGTAAAAATACCAAGCTTTTCCACACTGCTTCTCATCCGCAATGGCCTACAAAAAGGCACACTTGGTTCATAATTTCAAGTAACTGAGAAGGTCTGAAATCCTACAAATCATCAAGGCATGATAAATTTTATCTCCAGGTTTATCCACGTGGCTACTGAAATTGAATCATAGAACAACCAGGTTGGAAGAGACCCATCGGATCATCAAGCCCAACCACTCCTATCAAACACTAAACCATGTCCCTCAGGACCTCGTCTACCCGTGCCTTAAACCCCTCCAGCAAAAGTGAACCCCCATCCTCATGAAACTACTTAAGAAGTATTTGGCAAAATTACTTCTTCCTATCTGAGGGCACAGGGAAGCCTTACCTACAGCTTGCTGTACCTGCCTGTATCTAGTGCCAATAAGGTAGGATACTTAGTAACTTAAATGATGAAAACAACTTTCTAATATTGGAATCACCTGTGCAAAGTGTTTCCAAGGCTGCGTCTATGTGTTATTTTATTACAATGCACAACATCTTAAGTTCCTATCATTAATACTGTGTTCAGCTGTTTTAGGGTAGTAATTCCCTCCCTCCAGAGAAAGATTTTTTCTGTAATGTCATCTGCTCATTGACATGCAAGAAGAAAATTTAGTTTAAAAGGAATTTTCTTTTTACTGGTAATTTACATACATCTATCCTCAAAAGAGAAGAATATAAACACTTAAGAGTAGGGTCTCAAAATTTGGTTTAACCTCAATAGATATTTAAAAGTTTGCAGGGATCTAGAGAGCAATTGTACACCATCACTCAGTTACACAGCTAAATTAACAAAACTACTTTGTAAATAAATTAAGACAGAAATGCGTTATAACATCAAGAGGCCTAATTAGCTGTGCAACAGCACTGAGTGCAAAGGCAACCCCTCTCTGCACACCTAGAGAAGTCACATTACAATCTTTACTACTTTATTTAGCAACTGTAAAGCAATTCAACAGAACCAGTCACTGAGAAGACATGACAAAGAAGCTGCCTGCCTGCCTTAAAAGGCTCAGAAAAGAAAAATTCCAAACAGGTATTCCAAAAAATACTCAGTTAGAAAAAACTGAAAACTCAGGCTATTGAAGATTAAAACCAAGCCATATCTACCAGTACCCCGCATATTCTCTCATACGTGTAACATGGTCATAAGACATTTCCAGTCCAGCTGAGAAGGTGAATCAACCACCTCCCTTGGCAGCCTATTCCAATGCCCAATGACCCTCTGTGTGAAAAACCTCCTCCTAATCTCCAGCCTAAATCTCCCCTGGTGGAGCTTGAGGCCATTCCCTCTTATCCTGTCCCCTGGCACTTGGGAGAAAACACCAGCTCCCTCCTCTCCACAACCACCTTTCAGGTAGTTGTAGAGAGTAATGAAGTCTCCTCTCAGCCTCCTCTTCTCTAGGCTAAACAACCTCAGCTCTCTCAGCCGTTCCTCATAGGGCCTGTTCTCCAGCCCCTTCACCAGCCTCATTGCTCTTCTCTGGACTCACTCCAGAGCCTCAACATCCTTCTTGTGCTGAGGGGCACAGAACTGGACACAATATTCAAGGAGCGGCCTCACCAGTGCAGAGTACTGAGGGAGAAGAACCTCCCTGGACCTGCTGGTCACACCATTTCTGATACAAGCCAGGATGCCATTGGCCTTCTTGGCCACCTGGGCACACTGCTGGCTCATGGTCAGTCGGCTGTCGACCAACACCCCCAGGTCCCTCTCCTCCTGGCAGTTTTCCAGCCAGACTTTTCCCAGTCTGTACCTCTGCATAGGGTTGTTGTGCCCCAAGTGCAGGGCCTGGCATTTGGCCGTGTTAAACCTCATGCCATTGGACACTGCCCAGTGGTCCAGTCTGTTTAGGTCCCTTTGCAGAGCCTCCCTACCCTCCAGCAGATCGACACTTCCACACAGCTTTGTGTCGTCTGCAAACTTGCTAAGGGTACCCTCAATGCCTTCATCCAGGTTGTTGATGAAGACATTGAACAGGGCTGGACCCAGCACTGAGCCCTGGGGAACCCCACTTGTCACTGGCCTCCAGCTGGACTTAACACCATTTACCACCACTCTCTGGGCCCGGCTATCCAACTAGTTTTCTACCCAGGAGAGTGTGCGCCTGTCCAGGCCAGAGGCTGACAGTTTCTGCAGCAGAATGCTGTGAGAAACTGTGTCAAAGGCTTTACTGAAGTCCAGAAAGACCACATCCACAGTCTTTCCCTCACCCAGCAGCTGAGTCACTTTGTCATAGAAGGCGATCAGGTTGGTTTGGCAAGAGCTGCCTTTTGTGAACCCATGTTGACTGGGCCTGATCACCCGGTTCTCTCTTGCAAGTGCTTCATGATAGCACTCAAGATCACCTGTTCCATTCACCTCTCTGGTTGCTGCGAGAAAGCTTATCCATCATTCCCACACCCTGGCCTTTTCTGGGGCTGTATTTTCTTTGTAACTCCAACAAATACCCACTATTCCTACCCGCCTTTGTACAGCAATAGCATGGTCAAAAAAAAATTACTACAGGGTTAGTAGTGTCATTAATTTTACACTGGACAGTGGTAAAATGATTAAAGACCTGTACTTACAGGTCTTTAATCATTTTACCACTGTAAAGACTAATACTTATTAGTCTGAAGCTGTGAGGCAGATGCTGGAAGGAACCACTAGCAAAAAGCCCAGAGCAATCCAACAGGGAAATCGGTAAAGGAGGCAAGACCACTCTAAGTGAAGAGCGTGTACAAGCAGAAGGAGGATAAAGAGAGATGAATTTAAACAAAAATACAGTCCAACTGAACCTAGCAGATGGGTGTGCAAATGCCTTTGAAAGTTTCCTAGTGGTGCACAGATTTTAAGTGCTAGATCCTCAGATTTTGAGGGAAAACTTTCTGGTTACTAGTAACATATTTCAGCAGAAAGCACTGGGGAGGGAGATAACATCAGAACCAGCAGTCAGCACACACAAGGAAAAGTTAAAAAGAAAAAACATACCCTTTCTTACAGTTAGAAGTAAACCACTAAGACCAAAAAAAGTTTTCTCTAGACAAATAAGTGAGTTTTTCTTGTTCAACACCTGAAGATTAATGCAGAATTGAACCTCTCATACTTTTGGCACAAAATTCACTCATCGGACTTTTTAATCCAAAAAGTAATGAGGAAAAAACACTTGAGCTTGCAAAGCAGACAGAACTTCATGAAGGTAGTATTCTACTTCGATATCTACCAAGAAAGTACATGCTTATGCCTTACGACTGCTCTGCACAGGGAACAGCTACAGAAGCCCTGCCTAGGGCAGCAGGGCTAGCAGGTAAAGTGCCTTTGCAGAAGCCAAACAGCGGGGCTAAACAAGAAAGCCAGTGCAAGAACATTATGCACGTCATGATATTAGCCTGGAGAACAGGCACATGAAAAGCAGCAGATAAGAGAAATGTTCAGGACAGCAGAACAAGAAGCCATTTAGATGTCTACATGAAAAATCATGGAAGCATTTCCTTATTTAGCTCCCAATTAGTTTTGTATCTGATGAACAGGGAATTAAGTAATGTCACAGAACAAAATTAAAGCCATGCTGTGAAACAGTTTAATTCCTTTCATTTTTCTAGAGTGTACAGAACACAGAGAAGTTACTCAAACTTTATAAGCAGATTTTATTTTTAAATTCCCCATTCACAACACCAGACAAAAGCATGAATAATCACTTCCATCACAAAACTCAGATTATGACAAGCAACAGTGGTCTAAGACTGATTAGTTCCAAACAAGTATCCACAGCACACGTGTGAACGCTCTCAGCCTGTGCATTCGATGAAGAATGCTATGCATAAAACAGACACTTCCTTTCCCAGTATTATTTCATTAGGGACGCTCCCAGAACAACTGAACACAGAATCACTAGGTCGGAAAGGACCCACTGGATCAAGTCCAACCATTCCTATCTGCCACTAAACTATGCACCTCAGCATACCTCTTCTAAACACCTCCAGAGAAGGTGATTCAACCACCTCCCTAGGTAGCCTCTACCAGTGCCTGATGACCCTTTCCATGAAAATTTTTTTCTAATGTCAAGCCGGAACCTCCACTGGTAGAGCTTGAGGTCATTTCCTCTTGTCCTGTACCATGTCACACGGGAGAAGAGGCCAGCTCCCTCCACAACCTCCTTTCAGGTAGCTGTAGAAAGCAATGAGGTCTCCCCTCAGCCTCCTCTTCTCCAGGCTGAACAACCCCAGCTCTCTCAGCTGCTCCTCATAAGACTCTGAAAATAAAACCCCAAAGTCACAAAATAATAACTTAAAACACTTAGGCAAAAGAAAACACAGCCAACACAATCGCTGCAAAACAGATGGGTAGAAAAATCCAAATAATTATTTTTCACTACAGAAAAACTAAAATCTCTTCTATCACATTTTACAGTGAGCCTTCAGAGCCCATTCTGGAAATCTGTATTTAGAAATCCTGTTGTCAGTAAACAATCTGCTAACAAACCCACACAGCACAGTCCTCTTCAGGCAGTGATCCTCTACCACATATTAACACACATTATCCACTAACATAAGTCTAGCAGCTTCTCAAAGGTACATCACCTCTTGATTCTCCCTTTCCTGTTGCGCAGACACTCTCTCAGCACAGACACATCCCCCAGCCCCAGGGCTGCACAGTGATTCCTATACCTGCCATGTCCACATCCAGGATCTCTTCTAAGGTTCCAAAATTTTCACAGATCAGCCCCACAGCCACTGCACACAAAGCACAAGCCCCAGGATCTTTGGGCAGTACAGCCATAACCTTGTAACATATCTCTTAACCCACCCATTTTCCATATGTATCCTGCATCCCTATCTATAGGGCAACTGAAAACAGAGGAGCAATGCAAAAGATGTCTTATGTGACAGAGCTCATAAACAGTAAAGTCACAACTGTATTCAGACCACAGGCTGCAGTTCCACGCTCCTTATTTAAGGCAACATACGCAATAAAAGCTGCTTAACAATGTAACGTATAACAACAAATCTTCACCTTTGCCTTTAGGTGGTTTCTTGGTGGGTGTGTCAGCTGAAACAGTTATTTCAATATTATCTGGATCACCCCCTTCCTCTTCAATAGCCTAATGAGACAAAAAAAATACAATTTTTAACAGATTTCAGTGGGAAGCTAGAAAATTTTACTTCAGAAGTCAGCACGCCAAAGAATTTTTTTTCCACCTCAAGAGCATTTCATAAAACACTGTGGGTTAAATCTTTCACTTAGAGCTGGAGGAGAGAGACACAACAGCACCACTAGCGATAATGGCATGCGTTTAAGCTGTTAAAATGATATTTTCAAAGAAGCACTCATCAGGGATTGACACAGTGGACGAGCAACCCTCAAAGGCCTCTGTGATACCCAATGACTTCAGGGGCAGCATAGATGGGAAGGAGAGGAGCAAAGGAGCCTTGCAGCAACACCCAAAACCAGGGCTGTGGGTGGCTGCTCCACAGGGCCAGGGAGATGATCCAAGGGCTGGAGAACCTCTGCCATGAGGAGAGGCTCAGAGAAGGGTTGGACTCAATGATCCAAGAGGTCTTTTCTAACCTAGTAATTCTATGATTTTATAAACTATGATTTCTCAGCCTGGAGAAAAGAGGGCTCTGAGAAGACCTTAGAGCAGCTTCCAGTGCTGAAAAGGTCTGCAGGAAACCTAGGCAGGAGCTCTTACAATGTCATGTAGTGATGGAATAAGGGAGACTGGAGTGTATCCAGAGAAAAGCAACAAAGCTTGGCGAAGGGGCCAGAGAACAAGTCTTACAAGGAGCGGCTGAGAGAGCTAGGGTTGTTTAGCCCCAAGAAGAGAAGGCTGAGGGGAGACCTCATTGCTCTCTACTACTACCTGAAAGGAGGCTGCAGAGAGGAGGGAGCTGGCCTCTTCTCCCAAGTGATACGTGATAGAACAAGAGGGACTGGCCTCAAGCTGCACCAGGGGAGGGTCAGATGGAATATCAGGATAAATTTTTTTACAGAAAGGGTCATCAGGCACCGGTAGAGGCTGCCTAGGGAGGGGGTTGAGTCACCATCCCTGGAGATATTAAAAAGACGGGCGGATGAGGTGCTCAGGGACATGGTTTAGGGGCAGACAGGAATGGCTGGATTCCATGAGCTAAGAGGTCTTTTCCAACCTGGTGATTCTACGATCCTAAATCAGAGGAGGAAGAGGAGATATCTCCCTGGAGATGTTTAAATGGTGTGGGGACACGATTTAGTAGTGGACAGGTACGGCTGGGCTCGATGATGTCAAAGGTCTTCCCCAACCTCACAAATCAACGATTGGGATGAAACATAAGGAGGAAACTCTTCCCTGCGAGGGTGGGAAGAACCTGGCCCAGGCTGTCCAGAGCAGTAGCGTCTGTCCCATCCCTGGAGGTGTTCAAGGACAGGTTGGATGGGGCTTGGAACTCCTGAACCAGCGTGAGGTGTCCCCACCCTCAGGTAGGGGGTGGAGGCAGGGGGTGGAACTGGATGGAAAGTGAGGTCCCTTCTAGCCCGAACCACTCCGTAATCCCCCGCCCCAGCAGGGCCCCGGTGCGGGCCGGGCCGCTCTTCCCCTCACCCGCGGCCTCACCTGCTTGAGCCGGGAGATGAGCACGGTCTTCACGCCAGTGATGTCGAGGTTGCGCCGCTTCAGCTCGGACTTGAGGTCGATGACGCGGAGGTCAGCGATCCTCCTCCCCTCGGCGGGCGGCTGGGCCGCGGCTGAGGCGGCAGCGGGGGCCGAGGCGGCAGCTGCCATCTTAGAGCGGCGGCCGCGCGTACAATGAGCGCCCGCGCGGGGCCCGGATGGAGCCGCCACTGCGCACGCGCCGTGAGGGCGGTGCTTGCTGAGTCCGCCCAGCGCCAACCAGGGCAACGCAGGCGGGGTTAGGTGGCACTATCCTTGAGGGGGCGGGGCTATATAGGGGCCGGGCTCTATGGGGCACGGCTGTAGCGGGGGTGGGGCTCCATGGAGTGGTATTTCGGGGGAGTGGCTATAGGGGGCGTGGTTATTGAAGGGGCGGGGCTCTTGTATGGCGTATGGCTGCGTAGGGGCGGGGCTCTGACAGGAGCCAGGACTATGGAGTCGTGGCTTCATGGGGTGGGATCTCGTGTGGGGGTGTGGCTATGGAATGGGTGGGGCTACGGAGAGGGGCAAATTTCAGGGTGGGGCTCTGGCAGGGGGCATAGCTATGGAGGTAGTGGGACTCTGGCTGGAGGCGGAGCTCCAGCAAGGAGCAAGGCTTCATGGGGTTCTATATTGGATCAGTAGGGGCAGTGGTCTGTCTGGGGCCGGGGCTTTCAGAGAGTTGTGTCTAGGGTCGTGGCTTTCGAGGGTAGGGCTCTCACAGCGGCGGGGTTATAACGGGGCTGGGCTCTATGGGGCGGGGCACTGGCACGAGCAAGCTGCTATTGGGGCAGAACTCTCGGGGTGCGGGGCTCTGTTGGTGACACGCCTCTCATGAGCTGTAGCTATGACAGGGAGAGTGGATATAGCAGGGGGCGTGGCCTTTGACGGGACCATGGCGGTGGCAGGGGGAGTGGATAAAGGGGCGTGGTCAAGGCATGGAGGACATGGCTTGCACGGGGGCGTGGCCTCGACAGAGGGCATCACTATTTGCAGGGGCATGGTCATATGGGGGCGTGGCTCCATCTGTCGTGAGGGGTTTGTGGGATGCGGCTCTGAAAGGGGACGCGACTATGGGCAGGGGCCGTGGCTGTGTGCACGGTTGTGTCTCTGTGCGGGCGTTACTATGCGTGGGGGCGTGGCTATTGGGGCACGGCTCTAGGCGGGGGTGTGGCTCGGGGCAGGGATCAGGCATTTCTCCTGTGTTGAACGGCTGCGAACGGAAGCCCCGAGCCCTCTGGACTTGTGTGTGTCCTTGAGCTGGTGTTTGAGTTCACCCACTGTCACTGGGAGCCCGGGATCTGCTGAGGGAGGATCTGCAGAGGCATGGGTGAGATTGGATATTAGGAAACATTTTTTACTGACAGAGTTGTGAAGCACTGGCAGAGGCTACCCAAGGAAGTTGTTGAGTCTCCATGCCTGGAGCAGTTCAAAACCACCTAGAGGGGGCAGTTTGGGAGGCTTGTCAGGGGATGTGGAGATGGGCTGGGGGACATGGACACTGAGGGTGGTGAAATACTGGAACCGGGTTGCCCAGCGAGGTAGTAGATGCCCCATCCCTGGAAACCTTCAAGGTCAGGTTGGATGGGGCTCTGAGCAACATAGAATCATAGCATAACCAGGTTGGAAGAAACCCACTGGGTGATCCAGTTGAAGATGACCCTGTTTACTGCAGGGGGTTTGGACTAGGTGATCTTCATGGTCTCACCCAACTCAACCCATTCTATGATTCCATAAAGTAACTATAAAACTTATTTTTGATCACAATTGTCAGCCAATCAAACTATAAACCAATCAACTAGCAGATAATGTCACTGATCACGCACCTATTTACTGTTAACACAGCATTTCAGTACTTTCCCAACTACTGCCAGCAGATAGGGAATGATGCACAATAAACGATAACTTTTTCATTCTATAAGTTAGTAGTTACATATTTAAAACACTTATCTAAGCAATGCCACAATGGTTTATGCACTTTGGTACATGTACTCAATTCTTGCCAACTCATCCCTTAGTTTTTTTCACAGCAAGTTTAATAGTGTCCTTTTCCCCAGGCCACCCTCACTCCATCAACATAGGTGAGTTTGCTCTGAAAATCACCACAAGTGAGGTGGTTGATTCACCTTCCCTGGAGGTTTTTAAGGCACGGGTGGATGAGGTCTTGAGGGACTTGGTTTAGTGTTTGATAGGAACGGTTGGACTCGATGATCCGATGGGTCCCTTCCAACCTGGTTGTTCTGTGATTCTGTGATTCTATGATTGTGCTCAATCCTTCCAAAGGATTGTCTGCAAAATGTAGGAATTCTTAAGGCAGTGGTGTACAAAGAATTTATAGAATCACATAATCTTTAAGATTGGAAGAGACCTCTAAGACCATGCAGTCCAACCATGGGCCCAACTCCACCATGCCTGCAAAACTGTGTCCCAAACTGCCCCCCCACATACCCATGTCCTCAGCCCAGTGTCTCCATCTCCAAGTCCCCATCCTCACATCACCAACCCCATCCTGATATCCTCAACCCTATCTCTATGTACCCATCCCACCATCTCCACTCTCACATCCTCAGCCCCATCCCAATGCCCATCACCACATCCCCATGTATCCATGTCCCCATCCCCATGGCCCATCTCCACATGCCCTCTCCCACCAGACATCCCCTCCTCCTCACCTTCCACCGGTGCCTGGGGATCCCAAATTGCCCACAACTGGGCAGAGAAGAAGGGGCACCAGCACCCTATGTAGACCGCCAACACCACCAGTGCCATCTGATAACTCTTGACCCTTGCCCTTCCCAGTCCTTCCTGATGTCCCCATGGTCCCAAAGCTTGTGTCACTGCCACCTGTAACCCCCCCAACAACACTGCCAGGGCCACCAATACCACCAGTGAGACCCAAGTGACATAGGTGCAGGCTCCCCAAGGTTGGATGAAGGTGGCCCAACAATCCTGCTCGCCTGCTCCCACATCCTGTTGCCCAAAAATTCCCACCTGGCGCAACCCAAAGAGAAATGCCAGGGTCCAAGCAGTGACTAACGGTCGACAAGGTTCCCAGCAACCTTGTACCTGACCCACAGTAGAGCATGTCCACTCCACAGCAGACCAAGCCCAGCCCATGGTGACCTGTGCCCATCCCATCGCAGCTTGAACCCACCTCATGATGGCCCGTGTCAAACTCATGGTGACCAAAGGCCACCCCATGAAAGCCCATGACCAACCCATAGTGGCCCAAGACAACCTCAGGGTGGCTTGAGAGGACATTATGATGGCCCATGAGCACCTCATGGTGGCCTGAGACCCTCCCATGGTAACCTGTAGACATAGAGGGAGTGACATGTGGTATTGGGGACATCTGGTTGACGTGGGAGGTGGGGGGGATGGGGGTGACACAGGGCGTTGGGGACATCAGGGATGTGACATAGGAGGCTGGGGACATTGTTGTCCACAGTGACCCCACAACCCTGTGCCCCATCCCTAGTATCCCTAGTGTCCCCACATCTCCATCCCCAGCATCCAATATGTCCCCATGCACAACCCCTGATGCCCCTACCTCCCCTTGCCTCATTCTTGATGTCCCCACATTGTTGTGTTCCATCCTTGCTATCCCTAATGTTCTCGTGTTCTTGTCCTCAACACACAACGGGTCCCTTGGTGTCCCCAAACCCCATTCCCAGTGTCTGTGGGGGAGAGAGGGAGTGAGGGAGTGTCCGGGGGAGTGGGGGTGAGTGAGAGGGAGTGAGGGGGTATTGGAAAGTCTGTGGGGATGGGGGGCTCTGGGGGAGAGAGCTGGTAAGGGGGTGTCAGAAGGGGAGTGGGGGGTGAGTTAGAGGGGGTGAGGGGGGGTGAGGTGGGGGAGAGAGGGGGTGAGGTGGTAGTGGGGGGTCTATGGGGAAGGGCACTGAGTTAGAGGGTTGAGGGAGTGACAGGGGGGATTGGAGAGGGGGCGCTGTGGGGGACCAGAATGGGTGTCAGGGGATCTGTGGGGAGAGTGGAGTGGGGGGACCTGGGTTAGAGAGAGGGGGAGAGGGGGAGCAGAAGTGGGTAATATTGGGGGGGCTTTGGGGAGATGGTTCTGGGTCAGGGACTGGGAGGACTCGAGGCAGGGCAGGCAGAGGAGAAGGTGGATGTAGAGAGATAATAATGAGGATCTGGGATGAGAAGAGGGTGGGAAGTTCTGGGAAAACTGGAGAATGGGTGAGGGATGGGTAACAAAAGGGGGGATGTGGGTGAGGGGGGATTTGGGAGGGAGTGAGGGGGCTGAGGGGACTAGAGGGGATTAAAGGGGGATTGGGGGATCTGGAAGTGGGGGTGTATAGGAGGGGAGCAGGAGAGTGGGGAGGAGGTGATTTGGGGCCTAGGGAAATACTTACAGATAACCATTGTTTAGCAGCCCCGGATGAAAACAAAGAAAGAACTAACACTGCAGGATACGTAGAAATATTTTAACAAAACAACTGACACTTGAAGGATAGCGGAATAGAAACTGCTTATACCTACAGAATACACCAGGATGACAGTTGTTTAGCTAAAACAACATATCTCTATAAGCCTTATGTAGGAAGGGGACCCATTGTTAAAAGACTTCTGATAAGCAGGACAAGTCATCTGGACCTGTGATAAGAGCGGCCTGAGAGCACGGATGCAGAAGGAAAATAACTGCCCCTATTCCTGGAAAAAACCAAGAAGAGGTTTCTTCTTAAACTCATTAATATGTATAAGCATTTTTGGAATATGTAACAGTTCACTGTATAAAGCTAAGAGGAGTTGCCATGATGGTATGTTTTGGAGAAACGATTCTCCCGTGCGTCTCAACGCTGAATAAACATACCTACTTTATAACTTTATAAGTTATAGAGTCTTGATTCTGCGTGTCAGAGGGGTCTGATTTGGGTGGAGAAGGGAGTAAAGAGGGGATGTTGGGGTATGGGGTAAAAATGGGGTGGGGGTTCTGGGGATCAGGGTGTGTGGGTGAAGTGAGGAGGCTAAGAAGGTGAAGGGGCTGGTGAACAGGCCTTATGAGGAACGGCTGAGAGAGCTGGGGTTGTTTAGCCTGGAGAAGGGGAGGCTGAGAGGAGACCTCATTGTTCTCTATAACTACCTGAAAGGAGGTTGTAGAGAGGAGGGAGCTGGGCTCTTCTCCCATGTGACATGGTACAGGACAAGAGGAAATCGCCTCAAGCTCTGCCAGGGCAGGCTCAGGCTCGACATCAGGAAAAAATTCTTCAGAGAAAGGGTCACTGGGCACTGGTAGAGGCTACCCAGAGAGGTGGTTGATTCACCTTCCCTGGAGGTGTTTAAGGTGAGGGTGGATGAGGTGCTAAGGGACATGGTTTAGTGTTTGATAGGAATGGTTGGACTCGATGATCTGGTGGTCTCTTCCAACCTGGTTATTCTATGATTCTATGATTCTATGAGTCTAAGAATGGGAGGGCTGAGAGGAGACGAGAGGAGAGGAGAGGAGGGTAGAGAGGGTGGGGGTTAAGAATGAGGGGGCTGAGGGGGAGATGGGGTTAGAGAAGAGTTGGAGGGGTGAGAGGGCACAAGGTGGGTGAAGAGAGTGGGGAGGGGGATTGTGGGATCTGGCGAGGTCTGGAGGGGAGAAGGGGTATGTGGAGGGGTGGGGGTTCTGGCTTAAAGTAGGAGTGGGGAGTGGGGAGAGAGAGTCAGGGGTTGGAATGGAGGGACTGGGAGATAGAGGGTGGGAGTCTGTATGGGAGCAGGGCCTGTGGGAGGGAGAGGGGCTGGAAGGATGGGGGTAAGTTCAGGAGGGATCTGGGGGCAGAGAGGGTGGGGGGAACATGGAGGTTGTGCAAGGTGGGGGGTGCAATGGAAAAGCCCCCACACCTACCCCCACCTCACACACCCATCCCTCCCTACCTCCATTTGGGGAGGCCCTCGTTTGCGGGGGCCCTCAGTTGAGGGGCAGAGGGGGAAGCTCTCCCTGCACTCCTGGGTCCTCCCTAACGCCAATAAAACCGATGCAGGTGGAACTGCAAGAGGCCAGGGTGAACTGGGCAGACTGGTCCCCCTCCTCTATTTTACCCCCAGGTGCCCCTCTACCTCCCACTGCACTTTGACGTCATCGCGGGGCTAGTGGGGGGGGGGCATCAATTCCTTCCTCATTCCCGAAAATCTTGATAAGGGAGGGAAAGGAGTCAGGAATCTGGATGGGGCACCAAACCTCTTGAGACCCAGGCATCTGGGGTTTTTTTGTGGGCGTGGCAGGACTGGGGGCAAGTGACTTCAGCTGCTCCTGGCACTCTTCCCCTCTAAACCCTTCACCAAATCTGTGCCCTCCTTGAGATGCTCTCCAGGAGCTTCAGATCCCTGTTACCCTGTGGTGCCCAAACTGCCCCTGGCATTCGAGGTGGGGCTGCCCCAGTGTGGAACAGGGGGCATTGCCCCTCCATTGCCCACCTACTGATGCTGGGTTCGATGCACCCAGAGCACAGTTGCTCTATTGGCTGCTATGCTGCTGGCTCACTGTCACTTTGCTGTTGGCCACTGCGTGCTCTCCTCAGAGGTGCTCTCCAGCCTCGAGCTGCCAAGGCTGGGTGCACACACAGTGTTGCCGTGTCCCAGGGGCAAAAACCAGGCCCTCACCCTTGTGCAGCTCCATGTGGTTGCCCAGCTTTCCAACCTGTCCAGACCCCTCTGCAGGACCTCCCCGCCCTTACAAGTGTCAGTAACTCCCCTGAGTTTCGTGTTACCAGCAAACCATGTCCCCAGATGCCCTTTGTCACCCATATCCCCATGTCCTCCATGTTCCCATGTCACCCAATGCCTTCCACGTTCCCTCTACTACCCCATTCTTTCATGTCCCCACTCCCTCATGTCCCCATTCCCTCATGTCCTCATGTTCCTTCCATCATCCCCACAGTTGCCCCCATGTCCCTCTCTTCCCCATTGACCAAATTTCTTCTCATTTCCCCAACATCCCTCAATATCCCCCATATCCCCACATTCTCATAACTCCTCTGCCCTCACACACCAATGCCATTCATGTCCCCCCATCACTCCACATTCCCTCATTCTCCCATATAGCTTCATAGAATCACAGAACAGATTGGGTTGGAAGAATCCTTAAAGACCATCCACCCCCTGCCGTGGACAGGATGTGTTTCACTGGATCAGGCTGCTCAAAACCCCATCAAACCAGTCTTGAGCATCTGAAAGGATGAAGCATCAATGACTGCTCTGTCTGACCTGGGCCAGGGCCTCCAGAACCTCACAGGAAAACATTTCTTCCTATGATCTCATCTCAATCTCCACTCTTGCAACTGAAAACTGTTCCCTTCATCCTATTCCCACACTCTTTGACCAAGAGCCCCTCCCTAGATTTCAAGCAGACCCTTTCAGTACTGGAGGCTTCTCTAAGGACTTCCTAGAACTTTCTCTCCTCCAGGCTGGACAACCCCAACTCTCCCAGCCTGTCATCGTATGGGAGGTGATTCCCCCACATTGCTTCCTTCAAGGGCTGCTTGTAACCATGAGGCATTGCTGTTCAGGCTGCTGGGCAGTGGCGAATGAGGGGTTGACCAAAACACTTTGCTGAGGTTTCTGCTGCTTTCAGGTGCTTTATTTGGCACCTGAAATCCTGAGCCTTCTTCTCAGGAGCTCACTCTGACCTCAGCCAGGGTTGGCTCAAGCTGACCCTGCCTGGACAGGAGCAGCCACAGGAGCAACAGGTGTGGGCAGAGCCAGGTCAGGAAAGGAAAGATGAGGGGTAGAGATTGCCCTGGAGAGCAAGAGATGCACCAGAGCCTGCTCCTGCCCAGCAGAATCCTCCTGCTTGGTGGTGCCATCAGGTGCCAGTGTCCCCCTTGGCCACACTGTGCCAGCAGCTGCTGGTGTGGGAAGCCACGCCAGCTCTGGGTCATGCTGGAGAGGAGAGTTTCTGTGCCCCACCTTCAGCTGAGGCCTCAGCCGCCTTTGATTTACTAGTTCTGTTCCCTCGTCCAAATAGTATTAAGTGTTTAATCTCTGAAATGTCTTTACTCGTTTGATTGATCAACTTGTTTGGTGGGGTCTTTTGTTGTTTTGTTTTCCCCTCAGAGTCTCTAAGAAACCTCAGGAGATGAAAGGCAAAAAAAGTAAAAAGATTTCTCTAAAATATACAGCAACCCAACTTCATGAAAAGGGAGTGCTTTAAGAGTTTGAGGACCTGCAAAGTAATCAGTGAGTATCTTCTTTAAACACTGCAGTGTGAAATAACATTCTTGGAGGAAGAGGAAGACAGGTATGCTGAATTCTTGCCTTGTTCTCCAAACTAGTCTAGGCAGTTGAGGAACAGAAGCTCTGAGATTGTGTGACTATAAATTGGAGAGGGGAAGCTTTAGACTAGATACAAGGAGAAATTTCTTTGCGACGGGCATGGTGAGGCACTGGAATGGGTTGCCCAGGGAAGTTGTGGCTGCCCCATCCCTGGAAGTGTTCAAGGCCAGGTTGGATGGGGTCTGGGCAACCTGATCCAGTGGGAGATGTCCCTGCCCATGGCAGGGGTGGTGGGATTAGACAGTCTTTAAGATTCCTTCCAACCCAACCCATTCTATGATTCTGTGCGTGAGATTGTGATAAATTGTCTTGCAGTTTTGTTCCTGGAATTAAGCATTGTTGGTAGACTTAACTAGTAAAGCTTAAGAAATAATTTTGATAATCTAGGCTGGCATCCCTTGGGCCAAGATACGTCGCATGATGGTCGCTTTTCAGTTCTCTTGCTGGTTGAAAAGAAGCAGGACTTTGATTGAGAAGCACAATGAGATTTAATTGTGACACCTTCTTCCCACCTACCCCTTCCCTGTCACTCACACAGTCAGGGAAGGGCACCTCCTAGGCTGAGGTTGCTGTGGTTAATAGCTATCACTGTCAAAAAATCAGATTAGCTAGCTTCAGTTTGTCCAGCTGCAGTTTGGTAGCTGTAGACTTGGTGTATATTCTGTGGAAACTGTCTGTTAATAGAATTTTTTTCCAACCCTGAATTATGTTTTGTATTTTATGCACTGCATGAGATGTGAACGCAGTGCCAAGTAGACCATGCTTAGGCTAAATTCCCACATTTCCTACTACACTTGTGTGAAGGTGACATAGAACCTGGTAGGCTTCCAGGCATTGTTGTGTTGAGTCTAGCCAGCTTTTATGGTCTCATTCCAAATGGGGATAAAGGATAAAAAGTCAAGAATAGGAGTCATAAAAATTTATCTTCAGATTTCATCTCTTGAATTCTCTGTTTCAATAGGAATTACATATTCAGTAATCAGCTGTGGGTTTTCATTTCTCAAACTTAAGAGGTTCCAAAAATAGGTTTCCAATATTCAGAAGCAGCAGCATTCCGTGTAGGCATCCTCCCTGCTGGAGTTATTCAGTTTTCCTCAGGCACCTTAAAAGGCACAGTTAAGTCACATTTCACTAGCCTATAATAAAATGTTCTGTTAGTAGTGATTTGCAGCTTGCAAATCCAGCAGCACATCCAGCGAAGACTCGAACAAGAGCCAGCATTTGATGGTAGCAGCTTCCCTGCAGTACTTGTGCTAAACGATCTAAAATTATGAAGTGAAGACTTAATAACCATGGCAATGTAACAGTTCACAAGACTAGACTGAACATTCTTCTTCAAGTTGTGTTTGCAGAGAAAGCAGTATAAGAGAAGACTTCAGAAGCAGAAACGTTCCATGCTAGAATCTTCCCTATGGGAGTTATTCAGTTTTCCTAAAGTGCCTTAATAGGCTCAGTTAAGTCAGAATTCACTAACCAGTATGAAAACATTTTGTTAGTCGTAGCTTACACCTTGCAGTGAAAGCATTTCCAGAGAAGACTCTAACAAGAACAAGCATTTGATCATAGTAGCTTCTCTGCGGTATTTCTGCTGAACGCTCTAAAAGTTTGAAATGATTTCTTAATAGCAACGGTGATGTTACAGTTCAGAAACTTTAACTGAAAGTTCTACAAGTCGGGATTTACAGTGTAAGCGCTATAAGAAAAGACATACAGAGCAGCAGGATTCCATGGTAGCATCTTTCCTGCAGGATTTATTCAGATGTTCTAGATCACCTTAATAGGCAGAGTTAAGTCAAAATTCTCTAGCCTCTACTAAAGCGTTCTATAAGTCGTGCTTTGCAATGAAAGCACTTCCAGAGAAGGCATTCAAAAGTAGCAGCATTCCATGCCAGTGTCTTCCCTACAGGATTTAATCAAGTTTCCTAAAGCGCCTTACTAGGCACAGATAAGTCACTATTCTGTACCCTATACTAAAACATTCTCTCAGTCATGCTTTATAGCTTGCAGTGAAAGCACTGCTAGAGAAGACTCTAACGAGAGCCAGAATTTGATGGTAGCAGCTCCCCTGTGGGACTTGTGCTGAATGCTCTGAAATTTTGAAGTTAACCTTTACTAGCCATTCTGATGTTACATTTCGCAGGCCTAGACAGAAAGTTCTACAAGTTGTGCTTTGCAGTGCTATAAGAGAAGACATTCAGAAACAGCAGCATTCCATGCAGGAGTTACTCACTTTTCCTATATCACCTTCATAGGCGCAGTTAAATCACAATTCAGTATCCTGGGCTGTTATGGCTGAGGAGATCCTAGATTAATCTCTTGTGATAAGGTCTAGTAATCAAGTCATGCCTTGCCTTTCTTTGTTTTGATTACCTTGCCTTGACTTACCTTGATTTCTCTTCTTTTTTTTCATCCCTTCTCTCCTTTTCACCCTGTGTCTTAATATTCTTACATTAAATGAAACTCTTACAAGATCTGGATAAGGAACACAACAAGACTGTTCTTAAAGGCATTTATTATTTACCTCTTTTATTCCTTTTCCCCCCATCCATCACCATATACAGAGAACAGGAAATGAATGATAGAGAATGTTACAAGAAGTTTTACAGGAGCTGGGCTATTAGTGCTCGCCCTCACCCTCCAGCAAACAGGGAGAACTTTTCTCCAGATCGGTTCTAACCCCCCGGGACCAGACAAGAAAATGTGCCATATGCTCAGGGATGTAAAGAGGGTTCTCCTAGTGGACAGACTCATTGAAATGGTAACATAATTGGAAATTACCCTGAAAACCCTTCCAGAAGAGAGCCGTAGCATCAAAGAGCCTACAAAATCAAAAGAGACAAAGGTGGAAGTTCCACTGAGAGATGGCAAAGGAAATAAATGGAAAAACCATCAGAAGAGCGTGATAATGAAGGATTTCCCAGTGCTGAGTTGTTAGAAGGGGTGAGAAAACCAAGAGAGCCGCAGCAGACATTAAATCAGAATCTGTTCATGCTCCCCAGCAGAGCTGATGCCACCTCTGTGAGAGGAGCCTCTGGAAGCTGGTTCTATTGCTTTCCAGCTGGTGCCTGAAAAGGAGAGGAAGGCGAAGGAGAAGCTCAAAGCAAAAATTAACAAGACAGAGCAGACAGTAGAAGTGCTGTTCCTCCTGAAAAAAACCTCCTCCTACAACAAATTAAAACTTCCCAAGAGAAGGTGGAAACCGATGGGAAAAACCTCCTCAAATGGAACCTCCTGTGAAAGATGTGAAGGAGCAGCAGTTGCCCTGAATGCATTTCTCTCCTCAATTCATCTTCACAGCTTCTCTGGAAGTGCCCACACATAAGGACAAAGCAGATACAAGATTTGTGTCCAATCTTCCATATACACAGATTCATATTTTCTGGGACCAATCTTTTACGCAAGCCATGCTTGTTTTTTCAATTTTGAATTTCCATTGGGTTTTCAAATACAATTATTTACTGTAGGGAATAACATTCTTCATGGAAATGCTTCTCATGTGATTTACATTTAAAATGCCATATAAATTTTAAACAAAAATCCAGTCTGTAAGAAGATTTTAAACAGCAGAAAGTTCCAATATAGTTCTCAGAGGATCACACAAAATAGCATCCAAATGCTACTTTACTATATGTATCGCATAAATATATATATTTTAAATTCAGATTTAAATCTGAAATCTAAGATTACTAATCAACAGATGAAATCTGCCTCTTCATGCTTAATAATGTAGAAGAGTAAACAACAATATCCCGACAGCTTTCACCAAATCTTTAGTGCTATTTAATAATTATTTTAATGTATTTTACCTCTTCTACTTACCCCCACTTTTTCTAAAACAGACTTAACGACATTTGTTCTGGTAATAATATAAAGAATATTTCTTTTGCAGAATAAACACAAAATTTTAACGCTGCATTCAAAGATATTTATTTTGCAAAATTTTTGCAGGAAATCCTAATTTAACTCAATACATGAATGGAATTTTATTGTGTTTGTGCGTTTTAATTTTTTAAACACAGACATTATGTGGACAGATGCAATTCACATTAGATTCTTACTCTTGCCATGTGACATTTCAATTGTCCATGTGCAGTTTAGAGTTTGGATAAAAATCAGGAAAACCTGGAGATAGAACAAGCAAGAGGAAAAAAGTGATAGAGAAAACCACAGAAGTCATACAGAAGTCCTGTTTATTATTAAATATATATACAAAGAAATAAGTTAGATTATTTTACTATCCTTAAAATAAACAATAGGGTCAATTATCAAAATAAGATGTTAATTCATCCGAAGCCATGACAATCACGTTTGACAACGACCCATTTCTTCCTACATTAGGACTTAAAAAAGAGTTTATTTTTTGTCTACAGTATCTCCTGTTAGTTAATATGATACAAAAATAGGTAAAATTTTGCTCCAGAGCACTGCAAGCATTAATTGCTTTTGCAGCATTACTTAAGAAGTAAGATTATTTTTTGTGTGAACTAATTAAAAACCAAATATCTTGCATCTAATTTTCTTGCACTACTATTTAGAAAGGCTTATATTTCGTTCCATTTTTATCAATCAAAATTATTAAGAAGAAAAATGTCCTTTTTCAAATAAAGAAAACTTTAATTATTTAATTATAAACTTTAACTATTTAATTTCTTCTGTGATGTGCAGGGAAAAAGCATATTTGCTTCTTTCAAAGATTCAGATTGTCCCATCGTAACTCATTTATGTGGAACTGAATATTTTGAAAGGAAAATCATTTTATTGGTTATAGTATTTGCTAAACAGCCATTCAAATTTTCGTGGCAAATTTAAGATTTGCATGCTGAGTTGTTCACTGAGTTTTTTTAATTTTAAGAAATTAAGTATTTGACTGTAAAACCACAAAGCATTATATATATTATGTGTATATATATTTCAGTCTTCTTGCTCACATAGAGCGATACTTTGGCATCAATTAGATGCTAAATATACATGATATGATAAATATGTGTGTGTATATATATGTATATATAAAAGCATGGTGGCATTATAGCTAAAGTTATACTTCTTTAATCTCATTAGATCAAGGTGTTTGTTAAATTTTCACTTTTTTTAGATTATGTATTATTTATATTACAGATAGAAGGAAAAGCTATGTTTCTAGACTGTTTTTCCTGCATATATTTCTGCACATAAGCGTGAATGAATATTTGCAGTAAATACATGATTGATAACATTGCTTAATAATAAATAACATAATTATAGACATCACATTCATAATGCCATAAATTAGTAGTTTGTATTGTGAGAATTAATTGGTAAGATTGCTGCAGCTGGTTTGTACTCTTAATTATTTTGTGATATAAATCTGTCTCCTGTCAAGAGATAATGTGCAGACAATCTAATATTTTAGACAATGCTAATATTTTAGCAGTGAATGAGTGTTTCTCACAGTATTCATTCAAATTCCCTCTTATTCTGTAAACATCACGGAAGAAAAATATTTGATTGTGCAACATTCCTTAAGGCAGATATTAAATATTTGCAAATAATTTACATAGTTATACATTTAAAATTAAAATAGGTAAGTGTTCTCTTTTTATTTAGCTCTCTCTAGAAAATGATTTTCATGTTCCACCTTGAGATTATAGAATTTTGAGAATGACACAGAGGAAACTTTAACCACCGTGTCTCTGTACAGTTATTTTCTTTGTTGACATGAAACAAAGCAACGTGCTGATTTAATTTCTTAAATTAAATTTATTAATTTTTTTGATCTCAAATACTCTGCAAGTGACTGCAAAATCTTCATTTCAACCTCAGGAAAATCTGTCATATTCCAAAAAAATGTGGGTCACAATTTCTTGAGCCTCAAAAGGCAAATACACTGACATAAGATTCCTGAAAGAAAGTGAGTTTTATTTTGTCTTTTTAGACTGGTTTATTCAATATAGATTCACCTTCCCTGGAGGTGTTTAAGGGACGGGTGGACAAGGTGCTGAGTAACAGGGATAAGTGATTGATGGCAATGGCTGGACTCTATGATCTGGTGGGTCTCTTCCAACCTGGTGGTTCTATGATTCTATTAATTACCCCAGCAATTTGCCTCAGCCCCTCTCTATGTCCCTGTTTCCCCCAGTAGCCCCCCTCACTGCCCAATTGCTCCCCCAGGAACCCCAAATCCTGCCTCATGCCCCTCAGTTACCCCCCAGGAACCCAAATTACCCCTCCCCAATTCCCTCTAGGAACACTAATTTCCTCCCAGTTGATTCCCAGCCTCTCCCAAATGCCCTTGCCCCCACCAGTTAACTGCAATTGTACCCCAATTGCCTCTCAAGAACCCCAGTTGCCCCCCCGCCCCCCCTCCCCCCCCCCCCCCGCCTAAGTTCACCCCCAGGAATCCCAGTTGTTCCCCAGTTGCCCCTCAAGAATGTGACTCGGCTGCTGGATGAGGGAAAGACTGTGGATGTGGTCTTTCTGGACTTCAGTAAAGCCTTTGACACAGTTTCTCACAGCATTCTGCTGCAGAAACTGTCAGCCTCTGGCCTGCTCCCCTAACCCACCAATTGTGCCTCAGGAATCCCAATTTTCCCCTAGTTGCCTCCCAGTTGCCCTTCAAGGACCCCAATTGTCTCTCCAGATCCCACCCAGGAACCTGAATTCCCCCCAGGCTGCCCCCCAGGTAACCCAATCCCCCTCCCCAATTGCCCTCAGGCCCCCCAAATACCCTTGCCCCACCCCAATTGACCCCCTCACACCCTATTTGCCTTCCAGGAACCCCAGTTTCTCCCCCTTACCCCCAGTTACCACTCAGGAATCCCAATTGTCCCCCCAAATCTCCCCCAAGAACTTTAATTCCTCCCTAGTTGTGTGCCAGCCCCTCCTAAATGCCCTTGATACCCCAATTGCCCCCCTCAACAACCTTAATTGCCCCCCAGGAACCCTAATGACCCCCCAGTTGCCCCCTCATCCTCCAATTTCCCTGCAGGAACCCAAATTTTCCCCCAGTTGCCCCTGAGGTCCCCTCCAATTGCCTCCCTCACCCCCCCAATTTCCCCCCAATTTCAAGGGGACCATGAAAAAGGAAACAGACCAATTTTTCCAGACAACAGACTAGAAAAGTCCCCTTGATTATCTAATGCAATTTCCAAATAACCAGGAACATATTGCTGGTTATTTGTCCTTGTGGGTCAAGATCTGTGACTTAAACGAGGTAACAGTAAAGGTAGAGAGAGATTTGGATAACACCTTTCCATAACAGCACGAAGTTTTTGATGAAATAAAGAAATCTTTATCCAATCCTAAATTAGGAACAAACAAATAAGAAAATCTATGAAAACCAATTCCATGGAAAGTTGGTGCAGGCAGCCTGGTTAAAAAATCTGGGTTTTTTTTATATATACGAATGAGAGCAGTTAATACTTCCCCAAAGTTTCACTAGTGTGAAAGCCTGACAAGAAGAAAAGGGGAATCCTGTTTCAGGCTTGTTGACATTTTCAGAGGCATCTGAGATCAATAACAATTGTTCTGCTTCTGTTTTTGCAATTTGTATCTTTCTATGCCAAAACACAATTTCATAAGTAAATTGTGCACGCAAAGTAGTTATTCAAATAATGAGATAGAGATCACAAAGCACACAGCTAATATTCAAGTACTAGGATAGAGGTAGTAGAGGTTCAAAATGAAAGGTAAAAAAAAAATCCCCAAATGCATCAAAGCACTGAAATTTCGCAATTAATTTTTAAAAAGTAAAGATCAGACAAAAAGAAGATTTAAAGAAAATCTCCCTTAAATTGGGATGAAATATTTCATTCTGCTGAAGTGGTTTGGAACCATTTAGGTCCAGAGCCCCACTTGGACACTGCATTCTCACCAAAATAAATTTGGATAACAAAATAATGCTCAGTTGAGGTAATAATAATAATAAAAAAGATTTATTCCCATCAGAAACAATTTCTGGAGCTGCTAGGATGTAGATTTGCCCACAAAGTCACTCATGAGCTGTTTTAGAAGAACAGGAACTGGCCAGCATCCTATTGAGATAACAAAAGAGAATAATCTATTTATTGGCACAGATTATTTATCTTTAACACAAGGCTGTGAGGTACAGACATCAGGATCACTCAGAAAAATCCTTGAGAAGGTAGTAAGAAATAAAGAGTTCCAGTCCTCTTTGAGCATCCCAACTAGACAGTATTCAGACTATTTGCCAGCCTACATGTAGCATCCTTTTATCCTACCAACTCTACTGCAAGAGATTTCTGGTTTCCGTAGCTCTGGAGAGCAGAAGCACTGATTCTGACTGGCATTAAAAAATAAAGTAAGAAAAATAGGAAGAAGGGATTCACACACAGAATAAGAAACACGCAAAGAATTTACTTTAGGAAATTACTACAGTGAAATACTAATCTGTATACAGTGCTACAGTAAGATAATATTATACACTGTGGGCTTTTTTAGATAAATTACTGTTTTGAAAATTGTTACATTTCTTTTGAAGAAAAAGAAAAGTGGTTGAAAAGCCTATAAAAAACCCCAAGGAAACAGCTTTTGAGCTACAAGCCACCTCCAGCATTGATTCCTGATGCCAACTCGTTGCTTATTAGTTGCCTCTTATCACATCAAGCTGCCCGTGGAGCCTCTTTGAAAAGAAGTTGAGCACCTCTGAGAGAAAGCATATGTTGCAGTTAAGCAGTTAATTATTTTTGTTATGAATTGTTGGGAGCCTGCATATACTCCCAGTGATCCAGATGAGATCTTGTCCATGGATTCCCTCAAGGGGGGATGGGAGATGACATCCTGTAGCATGATCACTTAGCAAGTTTGCAGATGACACTAAGTTGCGTGGAAGTGTTGATCTCCTGGAGGGTAGGGAGCCTCTGCAAAGGGACCTAAACAGGCTGGACCGCTGGGCAGTGTCCAATGGCATGAAGCTTAACACGGCCAAATGCCGGGTCCTGCACTTGGGGCACAACAACCCTATGCAGAACTACAGACTGGGAGAAGTCTGGCTGGAAAACTGCCAGGAGGAGAGGGACCTGGGGGTGTTTCTTGACAGTCGACTGACCATGAACCAGCAGTGTGCTCAAGGTGGCCAAGAAGGTCAATGGCATCCTGGCTTGTATCGGAAATGGTGTGACCAGCAGGTCCAGGGAGGTTCTTCTCCCTCAGTACTCTGCACTGGTGAGGCTGCTCCTTGAGTACTGTGTTCAATTGTGGGCCCCCCAGCACAAGAAGGATGTTGAGGCTCTGGAGCAAGTCCAGAGAAGAGCCACGAAGCTGGGGAAGGGGCTGGAGAACAGGCCCTATGAGGAGTGGCTGAGAGAGCTGGGGTTGTTTAGCCTGGAGAAGAGGAGGCTGAGGGGAGACCTCATTGCTCTCTGCAACTACCTGAAAGAAGGTTGTAGAGTGGAGGGAGCTGGGCTCCTCCCAAGTGCCAGGGGTCAGGACAAGAGGGAATGGCCCCAAGCTCTGCCAGGGGAGATTTAGGCTAGAGATTAGGAGGAAGGTTTTCACACAGAAGGCAAGGGAATGGTATGCCCAGGGAGGTGGTTGATTCACCTTCCCTGGAGGTGTTTAAGGCATGGGTAGATGAGGATATAGTTTAGTGTTTGATAGGAATGGTTGGACTCGATGATCTGATGGGTCCCTTCCAACCTGGTGATTCTGTGATTATCAATTAAAAACAACTGGGTTATGGGCATAAGAAAAAAATACAGTATGAGAATCAAGTAAAGACATCATTGTAATTTATTATTGTTGTAATAAAAGTTAATTTGCAAATGCATATCACCAAAACCAGGGAGATGCAAGAACAAACCTTTAAAAGGGCTCAGGATATTTGCCATTTTCCAGCACAGACCAACACAAGGAAAATGTAGGAGTTTTCATTCTCGTTTAGGTGTTTGCTGGAAGAGAGCATCTTCAAGTTTACCCAGGTAAAGGGAGGAGTGAAATTCAAGTCTTTAATAAGCCAATTCGATTTATTTTTAAATCACAGTCGTGCATCAGAGAGGCTGAAGATACTAATGATTGAAAGCAGTCAAAGCGAAACAGCAGATCAGATCAGCTGTGGTCACAAAAGACCTAAAGGGATGGTTTAGCCATTTTGCTCATGAGAAAATCAAGTACTAATATGATGCAGGTTGACAAAGATTAATTAAAGCATTTACTCTCTGTATACACTCAGAAAAGGATAAATGACAACAAGAGGTGGAGGAACAAGGTCAGAAGCTGCTACATTCTCTCCTTTTGATATTCTTACAGGAGTTTTTTCAGTCCAAAGCCAACCTTAGGGGAGACAATAAAAATGAAAACATTACACTTTACCAGCTCTCTCTGCCTCTGAGTGAGGTGCACAGGATCCAGTTGCATGTTATTCCATAGGGTATCTCCAAGAAACTTCTGTTGATTTTGGCTCTTGCACTCAAAATGCAGACATAGATGAATCAAAAAAAACACCTTTGTACTGAAAGCCATAGCAAACCAATTATGTTTGTTTCATAAACAACTGATTGAGAAGAGGAGCAAACACACCCTAGAGCAGCTCCTGCAATAGCAGTTGGTAACCCATGTCCCTGTTTCCAGTAGAAAGTTGAGGTAACCATGAAATGATCCTCAGGAGGTAATTGTATACCTGTAACTTAGATTCTGTTAAAAATTTACAACAGTATTAGGTTTGAATAATGATGATATTAAAAATATCAAAATTCAGGTAAGATAAACAGATAATTTGCTTGCAGCCAAAATTTAAAAATACCAATAGGAACAACTTTAGTAATTCTTGATATAAATCATTTTGATGAAAGTTCACAGTGTGCATTGCATCTAAGTGAAAAGAAAATGAGGAAGCTTTGTAACCTCACTTTTATTAATAGTCTTGTAGTATAGGTTTATGGGATTGAAATAGAGTAAATATATTAAGATGACCTCTTTCAGATAGGAAAAGAATGTTTTTTCATAGGAAAAAAGAATTAATTGAGCCAAGAGACACACAATGACATTTTTTGAGGCTGGATCAAAATGAAATGAGAGTAAAAAACTTATCTGTGAAGCATAACTGCCATCTTGTGACTGAACATTGTAATTCAGGTAGTATTTAGGGGCATAAAAGCATTTGTATTATATTTTCTCCCGCTCCCAAAGCATCTTCAACCTTCGCAGAAAAGATTTCCGGGCAAAACAGTAATTTTCCTTGCACCTTCATGAGTGGGTTCACTGGGTCCCAAATGAAAAGAAGAACCCCATAAACATTTCTGGTTCTTAAGAATCTTCTGTTTGATCAAATTTCTGAATAAGGACTGCATTTTCACTTCTCTGTTCTGTTGTTAACCAAACAACCATGAATTACCATAACTTTTTTTTTTTTTCAGAATATTCCTTTCCATAAGGAATTTCTCTCATTGTTCACAAATACTACATGGTTATGCATAGGAGTGAACAGTCCTTCTACTTACCAATAAAAGCACTATGTTTAATGGGTTCAAATATAGAATTTACAAACTATTATGTTCTTAGCACATATTATGAAAAAAAATTACTGAAAATTTAGAGAAGAGAAATCTCTGTCTGTTACTGTGCATTTTATTGGAAATTTTCTTTTCATGTGAAGACAGTGAAACCCCAGAGATGCATTAAATTGTTGTGAATGAAGTTTTGAAGGATTTCTAATTTAAACAACTCTTCTACTAAATCGTTCTGTGAGAATATGACAAGAACATTTGGATTTCACTCTCTTGGGGCACATCAAGTCAGCAGTTCTATGGCCAAACTTCAAGTATCTGGATATGATTAATCAATGCAAATATTCACAACATGAACTTCTCCCAAATGACAGGGGCTGCTCCTCAAATACTGGGGTCAGTTCTGGGCCCCTCGTCACAAGAAGGATGTTGAAGCTCTGGGGCAAGTCCAGAGAAGAGCTACGAAGCTGGTGAAGGGGCTGGAGAACAGTCCTTATGGTTCCTCTAGATCCACCTGGGACCACTTTAGGGCCTTCTAGTACCCTTCTTGGATCCCCAGGAACCCTCTGGGTCTACCTGGGACCTTATGAGGAGCGGCTGAGAGAACTGGGGGTATTTAGCCTGGAAAAGATGAAGCTGAGAGGAGACCTCATTACTCTCTACAATTCCCTGAAAGGAGGTTGTGAAGAGGAGGGAGCTGGGCTCTTCTCCCAAGGGACAGGGGACAGGACAAGGGGAGGGGGGGTGCTGTTGGAGCCTTGACCATTGCCCCATTGGGCGGTTCCAGTGACCCCAACTGCTGCAAACAGTCAGTTGGCAGAGAGGTGGTACCACAATATGCAGCAGGAGGAGATGCGGAGGTGATGCAGCCACAGGAGATGCAGCAGCAGATAAAGAAGCATTGCAGCAGGAGATGAAGCAACAGAAGATGCAGCAGGAGATTCAGCACCAGTAGATGCAGCAACAGGAGAAGCTGTAGCAGATGCAGCAGCATAAGATTAAGGAGCAGCAGATGCAGCAGCAGATGCAGTAGCAGGAGATGCAATAGAAAAAGATTTAGCAGGAGATGCAACGGCAGGAGACTGAAGAGCAGGAGATGCAGTAGTAGGACATGTAGCTACAGGAGATGCAGGAGGAGATGCAACAGTAGGAGATGAAGTATGAGATGGAGGAGGTAGAGAAGAATATGAGGCAGGAGATGGAGCAGCAGGAGATGAAGCAGTAAGAGATGCAGAATGAGAGGCAGTACCAGGAGAAGTTGAAGAAGGAGATTCAGCAGGAGATGCAACAACAGGAGATACAGGAGCAGGAGATGCAGTAGCAGGAGATTGCAGCAGCAGGAGATGCAGGAGGAGATGCAACAACAGGAGGTGAAAAATCAGGAGATGAAGTATTAGATGGAGCAGATAGAGATGCAACAGGAGATGCAGCAGCAGGAGATGCAGCAGCCAGAAATTAAGCAGGAGGTGCAGTAACAGGAGATGCAGCAGGACATGCATCAGCAGTAGATTAATCAGTGGATGCCACCACGGGAGATTCAGCAATAGACGCAACAGCAGGAGATGCTGCAGCAGGAGATGTAGGAGCAGATACAGCAGGATACACAGCATGGAATGCTGCAGGAAGAGATGCAACAGCAGGAGATGTAGAAACAGATGCAGCAGGATATACACCGGCATCTGTGGCCAGACGAGCTGGGACAGGGTGGATTTCCCACTCGCGCACGTGTGGATGGATTTCCCCGGGAATCTTAGGGCTGTTTTGAGTATTGCTGTGAACTTCACAGCAGTCAAATCTCTCGCTGATCCGGAGCTTTGGAGCCAGATCTGCCTGACCTCGCATTTGAGAAGGGGAAAGGCTACAAAAAAGCGTCATTGGGCACTGGCAGAGGCTACCCAGGGAGGGTGTTGAGTTTTTGATGTGGGTGGACGAGGTGCTAAGGGACATGGTTTAGTGTTTGATAGGAATGGTTGGACTCGATGATCCAGTGGATCTCTTCCAACGTGGTTGTTCTATGATTCTATGAAATATTGCAGCAAGAGATGCACAAAAGGAGATGCAGCAGGAGAATCAGCAGCAGATGCAGCACCAGGAGATACAGAAGCATGACATAAAGCAGTAGATGCTGCAGCAGGACAAGCTGCAGGAGATGCACCTGCAAGAGATGAAGCAGCTGGAAATGCAGGAGGACATGCAGCAGCAGGAGATGATTCAGCAAGTGATGCAGTTGGAGATGCAGCAGGAGATGCAACAGCAGATGCGTCGCCATAATTTGCAGCAGGAGACACAGCAGCACGAGATGCAGAAGCAGATACAGCCACAGGACATACAGGAATAGCTGAAGCAACAGGAGATGCAGTAGTAGGAGATGAGGAAGAAGATGCAGCAGCAGGAGTTGCAGAAGAGTGATATGCAGATGCAGGAGATTCAGCATAATGAGATGGTGCAGCAGGAAATGCAGCAGCAGATGCAGTAGCAGGAGGTACACCAGGAGGTGCAGCAGGAGATGCAGCATTAGGAAATGGACCAGTAGGAGATGCAGAAGCAGGACTTGGAGTAGCAGATGCAGCAGCAGGAGAGGCAACAGCAGGAAATGCAGCAGCATTTGCACCAGCAGGAGATGCTGCTGCAGGAGATGCAGAAGGATACGGTAGCAGCCTACCTGGGTGGTACTTTTGTTGAACACTTTTAAATTCATTGATGTCTTAAAAGCCATTCAGATGTTACAGTATTCAAGCCTAGAGAAAAAGTTCTACGTGCCTTGATTTGCAGTGAAAGCGCTATAAGAGATGGCATTTAGAAACAGCAGCATTAGCATCTTCCCTGTGCCAGATATTCTCTTTTCCTTAAGCGTTCTGGTAGGTGGCGTTATAAGTCACAATTCTCTACCCTGTACTAATGTGTTCTGTTAGTGCTGCTTTGCAGCTTTCAGTGAAAGCGCTTCCAGACAAAACTCCAACAAGAGTCAGAATTTGATGGTAGCTGCTAAACTGCTGTACTTACCAATGTAAGAGAGAGCAAGAGATGCAGCAGATGATATAGCAGAAGCAAATGCAGCAGGAGAAGATGCCGCAGGAGAAGACCACAGAAGTAGATGTAACAGGGGATGCAGAAGCAGGAGTTGCAGCAGTGGGAGATGCAGCAGGATATGAAGCAGCAGATGCAGTAGTATGAAATGCAGCAGTAGAAGATTCAGTAGCAGAAGATGCATCAGGAGATGGAGCAGGAAATGCATCAGCAGGAGAAGCACGAGGAGCTGAAGCAGCAGGTGCAGGAGGAGGTGCCACAGGAGATGCAGCACCAGGAGAGACAGCATGAGATGCAGCAGTAGCAGATTCAGTAGCAGCAGACGCACCAGTGACACCAAGTGACCCACAAAGTGACCTGACTTAACCACAAAAGACAGCTCCGGAGCACCTGAATTGGAGAGGGGCAATGGAAGGCCAAGACAGAAGACCCCCTTCACAGTGGGATCACCTCCAGAAAAGACCAAAACAACAGAACGCCTTCTGGATCGGGACTCCCAGAGACGCTGGATATCTGTGGACCCATGGTTGTAGCTATGAACCCCTTTTCCTTCTCTCTTCCCCCATCTCAGTCCATGTTCTTTCTCTCTTTATATCATAAGTTGCTTTATGGGCATAATTAATAAAGTGCCAGTTTAGATCTAAATTTAACTCCCTTGACTCTCTTTGAATTATTTACACTCAAAATTCATAAATGAAATGATGCAGCAGGAGATGCAGCAGCGGACACAGCAGGAGAAGAGGGATATGCAGCAGGATATGCAGCCGCAGAAGATACTGCTGGAGTTGCAGCAGCAGGAGACGCATCAAAGGATGCAGAAGCAGGAAATAAAGCATTAGAACATGTCGTAGGACGTGCAGCCAAAGGAGATGCAGCAGGATATGAAGCATCAGGAAATACATCAAGATATGGTGCAGCAGGAGAAGCAGCAGGAGTAGATGCAGCAGCAGGTGATGCAGCAGGTT
Source organism: Coccyzus lansbergi (assembly GCA_033558105.1). Classification (NCBI taxonomy): domain Eukaryota; kingdom Metazoa; phylum Chordata; class Aves; order Cuculiformes; family Coccyzidae; genus Coccyzus; species Coccyzus lansbergi. Next base: position 947,260 of record JAUMJK010000421.1, on the reverse strand, counting down.
ATGAAGGACCAACTGCAGAGATGTCGATGCAGCAGTAGGAGATTCAGCAGGAGATGAAGCAGTAAAAGTTGCAGTAGCAGCAAAGGCAGCAGCGTGAAATTCAGCAGGATACAAAACACAAGATACAGTAGGAGGTCATTCAGCAGAGGGAGATTCAGCAGGAAATGCAGTAGCAGAAGATGCACCAGGAGATGAAGCAGCAGATGAAGCAGCAGGAGATGCAAAAGGACATATAGCTCCAGGAGATGCAGGAGCAGCAGTAGCAGAAAATTCATTGGATGGATATGCAGGAGGAGCTGAAGCAGCATGTGCAGCAGGAGAATCAGCAACAGGAGATGCAACAGAGGATATAGCAGCAGGAGATACAGCATTATGAGATACAGCAGAAGATGCAGCAGCAGCGTATGGAGGAGCAGGAAATGAACCAGGAGTTGAAGCAGTACATGCAGCAGCAGAACATTCAGCAGGAGGAGACTCAGCAGGTGACACAACAGCAGGAGATTTAGCGTGAGGAGATGCTGTGGAAGATGCAGTAGGAGATGCAGAAACAGGAGGATGCAGTAGGAGTTGAAGCATCAGGAGATGCATCAGCAGGATGTGAAGGACTAGATGCAGAAAGAAATGCAGCCACAGGAGATGCAGGAGGATCTGAGGAAGATGGAATAGGAGATGCAGCAGGAGATGCTACAGAGGGAGATGAAGCCACAGGAGATGCAGTAACAGGAGATGTATCATCAGGAGGGTCAGCTGGACATACTGCAGCAAATACAGCAGAAGGAGATGAAGAAGCAGATGACCAGCAGGAGATGCAGCCACAGGAGATGCATCAGGATGCAGAAGATAAAAGAGCAGATTCTGAAGCAGGAGATGCAGTAGCAGGAGATTCATCAGGATATGCATCAGCAGGAGATGCCACAGGGGGAGCTGAAGAATCAGATGTAGCTGGAGATGCAGTAGCAGGAGATACAACAGTAGCAGACATAGCAGCAGGAGATGCAGCAGCAGAGAGAAGCAGCAGATGCATCGGCAGGAGATGCAGCAGGAGATGCAGCAGTAGAATGCATAGGAGCAGGAGATGGACAAGGAAATGTATCAACAGATGTAGCAGAAGGAGATGCAGCAACAGGAGTAGATGCTGCAGCAGTTGATTCAGCAGGATATGAAGGAGCAATTTTAGCAACAGAAGATGCAACAGGATATGCAGAAGTAGGAGATGCAGCAGCACTAGATGCAGTAGCAGGAAGTGCAGCAGAAGGAGATGCAGCAGGAGATGAACCAGCAGAACCAGCAGCAGGAGATTCAGCAGCAGGAGATGCAGCAGTAGGAGGTTCAGTTAGAGATGAGGCAGCAGGAGATACTACAGGAGATGCACAACATCAGCTGCAGGATATGAAGATGAGATGCAGCAGAAGGATATGCAGCAGGAGGTTCATCAGCAGGAGATGCTGGTGCCCAAACAGCAACCCTCGAATTACCTGCCAAAGTTGTTCCTAACGACTGCAGATTCAGCAGAAGAGGGAATAACGGCTTAAATCTATCCGGCACTGACCTGTTGCCAAAGGTTATCCGGCACTCTCAATGATTATCCAGCTATCTCGATGGTTATGGATAGCCATAAGCAGTGCTGAAGATTGGAGAGGATGCGCATCCACTTTAAGAAGACTCCAGAGTCTTGGAACAGCAGGGCATGCAGCAGCATGTTTTCGTAAAATTTCTTATACGCGCAGTTAGATCATATCACAGAAGTATCCACATTCCATGGTAACATCTTCCCTGCGGGAGTTATTCACTTTTCCTTAAGCACCTTAATAGGAACTCTTAAGTCACAATTCAGTACCCTACATTAAAATTTCATGTTAGTCAAGCTTTGCTGCTTGCAGTTAAAGTGCTGCCAGAGAAGGTTCTAACAAGAGACAGAATTCGATGGTACCGACTTCCCTGTGTTTTGTCTGCTGAACAATATGAAATTTTGCAGTGATGCTACAATAGCCTCTCTGATGTTACGGTGCACAAGCCTAGACCAAAAGTTCTACCAGTCTTCCTTTGCAATGAAAGCGCTATAAGAGAAGACAATCAGAAGAAGCAGCATTTCGTGCTATCATCTTCCCTGTAGGCTTTACTCACTTTTGCAAATGTGCCTTAATAAGTGCAGTTAAGTCAAAATTCAGTGCCCTACACTAAAACATTCTGTTAGTCGTGTGCTTTTGCATTTGTTAGTGGTGCTGTGAAAGCGCTTCCAGAGAAGACTCTAACACGAGCCAGACTGTATCGGCTTCCCTTCTGTACTTACAACTATAAGAGTGAGCAAGAGATGAAAAAGGAGATGCAGCAGCAAATGTGACAGTAGATGAGCAGGAGATGCAGCCACAGGTGATTCCGCAGGAGATGCATCAGCAGTAGATGCAGCAGGATGTGCAACCGCAGGGCATGAAGCAGAAGAGCATTAGATACGGCAGCAGGAGGAGCGTTTGAAGGACATGCAAGGGGAGCAGAAACAGCAAATAGTGCAGTAGATGAAGAATAAGATGCAGCATTAGGAGGTTCAGAAGGAGATCTATCAGCAGTATACACGACAGAAGGACATGCACCAGGAAATTAAGCTGCAGATACAGCCACAGGAGATGCAACAACAGACACAGCAGCAGGAGATGCAGCAACAGGAAATGCAGTATGACATGTAGCATGTTCACTATTGAGTACCCTGTACTGAAATGTTCTCTTAATCTCAATGATTATCCAGCGATCTCGATGGTTATCCGTCACTGCTTATGGCTATCCAGCAGTGCTGAAGATTGGAGAGGACGCGCATCCACTTTAAGAAGACTCCAGAGTCTTGGAACAGCGGGGCATGCAGCAGCAAGTTTTCGTAAAATGTCTTATACGCGCAGTTAGATCCTATCTCAGGACACGACAGCAAAATGCTCTTTCAATGCTGCTTTCTAGCTTGCAGTGAAAGCACTTGCAGAGAAGAGGCTAGCGAGAGCAAAAAATTGATGGTAGCATTTTCCCAGCGCTAGATAAGCACTTTTCCTGTAATGCTTTAATACGCGCAGTTAGATCACATTTCAGGAATCTCTAGTAAAAGGCTCTGTTAGTGCTGCTATGTAGCTTGGAGTGGAAGCGCTTGTTGAGAAAACGTTAACGAGAGCCACAATTTGATGGTATCATCTTCCTAGCGTGACTTTTCCTAAAACACCTTATATGAGCAGTTAGAACACATTACAGGAATCTATAGTAAAAGACTCTGTTAGTGCAGCTTTGCAGCATGCAGTGCAAGTGAGAGCCACAATTTGACGGTAGCATCTTCCCAGCACCAGGTGATCATTTTTCCTAAGATACCTTAGTACGTGCGTTTAGAACACATTTCAGGACACTAAAGTTAAACTCACTTTTAATGATGCTTTGTATTTTGGCAGTAGAAACGCTTACAGAGAAAAGGCTAACAAGCTAACTCCAATTAGATGGTAGGAGCTTCCCTGCGGTACTGAGGCTTTAGAGCCCAGCACAGCCAGTTTAGTGGGGTGGGGGAGTGTTGACAATCCTGCACTTGGCTCCAAATTATCGCTCTGCTTTTTAGAGCCGACATGTGCCTTGAAAACTCTCTCTGCTCCATTTCAAAACTTCAAGTAGTCAAATCTTGTCATATTTAATCTCTCTCGGAGAGGATATATATTGGAAGGAGTTTTCAACTTTTTCTAAATTGCCTTAATATACGCAGTTAGAACACGTTTCGGGACTCTACAGTAAAAGTTCTGTTAATGTTGCTTTTTAGATTTCAGTGAAAGCGCAGTGAAAAGGCTAACGAGAGCCAGAATTTGATGGTAGCAACTTCATTTCAATACTAGTGCTGAATGCTCAGATTTCATTGACACCTTACTACGTATTCTAATGTTGCAGAGCAGAAGCCTACATTGAGGGATCTACAAGTTTTGCTCTGCACTCAAAGAGCTTGCAGAGAAAAGGCTATCAAGAGCCACAATTTGTTGGTAGCATCTTCACTGCCCGAGATAATCACTTTCCCTAAAATGCCCTAAAACGCACAGTTAGAACGCATTTGAGAACACTATACTAAAACGTTCTGTTAATGCTGCTTTGTAGCTTACAATGATAACGCTTGCACAGAAAAGGCTAACGAGAGCCAGAATTTGACGGTAGCATCTTACCAGCGCGAGATAATCACTTTTCCTAAAATGCCATAGTACGCGAATTTAGATCACTTTTCAGAAATTTACATTGAAAAGCTCTGTTAATGCTGCTTTTGTAGCTTGCAGTGAAAAGCGCCTGCAGAGAAAGGGTTAACGAGAGCCACAATTCCATTGTAGCAGCTTCCCTGCGGTACTTGTGCCTAATGCTCTGTAGACTTCAATGAATCCTTACACATATTCTTACATTGCAGAACATAAACCAACATCGAGGGATCTACAATTTAACTAATACGCGCAGATAAAACACATTTCAGAACACAAAAGTAAAACGCTCTGTTAATTTTGCTTTATAGCTTTCAGTGAAAGCGCTTGCTGAGGAAAGGCTAACGAGAGCCCAGAATTTGATGGTACCAGCTTCATTGCGATGCTTGTGCAGAATGCTCACATTTCATTGACGCCTTACTACATATTCTACTGTTGCAGAACAGAAGTCTACATTGAGGGACTTACAAGTGTTGCTCTGCAGTGAAAGCGCCTGCAGAGAAAAAAGTAACGAGCACCAGAAATTGATAGTAGCAGGTTCCCTGCGTTACTTCTGCTGAATGCTCAGTAGAATTCAGTGATGCCATACTGCATAATTTGATGTTGCAAAACTGAAGCTTACATTGAGGGACCTACAAGTCTTGCTTTGAAGAAAAAGCGCTTGCAGAGAAAAGGCTATCGACAGGCACAATTCGATAGTAGCATCTTCCCTGACCGAGATAATCGCTTTCCCTAAAAAGCCCTAAAACGCGGTTAGAACACATTTGAGGACTCTATACTAAAACGCTGTGTTAATGGTGCTTTGTAGCTTGCAGTGAAAGAGCTTTCAGAGAAAAGGCTAACGAGAGACAGAATTTGAAGGCAGCATCTTCCCAGTGCGAGACAAACCTGCATTGAAGGATCTACAAGTCTTGCTTGCAGTGAAGGCGCTTGCAAAGAAGATTCCAATGAGACTTCGAATTTGACGGTAGCATCTTCCCTGCGCGAGATAGTAGCTGTTCCTAAAATGCCTTTATACTCAAAGGTAGATCACATTTTAGAACACATTAGAAAAAAAAGCTCTCCTAATGCTGTTTTGTAGCTTGCAGTGAAAACACTTGCAGATAAACAGCTAACGAGAGCCAGAATTTGATGGCAGCATCTTCCCAGCGTGAGACAATGACTTTTCCTAAAATGCTTTAGTACTCATTGTTAGAACACATTTTCACATCTAAAATATAGAACTGCCTCATACAAGCCTATACGATCCTTAACTGTCTTATACAATCCTTAATTGCATTATACAAGCGTAAACAAGCCTGAGGTGCTTTATACAAGCCTATACAAGACTGAACCACTTTATACAAGACTATTATGCTTAGGGTTTGGGTTAGAGTTGGATTAGTGTTAGGGTTAGGTTTGGACTTAGGGTTAGGATTAGGTTTAGGGTTCGCTTTTAAGGTTAGGGTTAGGTTTAGTGTTTAGGGTTAGGTTTAGTGTTTAGAGTTAGGGTTAGGATTAGGGGTTAGGATTGACGTTAGGGTTAGGGTTAGATTTAGATTTAGGTTTAGATTAGGGTTAGGATTAGTGTTTGGTTTAGTCAGGGTTAGTGTTAGGTTAGGGTTTGGGGTTAGGGTTATGGTTAGGCTTAGGATTTGGTTTAGGTCTTAGTGTTGGAGTTAGGATTAATGTTAGTGTTAACTTTAGAGTCAGGGTTAAGATTTGGTTAGGGTTACATTTAGTGTTAGGGTTAGGGTTAGGGATTAGAGTTGTATTAGGGTTTTAGTAATGCTTAAGGGTTATCCTTAGGTTTAGGTGTTAGTGTTATGGTTAGGGTTAGGAGTTAGGGGTTTAGGGTTGTGTTAGGGTTTTAGTAATGTTAAGGGTTATGCTTAGGTTTAGGTCTTAGCGTTAGTGTTAGGATTAGAGTTAAGTTTAGGTTTAGGTTTAGCATTAGGTTTTTTAGATATAGGGTTAGGGTTACTGTTTGGTTAGGGTTAGGGTAAGTGTTACGGTTAGGTTTAGGTTGAGGGGCTAGTGTTAGTGTTAGGGTTAAGGTTAAGGGTTAGGTTTAGATATTCGTGCTAGAGTTAGGGTCCCCAGACACTCCTAGAGCTCACAGGATCCTTCTAAAGGACACCAGACTATTCTAGAGACACCCAGGACCACTTAAAGGCCCCCAGACACTTCTAGAGAACCTCAGGACTCTTCAAAGTCCCCCCCAGAGCATTCCAGAGACCCTCAGGACCCTGGGATTTGGGTTAGGCTTAGCGTTAAGGGTTAGCAGGAGGTGTATCAGCAGGAGATGTTGGCCCCTGAACAGGGACCCTTGACGTACCTGCCGAATTTGTTCTCAACAACTGGAGACACAGCACAGGGTGGAAAAAATGGCTGAAATCTCTCTGGCAACGACCTCTTGCCAAAGGTTATCCATCACTCTTGATGGTTGTCTGGCACTTCCAATGGCTATCCAGCACTGATGAAGATTGGAGTAAGACGCGCGTCCATTTTAAGAAGAGTATGGAGTCTTGGATCTCTTACAAGGCAAGTCGGCGGTCGGTTGGAGGGATTGGTTTCCTCCCTTTTGAAAGACTAGCAAGCAGTGGAATAGTCCCTCCAATATATATCCTCTCCAAGAGAGAGATTAAATATGACAAGATTTGACTACTTGAAGTACTGAAATGGAGCAGAGAGAGTTTTTAAGCATTAAAGGCACATATCGGCTCTAAAAAGCAGAGCGATAACTTGGAGCCAAGCGCAGGATTGTGAACGCTCCCCCACCCCGCTAAACTGGCTGTGCTGGGCTCTAAAGCCCCCGAAGGGGTGGGGTGACGTGTGACAAACCCTTTGATCCAGTCCAACAGACACCGAGAAGGACCCTGACCCACCCCCCACTCCCCCATCCCTCAGACCAACAGGCACAAGTCAGGAGGGAGGCACAGCGGCGCGGAGAAGTTTAAATACAAGAAGGAGCAGATTGAGCAGCAGGAGATGCAGTAAGAATTGATGCAGTAGCAGCTGAAAAAGTAGGAGATGAAGCTGTGGATCCAGCAGGAGATGCAGGCGAAGGAGATGCAGACATAGACCAAGCAGCAACAGAAAAATCAGCAAGCAGATATTGCAGGAGTTGCAGCAGCAGGATATGCAGAAGCAGCACATGCAGCAGGATATCAAGGAGCAAACGCAACGGCAGTTAATACAACAGCACTCCATGCAACAGCAGGAGGTGCAGCAGCAGAAGATGAAGTAGGAGGTGCAGTAGCAGGAGCTTCATCAGCAGGAGATGCAGAATTAGATACAGCAGCAGGAGAGGCAGCAGGAAGTTTTGCAAGGGGAAATGCAGCAGCAGTAGATAGGAAATGTAGCAGGAGATGCATCAGCAGAAGCAGATGTAGATGCAGCAGGAGATGCAGCACTCCTCCATACTCTCCTGGGTGGGAAACCGGTTGAATGACTGGGCCCAGAGAGTGGTGGTAAACGGAGTTAAATCTAGCTGGAGGCCAGTGGCAAGTGGGGTTCCCAGGGCTCAGTGCTGGGTCCAGCCCTTGTTCAATGTCTTTATCAATGACCAGGATAAGGGTACCCATTGAGGGTACCCTTAGCAAGTTTGCAGATGACACAAAGCAGTGTGGAAATGTCGATCTGCTGGACTTCAGGGAGGCTCTGCAAAGGGATCTGAATAGGATGGACCACTGGGCAGTGTCCAATGGCATGAGGTTTAACACAGCCAAATGCCAGATCCTGCACTTGGGGCACAACAACTCCAAGCAGTGCTACAGACTGGGAGAAGTCTGTCTAGAAAGCTGCCTGGAGGAGAGGGACCTGGGGGTGTTGGTTGATAGCTGACTGAACATTAGCCAGCAGTGTGCCCAGGTGGCCAAGAAGGCCAATGGCATCCTGGCTTGAATCAGAAATGGTGTGACCAGCAGGTCTAGGGAAGTTATTCTCCCTCTGTACTCGACACTGGTGAGACCATTCCTTGAATCCTGTGTTCAGTTCTGGGTCCCTCACCACAAGAAATAGGTTGAGGCTCCGGAGGTAGTCCGGAGAAGTGCAACGAAGCTGGTGAAGGGGCTGGAGAACAGGTCCTACGAGGAACAGCTGAGAGAGCTGGGGTTGTTTAACCTTGAGAAGAGGAGGCTGAGAGGATACCTCACTGCTCTCTATATCTACCCGACGGGAGGTTGTAGAGAGTAGGGTAATGGCCACTGCTCCCACGTGAACTGGGGTGGGGGGGGGTTAAGAGGAAATGTCCCCAAGTACCGCCAGGCAGAGATTTAGACTGGACATTAGGAAATTTTTTTCAGTAGCCTCAGATGCAGCAGGAGATGCAGCAGAGGAGATGCTGCAGCAGGTGATGTAGCAGGAGATGCAATACCTGGAGATGCATCGGGAGATGCAGCAGTGGAAGCAGAAGAAGGTGATGCGGTAGCATGAGATTCAGCAGGACGAGATTGCATCACGACATGTAGCAGCAGGAAATGAAGCAGCAGTAGGTACAGCATGATATAAAGCAGGATGACATGCAGCAGGAGATGCAGCAGCCTATACAGTGGCAAGAGATACAGCACTGGTTGAGATGGTCACATAGAGCGTAGGAGGATTTGTGCCCCATCATCTACTCTGCTCCATTTAGAAACAGGGCCTGGCAACATCATCGGTTGGAAGAGAGCCGGGCTTGGAAGGGCTCTCAGGGTGTCTATAGTCCAACCTGCCAGAAACCCATCAAGTTGCTCAGGGATTGATTTAGTCTGAGTTTGAAAACCCCCAAGGACTGAGACTCTGGGTGACTTGTACCAGTGCTTGGCTGAACTCATGGGGAAAGAAAGTTATCTTAGCTGAATCTTTCCTGCCAATTTCACAGAACCAGAGAAGGAGAGAATCACACGTCTGGCAAATAGAAATGGGCTGGGGACATGGAGATGGGCTAGGAAAGGGAAACAGGAGTCAGACCGAAGCCAGGAGTTGTCAGGCTGGGGCATCTCCATCCCTGGAGATGCGTGCTGATCCTGGACATGCGCATTCCTATGACACACGCACCCAGGACAAACCCCCCCCTCCCAGGAGACATGGACACACTCCAAAGGGACAGGATGCAAACAGACATAGAGCTGGCACACAGGGACATGTTCCTGCATCATGGGATTGTCCCAGCTTTATTAATGCAACTGGGACCACTGTCACACAGAGCCACAGAGACACTGGCGTCCACAGGTCTCGAGGACACTAGCTCTGCAGACACCCACACTGCAGTCAACTCAGCGATGGGAGCTGTTGGCTCCCCATGCCCAGGCTTTGCATGCCTCAGGCCAGCTCTGCTAGCTCCTCTTCCCAGCAGTGAGGACGGCTCTGGAAGTACTTTGAGCAGTGGCAGTGATGGCTCCAGCTGCAAGTTCTGCCACGCTAGGACCAGGCCACATCAGGGCTGGCTGAGTGCAAGCCCCCCATTCATTGCGAGGCTCACATGTGTCCTTGTGTGAGCCCCCACCCCGCAATGTGAGTTCTCGGACCCCATGCGAACCATGCGTGTGAGTGCCCCCTCCTGCTACCATGAGTGCCCCCCTTGTGTGAGCCCCCCGCCCCATCACAGGACGAGTCCACTCTCCATGCCCTCTGCATCACCTGAGCCCCCCCCAGGTGAGACCCCTATTGGCAGCGGGGTGGGGAGGAGCCTGTGGGATGCTGCTGGCAGCAGTGACCCCGTATTACTGTGTCCAATGTCTATAAAGAGATGGCTTTGAGAAGAAGCCGCATTCCATGCTAGCATCTTCCCTGTTCCAGAGGTTTATAGAGTAACTGAATTATAGAACAATCAGGTTGGAAAACACCCACCGGATCATCGAGTCCAACCATTCTTATCGAACACTAAACCATGTCCCTCAGTACCTCATCCACCCGCACCCCAAACACCTCCAGGGAAGGTGACTCAACTACCTCTCTGGGAAGACTGTTCCATTGCCTAATGACCTTTTCTGTGAAGAATTTTTTCCTTTTGTCGAGCCTGAAATTCCTCTGGTGGATCTTGAGGGCCATTACCTCTTGTCCTGTCCCCTGTCACTTGGGAGAAGAGGCCAGCTCCCTTCTCTCTACAACCTCCCTTCAGGCAGTTGTTGAGAGCAATGAAGTCTCCCCTGAGCCTCCTCTTCTCCAGGCTAAACAACTCCAGCTCTCTCACCCGCTCCTCACGGGGCCTGTTCTCCAGCCCCTTCACCAGCTTTGTCACTCTTATCTGGATTCACTCCAGAGCCTCAACATCTTTTTTGTGGTGGGGGGCCCAGAACTGAACACACTATTCAAGAAGCGGCCTCACCAGTGCCGACTACAGTGGGAGAATCACCTCACTTGACCTGCTGGTCACACCATTTCTGATACAAGCCAGGACGCCACTGGCCTTCTTGGCCACCTGGGCACACTGCTGGCTTACGTTCAGTCAGCTATCAACCAACACTCCCAGGTCCCTCTCCTCCTGGTAGTTTTCCAGCCAGGCTTCTACCAGTCTGTAGCTCTGCATAGGGTTGTTGTGCCCCAAGTGCAGGACCCGACATTTGAACTTGTTATACTCATGCCATTGGACTCTGCCCAGCGGTCCATCCTGTTTAGGTCCCTTTGCAGAACCTCCCTACCCTCCAGAAGAACGACACTTCCACACAGCTTTGTGTCATCCTCAAACTTGCTAAGGGTATCTTCAATGCCTTCATCCAGGTCGTTGATGATGACATTGAACCGGGCTGGACCTAGCACTGAGCCCTGGGCAACCCCACTTGTCTTTGGCCTCCAGCTGGACTTGATACCATTTACCACCACTTACCCAGGAGAGAGGTTGACACTTTCCGTAGCAGAATGCTGTGAGAAACTGTGTCAAAGGCTTTACTGAAGTCCAGGAAGACCATATCCACAGTCTTTTCCTCATCCAGCAGCCCAATGACTTTGTCATAGAAGGCGATCAAGTTGGTTTGGCAAGACCTGCCTTTGGTAAACCCATGTTGACTGGGCCTGATCTCTTGCAAGTGCTTCATGGTAGCACTCAAGATCGCCTGTTCCATGACTTTCCCTGGCACTGAGGTCAGACTGACAGGCCTGGAGTTTCGTGGATCCTCCCTGCAACCCTTCTTATAGATGGGCACTACATCAGCCAGCCTCCAGTCCAGTCGTACCTCCCCAATCTTCCAGGACTGCTGGAAGATGATGAAAGGGCTTTGGCCAATACATCTGCCAGCTCCCTCAATATCCTAGGCTGAATCCCATCTGGACCCATAGACTTGTGGGTGTCCAGTTGGCCAAGTAAGACTCTTACCGCCTCCTCTTGGACCATGGGAGCCTCATATTGTTCCTCTAGCTCCAGGGTTTGTACACATGGGGAGCAGCTTTCTTTACAATTAAAGACTGAGGCAAAGAAGGCATTAAGTACCTCAGCCTTCTCCTCATCCCCCGTCACCGTTGTTCCCTCGTTGTCCAAAAGGGACTGTGTAGTCTCCCTAGTTCTCCTTTGTTATTTATATACTTATAGAAAGATTTTTTATTATCCTTCGCGGACTTAGTTAACCTGATTTCTAGTTGAGCCTTTTCCCCTCTGATTTTTTTCCCTACACAACCTCACTTTCCTCCTGTGATCCACCCAAGAGGCCTGTCCCATCTTCTATAGCCTATAAACATTACACCGGTATGGCTTTCTCCTGAGTTGCTATGATCTCCTTTTTGAAGAGCTCTCAGACTTCGTAGGCACCCTTGCCCTCAAGTACTGAGGTCAAAGTTTGCCCTCTGGAAATTTAATGCAACTGTCCTGCTTAGCATCCTCTTCACTTCGCCTATTACTGAAAACTCTATCATCTTGTGATCTCTTACTCCTAGGCGTCCCCCTTCTACCACATCCCCCACAAGGCTTTCTCTGTTAAACAAACAGCAAGCCCAGGAGGACACTTTCCCTCGTTGGTTCGTTCACCAGCTGTGCAAGGAAGTTGTCTTCCACGCATTCAAGGAACGTCCTAGTCTGCTTCCTTTCTGCTCTATTGTACTCCCAGCAGATATCAGGGAGGTTGAAGTCTCCCACAAGAAGAAGAGTCATTGACTTGGAGGTTAACCCCAGCTGTTTATAAGAAGAGCTCATCAGCTGCTTCTCCTTGGCTGGGTGGCCTGTAACAGACTGCCATCACAAAACTTAGTTTCTTATGGGCTCCTCTGATTTTAACCCACAGACACTCAATCTCCTCATCACCACAATCCATCTCAGTGGTGTCCAAGTCCTGCCTTACAAAGAGGGCTACTCCACCTCCTCTCGTACCCTTCCTATCTCTTCTGAAGAGTTTATACCCCACCATATCTGTACTCCACTTATGTGAGTCATCCCACCACGTTTCCGTGATGGTAACGACATAAAAGGCTCCTTGCCCTACCACGGCTTCCAGTTCTTCCATCTTATTCCCCATACTGTGTGCATTGGTGTAAATGCACTTCAGCTGAAGTGCACCCCTTTTCCTTGAGGGTTTTGTTAGCATCAGTTATAAGTCACAATTCTCTCCCTGCACTAGATGAATCTGCAGTAGATTCAGCAACATGAGGTGTAGTAAGAGGAAAAGCATTAGATGTAGTAGCAGGTGATTGAGAAGCAGGAGATGCAGCAAGAGATCCAGCAGAAAGGAAATGCAGCAGTATATGCAGTCACAGGAGAAGCAGAAAGAGGTGCATCCACAGGAGGTTAAGGGGGAGATGTAGTGGGAGATGCAGCAGCAAGATATTGAGAAAGAGATGAAGCAGTAGGTGCATCAGCATGCAATGCAGAATGAGATGCAACCGCAGGAGATGTGGCAGGAAGTGCACTAGAAGGAGATTAAACAGGAAGAGATTCAAAAGTAGATTTGGCAGGTGATGTATCATCAGAAAATTCAGCAGGAGTTGCAGCAGGAAGAGATGCAGCAGGAGACGCAGCTACAGGAGATGCAGCAGACGGAGATTCAGCAGCAGGAGGTGCAGGAGGAGAACAGGGCAGTGTTCGTGCCCCTGGAATAAATGCTTTTTCCCCTCCAAACCACCCTTCACTTTTCTCTGGCTCCATGGACGGACTCCAGGTCTACCTATTGCTGGCCCAGCTCTCTTGTACCAGAATCATCCGAATTACACCCTGAAGACATTCAACAAACAGTATCAGATGCAGCAGGAGATACAGTTGGAGATGCAGCAGTAGGAGATGAAACTGGAGATTCAACAGGAGGAGATGTAGCAGGAGAACAGGGCAGATTTCGTCGCCCTGGAAAACATGTTTTTTCCCTTGAACAAGCCTTCTGATGTCTCTGACTCTGGCTATGGACTCCAGGTCTACCAATCAACGGCCCTGCTTCTCTGTCGAACACGGGAAGACCTGGCTACTCGCCACATCAGCTAGACCTGTCAGCCACCCTAAAGTTCACCTCTGAGTGAACACCAGTGCCCCGTGATGAACCACAAAGAGACCCAACTTTACCAGTCTAAACCAACTTATGCTCGACTTAAATACGACTCTTAAACGAAATGACCGAATTAATCATACTAAACCAGTCTTTACTTACTATACCATCTTAACCAACATAACAAAGAGCAGGTTATGCAGCAGGAGATACAGTAGCAGATGCAGTAGGAATTTCAGCAGCAGGAGATGCAGCAAGAGATGCAGAAGCAGACACAGCAGCAGGAGATGCAGCAAGAGATGCAGCTGCAGACGTTGAAGCAGAAATTGCAGCAGCAGGAGATTGAGAACCAGGAGATACAGCAGGAGATTCAGCAGGAGATGCATCAGCTGGAATTTGTTCACAGCATCTTCCCTGCGGTCGTTGTGCTGAACGCTCTGAAATTTTGAAGTGACGCTTGAATAGACATTCTGATGTTACAGTACACAAGCCTAAGTTGTAAGTTTTACAACTTACTTTGCAGTGAAAGCACTATAAGAGAAGACAATAAGAAGCAGCACCATTCCATGATAGCATCTTCCGTGCAGGATTTACTCAGTTTTCCTGTAGTGCCTTAATAGAAGCAGTTAAGTCTCAATTCTGTACCCTATACTAAAAAATTCCGTTAGTTGTACTTTGCAGCCTGCGAAGAAAGCGCTTCGAGAGAGAACTCTAAAGTGACCATAAAATCTTAACCAACTTGTCAGACAGAAGTTAATTACTATTCAGTACTCTATACTAAACGTTCTGTTATTCGTGTTTTGCAGTTTGCAGTGAAAGCGCTTCCAGAGAAGACTCCAAAAAGAGCATACTTGTGCCATACTTGCCATACTTGTGGTTAACGCTCTGATATTTTCAAGTAACGCTTCAGTAGTCATTCTGATGTTACAGTACAAAAGCCAAGACTGGACGTTCTACAAGTTGTGCTTTGCACTGAAAGCGCTATAAGAGAAGACATTCAGAATAAGCAGCATTCCATGCTAGCATGCTCACTTTTCCTGTAGTGCCTTAATATGGGTACTTAAGTCACAATTCAGTACCCTATACTAAAACATTCTGTTAGTCATGCTTTGCAGCTTGCAGTGAAAGGACTTCCAAAGAAGACTCTAACAAGGGTCAGCATTTCATCAGAACAGTTTCCTTCTGGTAATTATCACTTTAACTAAAGTGTCTTAACAGGCGCATTTATGTCACAATTCCGTACCCTAACGCTAAAATGTCATGTTAGTCAAGCTTTGCCGCTTGCAGTTAAAGTGCATCCAGAGAAGCCTCTAACGAGAGTCAGAATTTGATGATAGCAGCTTCCCTGCTGTTCTTCTGATGAACACTCTCAAATTTTGAATTGATGCTTCAATGTCCATTATGATAGTACAGTACAAAAGCCTAGACTGGAAGTTCTACAAGTTGTGCTTTGCACTGAAAGGGATATAAGAGAAGACATTCAGAAGAAGCAGCATTCCATGCTGGCTTCCTCCCTGCTGCAGCTACTCACTTTTCCTATTGCACCTTAATTTGCGCAGTAAAGTCTCTATTCAGTACCCCATACTAAAATTTTTTCTTAGTTGTGCTTTGCAGCTTGCAGTGATAGCGCTTCCAGAGAGGACTCTAAGGAGAGCCAGAACTTGTTGTTAGAACATTCCCTACGGTACTTGTGCAGACCATTCAGAAATTTTGAACGCGTCAATAGGCATTATGATTTTACCATACGTAAGGCTGAGTTTATAGACTGAAAGTTCTATAAGTCGTGATCTGTAGTGAAAGAACTATAAGAAAAGACACACAGAAGCATCCACATTCCATGGTAACATCTTCCCTGCGGGAGTTATTCACTTTTCCTTAAGCACCTTAATAGGAACTCTTAAGTCACAATTCAGTACCCTACATTAAAATTTCATGTTAGTCAAGCTTTGCTGCTTGCAGTTAAAGTGCTGCCAGAGAAGGTTCTAACAAGAGACAGAATTCGATGGTACCGACTTCCCTGTGTTTTGTCTGCTGAACAATATGAAATTTTGCAGTGATGCTACAATAGCCTCTCTGATGTTACGGTGCACAAGCCTAGACCAAAAGTTCTACCAGTCTTCCTTTGCAATGAAAGCGCTATAAGAGAAGACAATCAGAAGAAGCAGCATTTCGTGCTATCATCTTCCCTGTAGGCTTTACTCACTTTTGCAAATGTGCCTTAATAAGTGCAGTTAAGTCAAAATTCAGTGCCCTACACTAAAACATTCTGTTAGTCGTGTGCTTTTGCATTTGTTAGTGGTGCTGTGAAAGCGCTTCCAGAGAAGACTCTAACACGAGCCAGACTGTATCGGCTTCCCTTCTGTACTTACAACTATAAGAGTGAGCAAGAGATGAAAAAGGAGATGCAGCAGCAAATGTGACAGTAGATGAGCAGGAGATGCAGCCACAGGTGATTCCGCAGGAGATGCATCAGCAGTAGATGCAGCAGGATGTGCAACCGCAGGGCATGAAGCAGAAGAGCATTAGATACGGCAGCAGGAGGAGCGTTTGAAGGACATGCAAGGGGAGCAGAAACAGCAAATAGTGCAGTAGATGAAGAATAAGATGCAGCATTAGGAGGTTCAGAAGGAGATCTATCAGCAGTATACACGACAGAAGGACATGCACCAGGAAATTAAGCTGCAGATACAGCCACAGGAGATGCAACAACAGACACAGCAGCAGGAGATGCAGCAACAGGAAATGCAGTATGACATGTAGCATGTTCACTATTGAGTACCCTGTACTGAAATGTTCTCTTAATCTCAATGATTATCCAGCGATCTCGATGGTTATCCGTCACTGCTTATGGCTATCCAGCAGTGCTGAAGATTGGAGAGGACGCGCATCCACTTTAAGAAGACTCCAGAGTCTTGGAACAGCGGGGCATGCAGCAGCAAGTTTTCGTAAAATGTCTTATACGCGCAGTTAGATCCTATCTCAGGACACGACAGCAAAATGCTCTTTCAATGCTGCTTTCTAGCTTGCAGTGAAAGCACTTGCAGAGAAGAGGCTAGCGAGAGCAAAAAATTGATGGTAGCATTTTCCCAGCGCTAGATAAGCACTTTTCCTGTAATGCTTTAATACGCGCAGTTAGATCACATTTCAGGAATCTCTAGTAAAAGGCTCTGTTAGTGCTGCTATGTAGCTTGGAGTGGAAGCGCTTGTTGAGAAAACGTTAACGAGAGCCACAATTTGATGGTATCATCTTCCTAGCGTGACTTTTCCTAAAACACCTTATATGAGCAGTTAGAACACATTACAGGAATCTATAGTAAAAGACTCTGTTAGTGCAGCTTTGCAGCATGCAGTGCAAGTGAGAGCCACAATTTGACGGTAGCATCTTCCCAGCACCAGGTGATCATTTTTCCTAAGATACCTTAGTACGTGCGTTTAGAACACATTTCAGGACACTAAAGTTAAACTCACTTTTAATGATGCTTTGTATTTTGGCAGTAGAAACGCTTACAGAGAAAAGGCTAACAAGCTAACTCCAATTAGATGGTAGGAGCTTCCCTGCGGTACTGAGGCTTTAGAGCCCAGCACAGCCAGTTTAGTGGGGTGGGGGAGTGTTGACAATCCTGCACTTGGCTCCAAATTATCGCTCTGCTTTTTAGAGCCGACATGTGCCTTGAAAACTCTCTCTGCTCCATTTCAAAACTTCAAGTAGTCAAATCTTGTCATATTTAATCTCTCTCGGAGAGGATATATATTGGAAGGAGTTTTCAACTTTTTCTAAATTGCCTTAATATACGCAGTTAGAACACGTTTCGGGACTCTACAGTAAAAGTTCTGTTAATGTTGCTTTTTAGATTTCAGTGAAAGCGCAGTGAAAAGGCTAACGAGAGCCAGAATTTGATGGTAGCAACTTCATTTCAATACTAGTGCTGAATGCTCAGATTTCATTGACACCTTACTACGTATTCTAATGTTGCAGAGCAGAAGCCTACATTGAGGGATCTACAAGTTTTGCTCTGCACTCAAAGAGCTTGCAGAGAAAAGGCTATCAAGAGCCACAATTTGTTGGTAGCATCTTCACTGCCCGAGATAATCACTTTCCCTAAAATGCCCTAAAACGCACAGTTAGAACGCATTTGAGAACACTATACTAAAACGTTCTGTTAATGCTGCTTTGTAGCTTACAATGATAACGCTTGCACAGAAAAGGCTAACGAGAGCCAGAATTTGACGGTAGCATCTTACCAGCGCGAGATAATCACTTTTCCTAAAATGCCATAGTACGCGAATTTAGATCACTTTTCAGAAATTTACATTGAAAAGCTCTGTTAATGCTGCTTTTGTAGCTTGCAGTGAAAAGCGCCTGCAGAGAAAGGGTTAACGAGAGCCACAATTCCATTGTAGCAGCTTCCCTGCGGTACTTGTGCCTAATGCTCTGTAGACTTCAATGAATCCTTACACATATTCTTACATTGCAGAACATAAACCAACATCGAGGGATCTACAATTTAACTAATACGCGCAGATAAAACACATTTCAGAACACAAAAGTAAAACGCTCTGTTAATTTTGCTTTATAGCTTTCAGTGAAAGCGCTTGCTGAGGAAAGGCTAACGAGAGCCCAGAATTTGATGGTACCAGCTTCATTGCGATGCTTGTGCAGAATGCTCACATTTCATTGACGCCTTACTACATATTCTACTGTTGCAGAACAGAAGTCTACATTGAGGGACTTACAAGTGTTGCTCTGCAGTGAAAGCGCCTGCAGAGAAAAAAGTAACGAGCACCAGAAATTGATAGTAGCAGGTTCCCTGCGTTACTTCTGCTGAATGCTCAGTAGAATTCAGTGATGCCATACTGCATAATTTGATGTTGCAAAACTGAAGCTTACATTGAGGGACCTACAAGTCTTGCTTTGAAGAAAAAGCGCTTGCAGAGAAAAGGCTATCGACAGGCACAATTCGATAGTAGCATCTTCCCTGACCGAGATAATCGCTTTCCCTAAAAAGCCCTAAAACGCGGTTAGAACACATTTGAGGACTCTATACTAAAACGCTGTGTTAATGGTGCTTTGTAGCTTGCAGTGAAAGAGCTTTCAGAGAAAAGGCTAACGAGAGACAGAATTTGAAGGCAGCATCTTCCCAGTGCGAGACAAACCTGCATTGAAGGATCTACAAGTCTTGCTTGCAGTGAAGGCGCTTGCAAAGAAGATTCCAATGAGACTTCGAATTTGACGGTAGCATCTTCCCTGCGCGAGATAGTAGCTGTTCCTAAAATGCCTTTATACTCAAAGGTAGATCACATTTTAGAACACATTAGAAAAAAAAGCTCTCCTAATGCTGTTTTGTAGCTTGCAGTGAAAACACTTGCAGATAAACAGCTAACGAGAGCCAGAATTTGATGGCAGCATCTTCCCAGCGTGAGACAATGACTTTTCCTAAAATGCTTTAGTACTCATTGTTAGAACACATTTTCACATCTAAAATATAGAACTGCCTCATACAAGCCTATACGATCCTTAACTGTCTTATACAATCCTTAATTGCATTATACAAGCGTAAACAAGCCTGAGGTGCTTTATACAAGCCTATACAAGACTGAACCACTTTATACAAGACTATTATGCTTAGGGTTTGGGTTAGAGTTGGATTAGTGTTAGGGTTAGGTTTGGACTTAGGGTTAGGATTAGGTTTAGGGTTCGCTTTTAAGGTTAGGGTTAGGTTTAGTGTTTAGGGTTAGGTTTAGTGTTTAGAGTTAGGGTTAGGATTAGGGGTTAGGATTGACGTTAGGGTTAGGGTTAGATTTAGATTTAGGTTTAGATTAGGGTTAGGATTAGTGTTTGGTTTAGTCAGGGTTAGTGTTAGGTTAGGGTTTGGGGTTAGGGTTATGGTTAGGCTTAGGATTTGGTTTAGGTCTTAGTGTTGGAGTTAGGATTAATGTTAGTGTTAACTTTAGAGTCAGGGTTAAGATTTGGTTAGGGTTACATTTAGTGTTAGGGTTAGGGTTAGGGATTAGAGTTGTATTAGGGTTTTAGTAATGCTTAAGGGTTATCCTTAGGTTTAGGTGTTAGTGTTATGGTTAGGGTTAGGAGTTAGGGGTTTAGGGTTGTGTTAGGGTTTTAGTAATGTTAAGGGTTATGCTTAGGTTTAGGTCTTAGCGTTAGTGTTAGGATTAGAGTTAAGTTTAGGTTTAGGTTTAGCATTAGGTTTTTTAGATATAGGGTTAGGGTTACTGTTTGGTTAGGGTTAGGGTAAGTGTTACGGTTAGGTTTAGGTTGAGGGGCTAGTGTTAGTGTTAGGGTTAAGGTTAAGGGTTAGGTTTAGATATTCGTGCTAGAGTTAGGGTCCCCAGACACTCCTAGAGCTCACAGGATCCTTCTAAAGGACACCAGACTATTCTAGAGACACCCAGGACCACTTAAAGGCCCCCAGACACTTCTAGAGAACCTCAGGACTCTTCAAAGTCCCCCCCAGAGCATTCCAGAGACCCTCAGGACCCTGGGATTTGGGTTAGGCTTAGCGTTAAGGGTTAGCAGGAGGTGTATCAGCAGGAGATGTTGGCCCCTGAACAGGGACCCTTGACGTACCTGCCGAATTTGTTCTCAACAACTGGAGACACAGCACAGGGTGGAAAAAATGGCTGAAATCTCTCTGGCAACGACCTCTTGCCAAAGGTTATCCATCACTCTTGATGGTTGTCTGGCACTTCCAATGGCTATCCAGCACTGATGAAGATTGGAGTAAGACGCGCGTCCATTTTAAGAAGAGTATGGAGTCTTGGATCTCTTACAAGGCAAGTCGGCGGTCGGTTGGAGGGATTGGTTTCCTCCCTTTTGAAAGACTAGCAAGCAGTGGAATAGTCCCTCCAATATATATCCTCTCCAAGAGAGAGATTAAATATGACAAGATTTGACTACTTGAAGTACTGAAATGGAGCAGAGAGAGTTTTTAAGCATTAAAGGCACATATCGGCTCTAAAAAGCAGAGCGATAACTTGGAGCCAAGCGCAGGATTGTGAACGCTCCCCCACCCCGCTAAACTGGCTGTGCTGGGCTCTAAAGCCCCCGAAGGGGTGGGGTGACGTGTGACAAACCCTTTGATCCAGTCCAACAGACACCGAGAAGGACCCTGACCCACCCCCCACTCCCCCATCCCTCAGACCAACAGGCACAAGTCAGGAGGGAGGCACAGCGGCGCGGAGAAGTTTAAATACAAGAAGGAGCAGATTGAGCAGCAGGAGATGCAGTAAGAATTGATGCAGTAGCAGCTGAAAAAGTAGGAGATGAAGCTGTGGATCCAGCAGGAGATGCAGGCGAAGGAGATGCAGACATAGACCAAGCAGCAACAGAAAAATCAGCAAGCAGATATTGCAGGAGTTGCAGCAGCAGGATATGCAGAAGCAGCACATGCAGCAGGATATCAAGGAGCAAACGCAACGGCAGTTAATACAACAGCACTCCATGCAACAGCAGGAGGTGCAGCAGCAGAAGATGAAGTAGGAGGTGCAGTAGCAGGAGCTTCATCAGCAGGAGATGCAGAATTAGATACAGCAGCAGGAGAGGCAGCAGGAAGTTTTGCAAGGGGAAATGCAGCAGCAGTAGATAGGAAATGTAGCAGGAGATGCATCAGCAGAAGCAGATGTAGATGCAGCAGGAGATGCAGCACTCCTCCATACTCTCCTGGGTGGGAAACCGGTTGAATGACTGGGCCCAGAGAGTGGTGGTAAACGGAGTTAAATCTAGCTGGAGGCCAGTGGCAAGTGGGGTTCCCAGGGCTCAGTGCTGGGTCCAGCCCTTGTTCAATGTCTTTATCAATGACCAGGATAAGGGTACCCATTGAGGGTACCCTTAGCAAGTTTGCAGATGACACAAAGCAGTGTGGAAATGTCGATCTGCTGGACTTCAGGGAGGCTCTGCAAAGGGATCTGAATAGGATGGACCACTGGGCAGTGTCCAATGGCATGAGGTTTAACACAGCCAAATGCCAGATCCTGCACTTGGGGCACAACAACTCCAAGCAGTGCTACAGACTGGAAGAAAGTTATCTTAGCTGAATCTTTCCTGCCAATTTCACAGAACCAGGGAAGGAGAGAATCACATGTCTGGCAAATAGAAATGGGCTGGGGACATGGAGATGGGCTAGGAAAGGGAAACAGGAGTCAGACCGAAGCCAGGAGTTGTCAGGCTGGGGCATCTCCATCCCTGGAGATGCGTGCTGATCCTGGACATGCGCATTCCTATGACACACGCACCCAGGACAAACCCCCCCCTCCCAGGAGACATGGACACACTCCAAAGGGACAGGATGCAAACAGACATAGAGCTGGCACACAGGGACATGTTCCTGCATCATGGGATTGTCCCAGCTTTATTAATGCAACTGGGACCACTGTCACACAGAGCCACAGAGACACTGGCGTCCACAGGTCTCGAGGACACTAGCTCTGCAGACACCCACACTGCAGTCAACTCAGCGATGGGAGCTGTTGGCTCCCCATGCCCAGGCTTTGCATGCCTCAGGCCAGCTCTGCTAGCTCCTCTTCCCAGCAGTGAGGACGGCTCTGGAAGTACTTTGAGCAGTGGCAGTGATGGCTCCAGCTGCAAGTTCTGCCACGCTAGGACCAGGCCACATCAGGGCTGGCTGAGTGCAAGCCCCCCATTCATTGCGAGGCTCACATGTGTCCTTGTGTGAGCCCCCACCCCGCAATGTGAGTTCTCGGACCCCATGCGAACCATGCGTGTGAGTGCCCCCTCCTGCTACCATGAGTGCCCCCCTTGTGTGAGCCCCCCGCCCCATCACAGGACGAGTCCACTCTCCATGCCCTCTGCATCACCTGAGCCCCCCCCAGGTGAGACCCCTATTGGCAGCGGGGTGGGGAGGAGCCTGTGGGATGCTGCTGGCAGCAGTGACCCCGTATTACTGTGTCCAATGTCTATAAAGAGATGGCTTTGAGAAGAAGCCGCATTCCATGCTAGCATCTTCCCTGTTCCAGAGGTTTATAGAGTAACTGAATTATAGAACAATCAGGTTGGAAAACACCCACCGGATCATCGAGTCCAACCATTCTTATCGAACACTAAACCATGTCCCTCAGTACCTCATCCACCCGCACCCCAAACACCTCCAGGGAAGGTGACTCAACTACCTCTCTGGGAAGACTGTTCCATTGCCTAATGACCTTTTCTGTGAAGAATTTTTTCCTTTTGTCGAGCCTGAAATTCCTCTGGTGGATCTTGAGGGCCATTACCTCTTGTCCTGTCCCCTGTCACTTGGGAGAAGAGGCCAGCTCCCTTCTCTCTACAACCTCCCTTCAGGCAGTTGTTGAGAGCAATGAAGTCTCCCCTGAGCCTCCTCTTCTCCAGGCTAAACAACTCCAGCTCTCTCACCCGCTCCTCACGGGGCCTGTTCTCCAGCCCCTTCACCAGCTTTGTCACTCTTATCTGGATTCACTCCAGAGCCTCAACATCTTTTTTGTGGTGGGGGGCCCAGAACTGAACACACTATTCAAGAAGCGGCCTCACCAGTGCCGACTACAGTGGGAGAATCACCTCACTTGACCTGCTGGTCACACCATTTCTGATACAAGCCAGGACGCCACTGGCCTTCTTGGCCACCTGGGCACACTGCTGGCTTACGTTCAGTCAGCTATCAACCAACACTCCCAGGTCCCTCTCCTCCTGGTAGTTTTCCAGCCAGGCTTCTACCAGTCTGTAGCTCTGCATAGGGTTGTTGTGCCCCAAGTGCAGGACCCGACATTTGAACTTGTTATACTCATGCCATTGGACTCTGCCCAGCGGTCCATCCTGTTTAGGTCCCTTTGCAGAACCTCCCTACCCTCCAGAAGAACGACACTTCCACACAGCTTTGTGTCATCCTCAAACTTGCTAAGGGTATCTTCAATGCCTTCATCCAGGTCGTTGATGATGACATTGAACCGGGCTGGACCTAGCACTGAGCCCTGGGCAACCCCACTTGTCTTTGGCCTCCAGCTGGACTTGATACCATTTACCACCACTTACCCAGGAGAGAGGTTGACACTTTCCGTAGCAGAATGCTGTGAGAAACTGTGTCAAAGGCTTTACTGAAGTCCAGGAAGACCATATCCACAGTCTTTTCCTCATCCAGCAGCCCAATGACTTTGTCATAGAAGGCGATCAAGTTGGTTTGGCAAGACCTGCCTTTGGTAAACCCATGTTGACTGGGCCTGATCTCTTGCAAGTGCTTCATGGTAGCACTCAAGATCGCCTGTTCCATGACTTTCCCTGGCACTGAGGTCAGACTGACAGGCCTGGAGTTTCGTGGATCCTCCCTGCAACCCTTCTTATAGATGGGCACTACATCAGCCAGCCTCCAGTCCAGTCGTACCTCCCCAATCTTCCAGGACTGCTGGAAGATGATGAAAGGGCTTTGGCCAATACATCTGCCAGCTCCCTCAATATCCTAGGCTGAATCCCATCTGGACCCATAGACTTGTGGGTGTCCAGTTGGCCAAGTAAGACTCTTACCGCCTCCTCTTGGACCATGGGAGCCTCATATTGTTCCTCTAGCTCCAGGGTTTGTACACATGGGGAGCAGCTTTCTTTACAATTAAAGACTGAGGCAAAGAAGGCATTAAGTACCTCAGCCTTCTCCTCATCCCCCGTCACCGTTGTTCCCTCGTTGTCCAAAAGGGACTGTGTAGTCTCCCTAGTTCTCCTTTGTTATTTATATACTTATAGAAAGATTTTTTATTATCCTTCGCGGACTTAGTTAACCTGATTTCTAGTTGAGCCTTTTCCCCTCTGATTTTTTTCCCTACACAACCTCACTTTCCTCCTGTGATCCACCCAAGAGGCCTGTCCCATCTTCTATAGCCTATAAACATTACACCGGTATGGCTTTCTCCTGAGTTGCTATGATCTCCTTTTTGAAGAGCTCTCAGACTTCGTAGGCACCCTTGCCCTCAAGTACTGAGGTCAAAGTTTGCCCTCTGGAAATTTAATGCAACTGTCCTGCTTAGCATCCTCTTCACTTCGCCTATTACTGAAAACTCTATCATCTTGTGATCTCTTACTCCTAGGCGTCCCCCTTCTACCACATCCCCCACAAGGCTTTCTCTGTTAAACAAACAGCAAGCCCAGGAGGACACTTTCCCTCGTTGGTTCGTTCACCAGCTGTGCAAGGAAGTTGTCTTCCACGCATTCAAGGAACGTCCTAGTCTGCTTCCTTTCTGCTCTATTGTACTCCCAGCAGATATCAGGGAGGTTGAAGTCTCCCACAAGAAGAAGAGTCATTGACTTGGAGGTTAACCCCAGCTGTTTATAAGAAGAGCTCATCAGCTGCTTCTCCTTGGCTGGGTGGCCTGTAACAGACTGCCATCACAAAACTTAGTTTCTTATGGGCTCCTCTGATTTTAACCCACAGACACTCAATCTCCTCATCACCACAATCCATCTCAGTGGTGTCCAAGTCCTGCCTTACAAAGAGGGCTACTCCACCTCCTCTCGTACCCTTCCTATCTCTTCTGAAGAGTTTATACCCCACCATATCTGTACTCCACTTATGTGAGTCATCCCACCACGTTTCCGTGATGGTAACGACATAAAAGGCTCCTTGCCCTACCACGGCTTCCAGTTCTTCCATCTTATTCCCCATACTGTGTGCATTGGTGTAAATGCACTTCAGCTGAAGTGCACCCCTTTTCCTTGAGGGTTTTGTTAGCATCAGTTATAAGTCACAATTCTCTCCCTGCACTAGATGAATCTGCAGTAGATTCAGCAACATGAGGTGTAGTAAGAGGAAAAGCATTAGATGTAGTAGCAGGTGATTGAGAAGCAGGAGATGCAGCAAGAGATCCAGCAGAAAGGAAATGCAGCAGTATATGCAGTCACAGGAGAAGCAGAAAGAGGTGCATCCACAGGAGGTTAAGGGGGAGATGTAGTGGGAGATGCAGCAGCAAGATATTGAGAAAGAGATGAAGCAGTAGGTGCATCAGCATGCAATGCAGAATGAGATGCAACCGCAGGAGATGTGGCAGGAAGTGCACTAGAAGGAGATTAAACAGGAAGAGATTCAAAAGTAGATTTGGCAGGTGATGTATCATCAGAAAATTCAGCAGGAGTTGCAGCAGGAAGAGATGCAGCAGGAGACGCAGCTACAGGAGATGCAGCAGACGGAGATTCAGCAGCAGGAGGTGCAGGAGGAGAACAGGGCAGTGTTCGTGCCCCTGGAATAAATGCTTTTTCCCCTCCAAACCACCCTTCACTTTTCTCTGGCTCCATGGACGGACTCCAGGTCTACCTATTGCTGGCCCAGCTCTCTTGTACCAGAATCATCCGAATTACACCCTGAAGACATTCAACAAACAGTATCAGATGCAGCAGGAGATACAGTTGGAGATGCAGCAGTAGGAGATGAAACTGGAGATTCAACAGGAGGAGATGTAGCAGGAGAACAGGGCAGATTTCGTCGCCCTGGAAAACATGTTTTTTCCCTTGAACAAGCCTTCTGATGTCTCTGACTCTGGCTATGGACTCCAGGTCTACCAATCAACGGCCCTGCTTCTCTGTCGAACACGGGAAGACCTGGCTACTCGCCACATCAGCTAGACCTGTCAGCCACCCTAAAGTTCACCTCTGAGTGAACACCAGTGCCCCGTGATGAACCACAAAGAGACCCAACTTTACCAGTCTAAACCAACTTATGCTCGACTTAAATACGACTCTTAAACGAAATGACCGAATTAATCATACTAAACCAGTCTTTACTTACTATACCATCTTAACCAACATAACAAAGAGCAGGTTATGCAGCAGGAGATACAGTAGCAGATGCAGTAGGAATTTCAGCAGCAGGAGATGCAGCAAGAGATGCAGAAGCAGACACAGCAGCAGGAGATGCAGCAAGAGATGCAGCTGCAGACGTTGAAGCAGAAATTGCAGCAGCAGGAGATTGAGAACCAGGAGATACAGCAGGAGATTCAGCAGGAGATGCATCAGCTGGAATTTGTTCACAGCATCTTCCCTGCGGTCGTTGTGCTGAACGCTCTGAAATTTTGAAGTGACGCTTGAATAGACATTCTGATGTTACAGTACACAAGCCTAAGTTGTAAGTTTTACAACTTACTTTGCAGTGAAAGCACTATAAGAGAAGACAATAAGAAGCAGCACCATTCCATGATAGCATCTTCCGTGCAGGATTTACTCAGTTTTCCTGTAGTGCCTTAATAGAAGCAGTTAAGTCTCAATTCTGTACCCTATACTAAAAAATTCCGTTAGTTGTACTTTGCAGCCTGCGAAGAAAGCGCTTCGAGAGAGAACTCTAAAGTGACCATAAAATCTTAACCAACTTGTCAGACAGAAGTTAATTACTATTCAGTACTCTATACTAAACGTTCTGTTATTCGTGTTTTGCAGTTTGCAGTGAAAGCGCTTCCAGAGAAGACTCCAAAAAGAGCATACTTGTGCCATACTTGCCATACTTGTGGTTAACGCTCTGATATTTTCAAGTAACGCTTCAGTAGTCATTCTGATGTTACAGTACAAAAGCCAAGACTGGACGTTCTACAAGTTGTGCTTTGCACTGAAAGCGCTATAAGAGAAGACATTCAGAATAAGCAGCATTCCATGCTAGCATGCTCACTTTTCCTGTAGTGCCTTAATATGGGTACTTAAGTCACAATTCAGTACCCTATACTAAAACATTCTGTTAGTCATGCTTTGCAGCTTGCAGTGAAAGGACTTCCAAAGAAGACTCTAACAAGGGTCAGCATTTCATCAGAACAGTTTCCTTCTGGTAATTATCACTTTAACTAAAGTGTCTTAACAGGCGCATTTATGTCACAATTCCGTACCCTAACGCTAAAATGTCATGTTAGTCAAGCTTTGCCGCTTGCAGTTAAAGTGCATCCAGAGAAGCCTCTAACGAGAGTCAGAATTTGATGATAGCAGCTTCCCTGCTGTTCTTCTGATGAACACTCTCAAATTTTGAATTGATGCTTCAATGTCCATTATGATAGTACAGTACAAAAGCCTAGACTGGAAGTTCTACAAGTTGTGCTTTGCACTGAAAGGGATATAAGAGAAGACATTCAGAAGAAGCAGCATTCCATGCTGGCTTCCTCCCTGCTGCAGCTACTCACTTTTCCTATTGCACCTTAATTTGCGCAGTAAAGTCTCTATTCAGTACCCCATACTAAAATTTTTTCTTAGTTGTGCTTTGCAGCTTGCAGTGATAGCGCTTCCAGAGAGGACTCTAAGGAGAGCCAGAACTTGTTGTTAGAACATTCCCTACGGTACTTGTGCAGACCATTCAGAAATTTTGAACGCGTCAATAGGCATTATGATTTTACCATACGTAAGGCTGAGTTTATAGACTGAAAGTTCTATAAGTCGTGATCTGTAGTGAAAGAACTATAAGAAAAGACACACAGAAGCATCCACATTCCATGGTAACATCTTCCCTGCGGGAGTTATTCACTTTTCCTTAAGCACCTTAATAGGAACTCTTAAGTCACAATTCAGTACCCTACATTAAAATTTCATGTTAGTCAAGCTTTGCTGCTTGCAGTTAAAGTGCTGCCAGAGAAGGTTCTAACAAGAGACAGAATTCGATGGTACCGACTTCCCTGTGTTTTGTCTGCTGAACAATATGAAATTTTGCAGTGATGCTACAATAGCCTCTCTGATGTTACGGTGCACAAGCCTAGACCAAAAGTTCTACCAGTCTTCCTTTGCAATGAAAGCGCTATAAGAGAAGACAATCAGAAGAAGCAGCATTTCGTGCTATCATCTTCCCTGTAGGCTTTACTCACTTTTGCAAATGTGCCTTAATAAGTGCAGTTAAGTCAAAATTCAGTGCCCTACACTAAAACATTCTGTTAGTCGTGTGCTTTTGCATTTGTTAGTGGTGCTGTGAAAGCGCTTCCAGAGAAGACTCTAACACGAGCCAGACTGTATCGGCTTCCCTTCTGTACTTACAACTATAAGAGTGAGCAAGAGATGAAAAAGGAGATGCAGCAGCAAATGTGACAGTAGATGAGCAGGAGATGCAGCCACAGGTGATTCCGCAGGAGATGCATCAGCAGTAGATGCAGCAGGATGTGCAACCGCAGGGCATGAAGCAGAAGAGCATTAGATACGGCAGCAGGAGGAGCGTTTGAAGGACATGCAAGGGGAGCAGAAACAGCAAATAGTGCAGTAGATGAAGAATAAGATGCAGCATTAGGAGGTTCAGAAGGAGATCTATCAGCAGTATACACGACAGAAGGACATGCACCAGGAAATTAAGCTGCAGATACAGCCACAGGAGATGCAACAACAGACACAGCAGCAGGAGATGCAGCAACAGGAAATGCAGTATGACATGTAGCATGTTCACTATTGAGTACCCTGTACTGAAATGTTCTCTTAATCTCAATGATTATCCAGCGATCTCGATGGTTATCCGTCACTGCTTATGGCTATCCAGCAGTGCTGAAGATTGGAGAGGACGCGCATCCACTTTAAGAAGACTCCAGAGTCTTGGAACAGCGGGGCATGCAGCAGCAAGTTTTCGTAAAATGTCTTATACGCGCAGTTAGATCCTATCTCAGGACACGACAGCAAAATGCTCTTTCAATGCTGCTTTCTAGCTTGCAGTGAAAGCACTTGCAGAGAAGAGGCTAGCGAGAGCAAAAAATTGATGGTAGCATTTTCCCAGCGCTAGATAAGCACTTTTCCTGTAATGCTTTAATACGCGCAGTTAGATCACATTTCAGGAATCTCTAGTAAAAGGCTCTGTTAGTGCTGCTATGTAGCTTGGAGTGGAAGCGCTTGTTGAGAAAACGTTAACGAGAGCCACAATTTGATGGTATCATCTTCCTAGCGTGACTTTTCCTAAAACACCTTATATGAGCAGTTAGAACACATTACAGGAATCTATAGTAAAAGACTCTGTTAGTGCAGCTTTGCAGCATGCAGTGCAAGTGAGAGCCACAATTTGACGGTAGCATCTTCCCAGCACCAGGTGATCATTTTTCCTAAGATACCTTAGTACGTGCGTTTAGAACACATTTCAGGACACTAAAGTTAAACTCACTTTTAATGATGCTTTGTATTTTGGCAGTAGAAACGCTTACAGAGAAAAGGCTAACAAGCTAACTCCAATTAGATGGTAGGAGCTTCCCTGCGGTACTGAGGCTTTAGAGCCCAGCACAGCCAGTTTAGTGGGGTGGGGGAGTGTTGACAATCCTGCACTTGGCTCCAAATTATCGCTCTGCTTTTTAGAGCCGACATGTGCCTTGAAAACTCTCTCTGCTCCATTTCAAAACTTCAAGTAGTCAAATCTTGTCATATTTAATCTCTCTCGGAGAGGATATATATTGGAAGGAGTTTTCAACTTTTTCTAAATTGCCTTAATATACGCAGTTAGAACACGTTTCGGGACTCTACAGTAAAAGTTCTGTTAATGTTGCTTTTTAGATTTCAGTGAAAGCGCAGTGAAAAGGCTAACGAGAGCCAGAATTTGATGGTAGCAACTTCATTTCAATACTAGTGCTGAATGCTCAGATTTCATTGACACCTTACTACGTATTCTAATGTTGCAGAGCAGAAGCCTACATTGAGGGATCTACAAGTTTTGCTCTGCACTCAAAGAGCTTGCAGAGAAAAGGCTATCAAGAGCCACAATTTGTTGGTAGCATCTTCACTGCCCGAGATAATCACTTTCCCTAAAATGCCCTAAAACGCACAGTTAGAACGCATTTGAGAACACTATACTAAAACGTTCTGTTAATGCTGCTTTGTAGCTTACAATGATAACGCTTGCACAGAAAAGGCTAACGAGAGCCAGAATTTGACGGTAGCATCTTACCAGCGCGAGATAATCACTTTTCCTAAAATGCCATAGTACGCGAATTTAGATCACTTTTCAGAAATTTACATTGAAAAGCTCTGTTAATGCTGCTTTTGTAGCTTGCAGTGAAAAGCGCCTGCAGAGAAAGGGTTAACGAGAGCCACAATTCCATTGTAGCAGCTTCCCTGCGGTACTTGTGCCTAATGCTCTGTAGACTTCAATGAATCCTTACACATATTCTTACATTGCAGAACATAAACCAACATCGAGGGATCTACAATTTAACTAATACGCGCAGATAAAACACATTTCAGAACACAAAAGTAAAACGCTCTGTTAATTTTGCTTTATAGCTTTCAGTGAAAGCGCTTGCTGAGGAAAGGCTAACGAGAGCCCAGAATTTGATGGTACCAGCTTCATTGCGATGCTTGTGCAGAATGCTCACATTTCATTGACGCCTTACTACATATTCTACTGTTGCAGAACAGAAGTCTACATTGAGGGACTTACAAGTGTTGCTCTGCAGTGAAAGCGCCTGCAGAGAAAAAAGTAACGAGCACCAGAAATTGATAGTAGCAGGTTCCCTGCGTTACTTCTGCTGAATGCTCAGTAGAATTCAGTGATGCCATACTGCATAATTTGATGTTGCAAAACTGAAGCTTACATTGAGGGACCTACAAGTCTTGCTTTGAAGAAAAAGCGCTTGCAGAGAAAAGGCTATCGACAGGCACAATTCGATAGTAGCATCTTCCCTGACCGAGATAATCGCTTTCCCTAAAAAGCCCTAAAACGCGGTTAGAACACATTTGAGGACTCTATACTAAAACGCTGTGTTAATGGTGCTTTGTAGCTTGCAGTGAAAGAGCTTTCAGAGAAAAGGCTAACGAGAGACAGAATTTGAAGGCAGCATCTTCCCAGTGCGAGACAAACCTGCATTGAAGGATCTACAAGTCTTGCTTGCAGTGAAGGCGCTTGCAAAGAAGATTCCAATGAGACTTCGAATTTGACGGTAGCATCTTCCCTGCGCGAGATAGTAGCTGTTCCTAAAATGCCTTTATACTCAAAGGTAGATCACATTTTAGAACACATTAGAAAAAAAAGCTCTCCTAATGCTGTTTTGTAGCTTGCAGTGAAAACACTTGCAGATAAACAGCTAACGAGAGCCAGAATTTGATGGCAGCATCTTCCCAGCGTGAGACAATGACTTTTCCTAAAATGCTTTAGTACTCATTGTTAGAACACATTTTCACATCTAAAATATAGAACTGCCTCATACAAGCCTATACGATCCTTAACTGTCTTATACAATCCTTAATTGCATTATACAAGCGTAAACAAGCCTGAGGTGCTTTATACAAGCCTATACAAGACTGAACCACTTTATACAAGACTATTATGCTTAGGGTTTGGGTTAGAGTTGGATTAGTGTTAGGGTTAGGTTTGGACTTAGGGTTAGGATTAGGTTTAGGGTTCGCTTTTAAGGTTAGGGTTAGGTTTAGTGTTTAGGGTTAGGTTTAGTGTTTAGAGTTAGGGTTAGGATTAGGGGTTAGGATTGACGTTAGGGTTAGGGTTAGATTTAGATTTAGGTTTAGATTAGGGTTAGGATTAGTGTTTGGTTTAGTCAGGGTTAGTGTTAGGTTAGGGTTTGGGGTTAGGGTTATGGTTAGGCTTAGGATTTGGTTTAGGTCTTAGTGTTGGAGTTAGGATTAATGTTAGTGTTAACTTTAGAGTCAGGGTTAAGATTTGGTTAGGGTTACATTTAGTGTTAGGGTTAGGGTTAGGGATTAGAGTTGTATTAGGGTTTTAGTAATGCTTAAGGGTTATCCTTAGGTTTAGGTGTTAGTGTTATGGTTAGGGTTAGGAGTTAGGGGTTTAGGGTTGTGTTAGGGTTTTAGTAATGTTAAGGGTTATGCTTAGGTTTAGGTCTTAGCGTTAGTGTTAGGATTAGAGTTAAGTTTAGGTTTAGGTTTAGCATTAGGTTTTTTAGATATAGGGTTAGGGTTACTGTTTGGTTAGGGTTAGGGTAAGTGTTACGGTTAGGTTTAGGTTGAGGGGCTAGTGTTAGTGTTAGGGTTAAGGTTAAGGGTTAGGTTTAGATATTCGTGCTAGAGTTAGGGTCCCCAGACACTCCTAGAGCTCACAGGATCCTTCTAAAGGACACCAGACTATTCTAGAGACACCCAGGACCACTTAAAGGCCCCCAGACACTTCTAGAGAACCTCAGGACTCTTCAAAGTCCCCCCCAGAGCATTCCAGAGACCCTCAGGACCCTGGGATTTGGGTTAGGCTTAGCGTTAAGGATTAGCAGGAGGTGTATCAGCAGGAGATGTTGGCCCCTGAACAGGGACCCTTGACGTACCTGCCGAATTTGTTCTCAACAACTGGAGACACAGCACAGGGTGGAAAAAATGGCTGAAATCTCTCTGGCAACGACCTCTTGCCAAAGGTTATCCATCACTCTTGATGGTTGTCTGGCACTTCCAATGGCTATCCAGCACTGATGAAGATTGGAGTAAGACGCGCGTCCATTTTAAGAAGAGTATGGAGTCTTGGATCTCTTACAAGGCAAGTCGGCGGTCGGTTGGAGGGATTGGTTTCCTCCCTTTTGAAAGACTAGCAAGCAGTGGAATAGTCCCTCCAATATATATCCTCTCCAAGAGAGAGATTAAATATGACAAGATTTGACTACTTGAAGTACTGAAATGGAGCAGAGAGAGTTTTTAAGCATTAAAGGCACATATCGGCTCTAAAAAGCAGAGCGATAACTTGGAGCCAAGCGCAGGATTGTGAACGCTCCCCCACCCCGCTAAACTGGCTGTGCTGGGCTCTAAAGCCCCCGAAGGGGTGGGGTGACGTGTGACAAACCCTTTGATCCAGTCCAACAGACACCGAGAAGGACCCTGACCCACCCCCCACTCCCCCATCCCTCAGACCAACAGGCACAAGTCAGGAGGGAGGCACAGCGGCGCGGAGAAGTTTAAATACAAGAAGGAGCAGATTGAGCAGCAGGAGATGCAGTAAGAATTGATGCAGTAGCAGCTGAAAAAGTAGGAGATGAAGCTGTGGATCCAGCAGGAGATGCAGGCGAAGGAGATGCAGACATAGACCAAGCAGCAACAGAAAAATCAGCAAGCAGATATTGCAGGAGTTGCAGCAGCAGGATATGCAGAAGCAGCACATGCAGCAGGATATCAAGGAGCAAACGCAACGGCAGTTAATACAACAGCACTCCATGCAACAGCAGGAGGTGCAGCAGCAGAAGATGAAGTAGGAGGTGCAGTAGCAGGAGCTTCATCAGCAGGAGATGCAGAATTAGATACAGCAGCAGGAGAGGCAGCAGGAAGTTTTGCAAGGGGAAATGCAGCAGCAGTAGATAGGAAATGTAGCAGGAGATGCATCAGCAGAAGCAGATGTAGATGCAGCAGGAGATGCAGCACTCCTCCATACTCTCCTGGGTGGGAAACCGGTTGAATGACTGGGCCCAGAGAGTGGTGGTAAACGGAGTTAAATCTAGCTGGAGGCCAGTGGCAAGTGGGGTTCCCAGGGCTCAGTGCTGGGTCCAGCCCTTGTTCAATGTCTTTATCAATGACCAGGATAAGGGTACCCATTGAGGGTACCCTTAGCAAGTTTGCAGATGACACAAAGCAGTGTGGAAATGTCGATCTGCTGGACTTCAGGGAGGCTCTGCAAAGGGATCTGAATAGGATGGACCACTGGGCAGTGTCCAATGGCATGAGGTTTAACACAGCCAAATGCCAGATCCTGCACTTGGGGCACAACAACTCCAAGCAGTGCTACAGACTGGAAGAAAGTTATCTTAGCTGAATCTTTCCTGCCAATTTCACAGAACCAGGGAAGGAGAGAATCACATGTCTGGCAAATAGAAATGGGCTGGGGACATGGAGATGGGCTAGGAAAGGGAAACAGGAGTCAGACCGAAGCCAGGAGTTGTCAGGCTGGGGCATCTCCATCCCTGGAGATGCGTGCTGATCCTGGACATGCGCATTCCTATGACACACGCACCCAGGACAAACCCCCCCCTCCCAGGAGACATGGACACACTCCAAAGGGACAGGATGCAAACAGACATAGAGCTGGCACACAGGGACATGTTCCTGCATCATGGGATTGTCCCAGCTTTATTAATGCAACTGGGACCACTGTCACACAGAGCCACAGAGACACTGGCGTCCACAGGTCTCGAGGACACTAGCTCTGCAGACACCCACACTGCAGTCAACTCAGCGATGGGAGCTGTTGGCTCCCCATGCCCAGGCTTTGCATGCCTCAGGCCAGCTCTGCTAGCTCCTCTTCCCAGCAGTGAGGACGGCTCTGGAAGTACTTTGAGCAGTGGCAGTGATGGCTCCAGCTGCAAGTTCTGCCACGCTAGGACCAGGCCACATCAGGGCTGGCTGAGTGCAAGCCCCCCATTCATTGCGAGGCTCACATGTGTCCTTGTGTGAGCCCCCACCCCGCAATGTGAGTTCTCGGACCCCATGCGAACCATGCGTGTGAGTGCCCCCTCCTGCTACCATGAGTGCCCCCCTTGTGTGAGCCCCCCGCCCCATCACAGGACGAGTCCACTCTCCATGCCCTCTGCATCACCTGAGCCCCCCCCAGGTGAGACCCCTATTGGCAGCGGGGTGGGGAGGAGCCTGTGGGATGCTGCTGGCAGCAGTGACCCCGTATTACTGTGTCCAATGTCTATAAAGAGATGGCTTTGAGAAGAAGCCGCATTCCATGCTAGCATCTTCCCTGTTCCAGAGGTTTATAGAGTAACTGAATTATAGAACAATCAGGTTGGAAAACACCCACCGGATCATCGAGTCCAACCATTCTTATCGAACACTAAACCATGTCCCTCAGTACCTCATCCACCCGCACCCCAAACACCTCCAGGGAAGGTGACTCAACTACCTCTCTGGGAAGACTGTTCCATTGCCTAATGACCTTTTCTGTGAAGAATTTTTTCCTTTTGTCGAGCCTGAAATTCCTCTGGTGGATCTTGAGGGCCATTACCTCTTGTCCTGTCCCCTGTCACTTGGGAGAAGAGGCCAGCTCCCTTCTCTCTACAACCTCCCTTCAGGCAGTTGTTGAGAGCAATGAAGTCTCCCCTGAGCCTCCTCTTCTCCAGGCTAAACAACTCCAGCTCTCTCACCCGCTCCTCACGGGGCCTGTTCTCCAGCCCCTTCACCAGCTTTGTCACTCTTATCTGGATTCACTCCAGAGCCTCAACATCTTTTTTGTGGTGGGGGGCCCAGAACTGAACACACTATTCAAGAAGCGGCCTCACCAGTGCCGACTACAGTGGGAGAATCACCTCACTTGACCTGCTGGTCACACCATTTCTGATACAAGCCAGGACGCCACTGGCCTTCTTGGCCACCTGGGCACACTGCTGGCTTACGTTCAGTCAGCTATCAACCAACACTCCCAGGTCCCTCTCCTCCTGGTAGTTTTCCAGCCAGGCTTCTACCAGTCTGTAGCTCTGCATAGGGTTGTTGTGCCCCAAGTGCAGGACCCGACATTTGAACTTGTTATACTCATGCCATTGGACTCTGCCCAGCGGTCCATCCTGTTTAGGTCCCTTTGCAGAACCTCCCTACCCTCCAGAAGAACGACACTTCCACACAGCTTTGTGTCATCCTCAAACTTGCTAAGGGTATCTTCAATGCCTTCATCCAGGTCGTTGATGATGACATTGAACCGGGCTGGACCTAGCACTGAGCCCTGGGCAACCCCACTTGTCTTTGGCCTCCAGCTGGACTTGATACCATTTACCACCACTTACCCAGGAGAGAGGTTGACACTTTCCGTAGCAGAATGCTGTGAGAAACTGTGTCAAAGGCTTTACTGAAGTCCAGGAAGACCATATCCACAGTCTTTTCCTCATCCAGCAGCCCAATGACTTTGTCATAGAAGGCGATCAAGTTGGTTTGGCAAGACCTGCCTTTGGTAAACCCGTGTTGACTGGGCCTGATCTCTTGCAAGTGCTTCATGGTAGCACTCAAGATCGCCTGTTCCATGACTTTCCCTGGCACTGAGGTCAGACTGACAGGCCTGGAGTTTCGTGGATCCTCCCTGCAACCCTTCTTATAGATGGGCACTACATCAGCCAGCCTCCAGTCCAGTCGTACCTCCCCAATCTTCCAGGACTGCTGGAAGATGATGAAAGGGCTTTGGCCAATACATCTGCCAGCTCCCTCAATATCCTAGGCTGAATCCCATCTGGACCCATAGACTTGTGGGTGTCCAGTTGGCCAAGTAAGACTCTTACCGCCTCCTCTTGGACCATGGGAGCCTCATATTGTTCCTCTAGCTCCAGGGTTTGTACACATGGGGAGCAGCTTTCTTTACAATTAAAGACTGAGGCAAAGAAGGCATTAAGTACCTCAGCCTTCTCCTCATCCCCCGTCACCGTTGTTCCCTCGTTGTCCAAAAGGGACTGTGTAGTCTCCCTAGTTCTCCTTTGTTATTTATATACTTATAGAAAGATTTTTTATTATCCTTCGCGGACTTAGTTAACCTGATTTCTAGTTGAGCCTTTTCCCCTCTGATTTTTTTCCCTACACAACCTCACTTTCCTCCTGTGATCCACCCAAGAGGCCTGTCCCATCTTCTATAGCCTATAAACATTACACCGGTATGGCTTTCTCCTGAGTTGCTATGATCTCCTTTTTGAAGAGCTCTCAGACTTCGTAGGCACCCTTGCCCTCAAGTACTGAGGTCAAAGTTTGCCCTCTGGAAATTTAATGCAACTGTCCTGCTTAGCATCCTCTTCACTTCGCCTATTACTGAAAACTCTATCATCTTGTGATCTCTTACTCCTAGGCGTCCCCCTTCTACCACATCCCCCACAAGGCTTTCTCTGTTAAACAAACAGCAAGCCCAGGAGGACACTTTCCCTCGTTGGTTCGTTCACCAGCTGTGCAAGGAAGTTGTCTTCCACGCATTCAAGGAACGTCCTAGTCTGCTTCCTTTCTGCTCTATTGTACTCCCAGCAGATATCAGGGAGGTTGAAGTCTCCCACAAGAAGAAGAGTCATTGACTTGGAGGTTAACCCCAGCTGTTTATAAGAAGAGCTCATCAGCTGCTTCTCCTTGGCTGGGTGGCCTGTAACAGACTGCCATCACAAAACTTAGTTTCTTATGGGCTCCTCTGATTTTAACCCACAGACACTCAATCTCCTCATCACCACAATCCATCTCAGTGGTGTCCAAGTCCTGCCTTACAAAGAGGGCTACTCCACCTCCTCTCGTACCCTTCCTATCTCTTCTGAAGAGTTTATACCCCACCATATCTGTACTCCACTTATGTGAGTCATCCCACCACGTTTCCGTGATGGTAACGACATAAAAGGCTCCTTGCCCTACCACGGCTTCCAGTTCTTCCATCTTATTCCCCATACTGTGTGCATTGGTGTAAATGCACTTCAGCTGAAGTGCACCCCTTTTCCTTGAGGGTTTTGTTAGCATCAGTTATAAGTCACAATTCTCTCCCTGCACTAGATGAATCTGCAGTAGATTCAGCAACATGAGGTGTAGTAAGAGGAAAAGCATTAGATGTAGTAGCAGGTGATTGAGAAGCAGGAGATGCAGCAAGAGATCCAGCAGAAAGGAAATGCAGCAGTATATGCAGTCACAGGAGAAGCAGAAAGAGGTGCATCCACAGGAGGTTAAGGGGGAGATGTAGTGGGAGATGCAGCAGCAAGATATTGAGAAAGAGATGAAGCAGTAGGTGCATCAGCATGCAATGCAGAATGAGATGCAACCGCAGGAGATGTGGCAGGAAGTGCACTAGAAGGAGATTAAACAGGAAGAGATTCAAAAGTAGATTTGGCAGGTGATGTATCATCAGAAAATTCAGCAGGAGTTGCAGCAGGAAGAGATGCAGCAGGAGACGCAGCTACAGGAGATGCAGCAGACGGAGATTCAGCAGCAGGAGGTGCAGGAGGAGAACAGGGCAGTGTTCGTGCCCCTGGAATAAATGCTTTTTCCCCTCCAAACCACCCTTCACTTTTCTCTGGCTCCATGGACGGACTCCAGGTCTACCTATTGCTGGCCCAGCTCTCTTGTACCAGAATCATCCGAATTACACCCTGAAGACATTCAACAAACAGTATCAGATGCAGCAGGAGATACAGTTGGAGATGCAGCAGTAGGAGATGAAACTGGAGATTCAACAGGAGGAGATGTAGCAGGAGAACAGGGCAGATTTCGTCGCCCTGGAAAACATGTTTTTTCCCTTGAACAAGCCTTCTGATGTCTCTGACTCTGGCTATGGACTCCAGGTCTACCAATCAACGGCCCTGCTTCTCTGTCGAACACGGGAAGACCTGGCTACTCGCCACATCAGCTAGACCTGTCAGCCACCCTAAAGTTCACCTCTGAGTGAACACCAGTGCCCCGTGATGAACCACAAAGAGACCCAACTTTACCAGTCTAAACCAACTTATGCTCGACTTAAATACGACTCTTAAACGAAATGACCGAATTAATCATACTAAACCAGTCTTTACTTACTATACCATCTTAACCAACATAACAAAGAGCAGGTTATGCAGCAGGAGATACAGTAGCAGATGCAGTAGGAATTTCAGCAGCAGGAGATGCAGCAAGAGATGCAGAAGCAGACACAGCAGCAGGAGATGCAGCAAGAGATGCAGCTGCAGACGTTGAAGCAGAAATTGCAGCAGCAGGAGATTGAGAACCAGGAGATACAGCAGGAGATTCAGCAGGAGATGCATCAGCTGGAATTTGTTCACAGCATCTTCCCTGCGGTCGTTGTGCTGAACGCTCTGAAATTTTGAAGTGACGCTTGAATAGACATTCTGATGTTACAGTACACAAGCCTAAGTTGTAAGTTTTACAACTTACTTTGCAGTGAAAGCACTATAAGAGAAGACAATAAGAAGCAGCACCATTCCATGATAGCATCTTCCGTGCAGGATTTACTCAGTTTTCCTGTAGTGCCTTAATAGAAGCAGTTAAGTCTCAATTCTGTACCCTATACTAAAAAATTCCGTTAGTTGTACTTTGCAGCCTGCGAAGAAAGCGCTTCGAGAGAGAACTCTAAAGTGACCATAAAATCTTAACCAACTTGTCAGACAGAAGTTAATTACTATTCAGTACTCTATACTAAACGTTCTGTTATTCGTGTTTTGCAGTTTGCAGTGAAAGCGCTTCCAGAGAAGACTCCAAAAAGAGCATACTTGTGCCATACTTGCCATACTTGTGGTTAACGCTCTGATATTTTCAAGTAACGCTTCAGTAGTCATTCTGATGTTACAGTACAAAAGCCAAGACTGGACGTTCTACAAGTTGTGCTTTGCACTGAAAGCGCTATAAGAGAAGACATTCAGAATAAGCAGCATTCCATGCTAGCATGCTCACTTTTCCTGTAGTGCCTTAATATGGGTACTTAAGTCACAATTCAGTACCCTATACTAAAACATTCTGTTAGTCATGCTTTGCAGCTTGCAGTGAAAGGACTTCCAAAGAAGACTCTAACAAGGGTCAGCATTTCATCAGAACAGTTTCCTTCTGGTAATTATCACTTTAACTAAAGTGTCTTAACAGGCGCATTTATGTCACAATTCCGTACCCTAACGCTAAAATGTCATGTTAGTCAAGCTTTGCCGCTTGCAGTTAAAGTGCATCCAGAGAAGCCTCTAACGAGAGTCAGAATTTGATGATAGCAGCTTCCCTGCTGTTCTTCTGATGAACACTCTCAAATTTTGAATTGATGCTTCAATGTCCATTATGATAGTACAGTACAAAAGCCTAGACTGGAAGTTCTACAAGTTGTGCTTTGCACTGAAAGGGATATAAGAGAAGACATTCAGAAGAAGCAGCATTCCATGCTGGCTTCCTCCCTGCTGCAGCTACTCACTTTTCCTATTGCACCTTAATTTGCGCAGTAAAGTCTCTATTCAGTACCCCATACTAAAATTTTTTCTTAGTTGTGCTTTGCAGCTTGCAGTGATAGCGCTTCCAGAGAGGACTCTAAGGAGAGCCAGAACTTGTTGTTAGAACATTCCCTACGGTACTTGTGCAGACCATTCAGAAATTTTGAACGCGTCAATAGGCATTATGATTTTACCATACGTAAGGCTGAGTTTATAGACTGAAAGTTCTATAAGTCGTGATCTGTAGTGAAAGAACTATAAGAAAAGACACACAGAAGCATCCACATTCCATGGTAACATCTTCCCTGCGGGAGTTATTCACTTTTCCTTAAGCACCTTAATAGGAACTCTTAAGTCACAATTCAGTACCCTACATTAAAATTTCATGTTAGTCAAGCTTTGCTGCTTGCAGTTAAAGTGCTGCCAGAGAAGGTTCTAACAAGAGACAGAATTCGATGGTACCGACTTCCCTGTGTTTTGTCTGCTGAACAATATGAAATTTTGCAGTGATGCTACAATAGCCTCTCTGATGTTACGGTGCACAAGCCTAGACCAAAAGTTCTACCAGTCTTCCTTTGCAATGAAAGCGCTATAAGAGAAGACAATCAGAAGAAGCAGCATTTCGTGCTATCATCTTCCCTGTAGGCTTTACTCACTTTTGCAAATGTGCCTTAATAAGTGCAGTTAAGTCAAAATTCAGTGCCCTACACTAAAACATTCTGTTAGTCGTGTGCTTTTGCATTTGTTAGTGGTGCTGTGAAAGCGCTTCCAGAGAAGACTCTAACACGAGCCAGACTGTATCGGCTTCCCTTCTGTACTTACAACTATAAGAGTGAGCAAGAGATGAAAAAGGAGATGCAGCAGCAAATGTGACAGTAGATGAGCAGGAGATGCAGCCACAGGTGATTCCGCAGGAGATGCATCAGCAGTAGATGCAGCAGGATGTGCAACCGCAGGGCATGAAGCAGAAGAGCATTAGATACGGCAGCAGGAGGAGCGTTTGAAGGACATGCAAGGGGAGCAGAAACAGCAAATAGTGCAGTAGATGAAGAATAAGATGCAGCATTAGGAGGTTCAGAAGGAGATCTATCAGCAGTATACACGACAGAAGGACATGCACCAGGAAATTAAGCTGCAGATACAGCCACAGGAGATGCAACAACAGACACAGCAGCAGGAGATGCAGCAACAGGAAATGCAGTATGACATGTAGCATGTTCACTATTGAGTACCCTGTACTGAAATGTTCTCTTAATCTCAATGATTATCCAGCGATCTCGATGGTTATCCGTCACTGCTTATGGCTATCCAGCAGTGCTGAAGATTGGAGAGGACGCGCATCCACTTTAAGAAGACTCCAGAGTCTTGGAACAGCGGGGCATGCAGCAGCAAGTTTTCGTAAAATGTCTTATACGCGCAGTTAGATCCTATCTCAGGACACGACAGCAAAATGCTCTTTCAATGCTGCTTTCTAGCTTGCAGTGAAAGCACTTGCAGAGAAGAGGCTAGCGAGAGCAAAAAATTGATGGTACCATTTTCCCAGCGCTAGATAAGCACTTTTCCTGTAATGCTTTAATACGCGCAGTTAGATCACATTTCAGGAATCTCTAGTAAAAGGCTCTGTTAGTGCTGCTATGTAGCTTGGAGTGGAAGCGCTTGTTGAGAAAACGTTAACGAGAGCCACAATTTGATGGTATCATCTTCCTAGCGTGACTTTTCCTAAAACACCTTATATGAGCAGTTAGAACACATTACAGGAATCTATAGTAAAAGACTCTGTTAGTGCAGCTTTGCAGCATGCAGTGCAAGTGAGAGCCACAATTTGACGGTAGCATCTTCCCAGCACCAGGTGATCATTTTTCCTAAGATACCTTAGTACGTGCGTTTAGAACACATTTCAGGACACTAAAGTTAAACTCACTTTTAATGATGCTTTGTATTTTGGCAGTAGAAACGCTTACAGAGAAAAGGCTAACAAGCTAACTCCAATTAGATGGTAGGAGCTTCCCTGCGGTACTGAGGCTTTAGAGCCCAGCACAGCCAGTTTAGTGGGGTGGGGGAGTGTTGACAATCCTGCACTTGGCTCCAAATTATCGCTCTGCTTTTTAGAGCCGACATGTGCCTTGAAAACTCTCTCTGCTCCATTTCAAAACTTCAAGTAGTCAAATCTTGTCATATTTAATCTCTCTCGGAGAGGATATATATTGGAAGGAGTTTTCAACTTTTTCTAAATTGCCTTAATATACGCAGTTAGAACACGTTTCGGGACTCTACAGTAAAAGTTCTGTTAATGTTGCTTTTTAGATTTCAGTGAAAGCGCAGTGAAAAGGCTAACGAGAGCCAGAATTTGATGGTAGCAACTTCATTTCAATACTAGTGCTGAATGCTCAGATTTCATTGACACCTTACTACGTATTCTAATGTTGCAGAGCAGAAGCCTACATTGAGGGATCTACAAGTTTTGCTCTGCACTCAAAGAGCTTGCAGAGAAAAGGCTATCAAGAGCCACAATTTGTTGGTAGCATCTTCACTGCCCGAGATAATCACTTTCCCTAAAATGCCCTAAAACGCACAGTTAGAACGCATTTGAGAACACTATACTAAAACGTTCTGTTAATGCTGCTTTGTAGCTTACAATGATAACGCTTGCACAGAAAAGGCTAACGAGAGCCAGAATTTGACGGTAGCATCTTACCAGCGCGAGATAATCACTTTTCCTAAAATGCCATAGTACGCGAATTTAGATCACTTTTCAGAAATTTACATTGAAAAGCTCTGTTAATGCTGCTTTTGTAGCTTGCAGTGAAAAGCGCCTGCAGAGAAAGGGTTAACGAGAGCCACAATTCCATTGTAGCAGCTTCCCTGCGGTACTTGTGCCTAATGCTCTGTAGACTTCAATGAATCCTTACACATATTCTTACATTGCAGAACATAAACCAACATCGAGGGATCTACAATTTAACTAATACGCGCAGATAAAACACATTTCAGAACACAAAAGTAAAACGCTCTGTTAATTTTGCTTTATAGCTTTCAGTGAAAGCGCTTGCTGAGGAAAGGCTAACGAGAGCCCAGAATTTGATGGTACCAGCTTCATTGCGATGCTTGTGCAGAATGCTCACATTTCATTGACGCCTTACTACATATTCTACTGTTGCAGAACAGAAGTCTACATTGAGGGACTTACAAGTGTTGCTCTGCAGTGAAAGCGCCTGCAGAGAAAAAAGTAACGAGCACCAGAAATTGATAGTAGCAGGTTCCCTGCGTTACTTCTGCTGAATGCTCAGTAGAATTCAGTGATGCCATACTGCATAATTTGATGTTGCAAAACTGAAGCTTACATTGAGGGACCTACAAGTCTTGCTTTGAAGAAAAAGCGCTTGCAGAGAAAAGGCTATCGACAGGCACAATTCGATAGTAGCATCTTCCCTGACCGAGATAATCGCTTTCCCTAAAAAGCCCTAAAACGCGGTTAGAACACATTTGAGGACTCTATACTAAAACGCTGTGTTAATGGTGCTTTGTAGCTTGCAGTGAAAGAGCTTTCAGAGAAAAGGCTAACGAGAGACAGAATTTGAAGGCAGCATCTTCCCAGTGCGAGACAAACCTGCATTGAAGGATCTACAAGTCTTGCTTGCAGTGAAGGCGCTTGCAAAGAAGATTCCAATGAGACTTCGAATTTGACGGTAGCATCTTCCCTGCGCGAGATAGTAGCTGTTCCTAAAATGCCTTTATACTCAAAGGTAGATCACATTTTAGAACACATTAGAAAAAAAAGCTCTCCTAATGCTGTTTTGTAGCTTGCAGTGAAAACACTTGCAGATAAACAGCTAACGAGAGCCAGAATTTGATGGCAGCATCTTCCCAGCGTGAGACAATGACTTTTCCTAAAATGCTTTAGTACTCATTGTTAGAACACATTTTCACATCTAAAATATAGAACTGCCTCATACAAGCCTATACGATCCTTAACTGTCTTATACAATCCTTAATTGCATTATACAAGCGTAAACAAGCCTGAGGTGCTTTATACAAGCCTATACAAGACTGAACCACTTTATACAAGACTATTATGCTTAGGGTTTGGGTTAGAGTTGGATTAGTGTTAGGGTTAGGTTTGGACTTAGGGTTAGGATTAGGTTTAGGGTTCGCTTTTAAGGTTAGGGTTAGGTTTAGTGTTTAGGGTTAGGTTTAGTGTTTAGAGTTAGGGTTAGGATTAGGGGTTAGGATTGACGTTAGGGTTAGGGTTAGATTTAGATTTAGGTTTAGATTAGGGTTAGGATTAGTGTTTGGTTTAGTCAGGGTTAGTGTTAGGTTAGGGTTTGGGGTTAGGGTTATGGTTAGGCTTAGGATTTGGTTTAGGTCTTAGTGTTGGAGTTAG
The DNA here is from genome assembly GCA_033558105.1 of Coccyzus lansbergi. Lineage (NCBI taxonomy): Eukaryota > Metazoa > Chordata > Aves > Cuculiformes > Coccyzidae > Coccyzus > Coccyzus lansbergi. Next base: position 902,621 of record JAUMJK010000421.1, on the reverse strand, counting down.
GATTAATGTTAGTGTTAACTTTAGAGTCAGGGTTAAGATTTGGTTAGGGTTACATTTAGTGTTAGGGTTAGGGTTAGGGATTAGAGTTGTATTAGGGTTTTAGTAATGCTTAAGGGTTATCCTTAGGTTTAGGTGTTAGTGTTATGGTTAGGGTTAGGAGTTAGGGGTTTAGGGTTGTGTTAGGGTTTTAGTAATGTTAAGGGTTATGCTTAGGTTTAGGTCTTAGCGTTAGTGTTAGGATTAGAGTTAAGTTTAGGTTTAGGTTTAGCATTAGGTTTTTTAGATATAGGGTTAGGGTTACTGTTTGGTTAGGGTTAGGGTAAGTGTTACGGTTAGGTTTAGGTTGAGGGGCTAGTGTTAGTGTTAGGGTTAAGGTTAAGGGTTAGGTTTAGATATTCGTGCTAGAGTTAGGGTCCCCAGACACTCCTAGAGCTCACAGGATCCTTCTAAAGGACACCAGACTATTCTAGAGACACCCAGGACCACTTAAAGGCCCCCAGACACTTCTAGAGAACCTCAGGACTCTTCAAAGTCCCCCCCAGAGCATTCCAGAGACCCTCAGGACCCTGGGATTTGGGTTAGGCTTAGCGTTAAGGGTTAGCAGGAGGTGTATCAGCAGGAGATGTTGGCCCCTGAACAGGGACCCTTGACGTACCTGCCGAATTTGTTCTCAACAACTGGAGACACAGCACAGGGTGGAAAAAATGGCTGAAATCTCTCTGGCAACGACCTCTTGCCAAAGGTTATCCATCACTCTTGATGGTTGTCTGGCACTTCCAATGGCTATCCAGCACTGATGAAGATTGGAGTAAGACGCGCGTCCATTTTAAGAAGAGTATGGAGTCTTGGATCTCTTACAAGGCAAGTCGGCGGTCGGTTGGAGGGATTGGTTTCCTCCCTTTTGAAAGACTAGCAAGCAGTGGAATAGTCCCTCCAATATATATCCTCTCCAAGAGAGAGATTAAATATGACAAGATTTGACTACTTGAAGTACTGAAATGGAGCAGAGAGAGTTTTTAAGCATTAAAGGCACATATCGGCTCTAAAAAGCAGAGCGATAACTTGGAGCCAAGCGCAGGATTGTGAACGCTCCCCCACCCCGCTAAACTGGCTGTGCTGGGCTCTAAAGCCCCCGAAGGGGTGGGGTGACGTGTGACAAACCCTTTGATCCAGTCCAACAGACACCGAGAAGGACCCTGACCCACCCCCCACTCCCCCATCCCTCAGACCAACAGGCACAAGTCAGGAGGGAGGCACAGCGGCGCGGAGAAGTTTAAATACAAGAAGGAGCAGATTGAGCAGCAGGAGATGCAGTAAGAATTGATGCAGTAGCAGCTGAAAAAGTAGGAGATGAAGCTGTGGATCCAGCAGGAGATGCAGGCGAAGGAGATGCAGACATAGACCAAGCAGCAACAGAAAAATCAGCAAGCAGATATTGCAGGAGTTGCAGCAGCAGGATATGCAGAAGCAGCACATGCAGCAGGATATCAAGGAGCAAACGCAACGGCAGTTAATACAACAGCACTCCATGCAACAGCAGGAGGTGCAGCAGCAGAAGATGAAGTAGGAGGTGCAGTAGCAGGAGCTTCATCAGCAGGAGATGCAGAATTAGATACAGCAGCAGGAGAGGCAGCAGGAAGTTTTGCAAGGGGAAATGCAGCAGCAGTAGATAGGAAATGTAGCAGGAGATGCATCAGCAGAAGCAGATGTAGATGCAGCAGGAGATGCAGCACTCCTCCATACTCTCCTGGGTGGGAAACCGGTTGAATGACTGGGCCCAGAGAGTGGTGGTAAACGGAGTTAAATCTAGCTGGAGGCCAGTGGCAAGTGGGGTTCCCAGGGCTCAGTGCTGGGTCCAGCCCTTGTTCAATGTCTTTATCAATGACCAGGATAAGGGTACCCATTGAGGGTACCCTTAGCAAGTTTGCAGATGACACAAAGCAGTGTGGAAATGTCGATCTGCTGGACTTCAGGGAGGCTCTGCAAAGGGATCTGAATAGGATGGACCACTGGGCAGTGTCCAATGGCATGAGGTTTAACACAGCCAAATGCCAGATCCTGCACTTGGGGCACAACAACTCCAAGCAGTGCTACAGACTGGAAGAAAGTTATCTTAGCTGAATCTTTCCTGCCAATTTCACAGAACCAGGGAAGGAGAGAATCACATGTCTGGCAAATAGAAATGGGCTGGGGACATGGAGATGGGCTAGGAAAGGGAAACAGGAGTCAGACCGAAGCCAGGAGTTGTCAGGCTGGGGCATCTCCATCCCTGGAGATGCGTGCTGATCCTGGACATGCGCATTCCTATGACACACGCACCCAGGACAAACCCCCCCCTCCCAGGAGACATGGACACACTCCAAAGGGACAGGATGCAAACAGACATAGAGCTGGCACACAGGGACATGTTCCTGCATCATGGGATTGTCCCAGCTTTATTAATGCAACTGGGACCACTGTCACACAGAGCCACAGAGACACTGGTGTCCACAGGTCTCGAGGACACTAGCTCTGCAGACACCCACACTGCAGTCAACTCAGCGATGGGAGCTGTTGGCTCCCCATGCCCAGGCTTTGCATGCCTCAGGCCAGCTCCTCTTCCCAGCAGTGAGGACGGCTCTGGAAGTACTTTGAGCAGTGGCAGTGATGGCTCCAGCTGCAAGTTCTGCCACGCTAGGACCAGGCCACATCAGGGCTGGCTGAGTGCAAGCCCCCCATTCATTGCGAGGCTCACATGTGTCCTTGTGTGAGCCCCCACCCCGCAATGTGAGTTCTCGGACCCCATGCGAACCCCCTGCACTCCTCGTGTGAGTGCCCCCTCCTGCCCCATGAGTGCCCCCCTTGTGTGAGCCCCCCCCCCATCACAGGACGAGTCCACTCTCCATGCCCTCTGCATCACCTGAGCCCCCCAGGTGAGGCCCCTATTGGCAGCGGGGTGGGGAGGAGCCTGTGGGATGCTGCTGGCAGCAGGGGCACAGGATGCAGCCCATGTCACAGGAGAGGCTTGTGCTGAAGGCAGAATAGTTCCTGGGGTTCTTGCAGCTGGGTGAGGCTGGCCAGGAGCATCAGGATGGTGAAGGCCAGACCTGGGGGTCATGAAGTCACCTGGGGTCATCTGAGCTCATGTGGGGTCAGCAGGGGTTACCCAAGTGACCCCGTATTACTGTGTCCCATGTCCACAACCCCATCCCAATGCTCATCCCTATGTCCTCTGTCCCCATGCTCATGTCCTCGTGTACTCATGTCCCCATCCTCATCTCCATCCCCATCCACCCAGCTCCGTGTCAACACCTTCCCTACGTCCCCATCCTCATATCCCCATGTCTTCATCCCTGAACCCATCCCCACATCCCCATGTCCCTAACTCCATCCTAGTATCCCCATTCCCTTGTCCTGATTCCAATGTCCCCATGCCCATATCCCCATCGCTATGTCCCAAACACATCCCCATGTCCTCATGCCCAACCTTACATCCACAATCCCATCCCAATGTCCTCATCCCTGTTTCTCTATCCCCAAGTTCTCTTCCCCACGTCCCCTGTCCTCACCCCCCTGTGCCCATTCCCATGTTCCCATCCCCACATCTCCATCCTAACCTCCTAGCTCCACCTCTGCATTCCCATGCCCACATCCCTATCCTTCTATCCCTGTCCCAACGTCTATGTTCCCATCCCAATGTCCAAACCACACCTCCACATCCCCTTGCCCTCAGCCCAATGTCCCCATCTCCAAGTCCCCATCCTCACATCCCCACATCCACAACCCCATCCTGACATCCTCAACCCTATCCCTATGTACCCATCCCACCATCTCCATCCTCACATCCCCAGTCCCATTCCAATGCCCATCACCACATCCCCATGTCCCATCTCCACATCCCCCCTCCCACCAGACATCCTCTCCTCCTTACCTTCGACTGGTGCCTGGGGATCCCAAACCACCCACAACTGGGCACAGAAAAAGGGACTGCAGCACCCTATGTAGACCCCCAACACCACCAGTGCCATCTGATAACCCTTGGCCCTGCCCTTGCCCTTCCCAGTCCTTCCCGACATCCCTGTGGCCCCAATGCTCATGTCACTGCCACCCGTAACCCCCCCAACAACACTGCTGGGGCCACCAACACCGCCAACGCAACCCAAGTGACGTAGGCGCTGGCTCCCCAAGGTTGGACGAAGGTGGCCCAACAATCCTGCTCGCCAAATGCCAGGTCCTGCACTTGGGGCACAATAACTCCAAGAAGTGCTACAGACTGGGAGAAGTCTGTCTAGAAAGCTGCCAGGAGGAGAAGGACCTGGGAGTGTTGGTTGATAGCTGACTGAACGTAAGCCAGCAGTGTGCCCAGGTGGCCAAGAAGGCCAATGGCATCCTGGCTTGTATCAGAAATGGTGTGACCAGCAGGTCCAGGGAGGTGATTCTCCCTCTGTGCTTGGCACTGGTGAGGCCGCTTCTTGAATAGTGTGTTCAGTTCTGGGCCCCTCACCACAAAAAAGATGTTGAGGCTCTGGAGTGAATCCAGATAAGAGCTTTGGCTGGTGAAGGGGCTGGAGAACAGGCCCTATGAGGAGCGGTTGAGAGAGCTAGGGTTGTTTAGCCTGGAGAAGAGGAGGCTGAGGGGAGACCTCATTGCTCTCTACAACTACCTGAAGGGAGGTTGTAGAGAGGAGGGAGCTGGCCTCTTCTCCCAAGTGACAGGGGACAGGACAAGAGGTAATGGCCTCAAGATCCACCAGAGGAATTTCAGGCTTGACAAAAGGAAAAAATTCTTCACAGAAAGGGTCGTTAGGCAATGGAACAGTCTTCCCAGAGAGGTAGTTGAGTCACCTTCCCTGGAGGTGTTTGGGGTGCGGGTGGATGAGGTACTGAGGGCCAGTGTTTGATAAGATTGGTGGGAATAGTTGTACTCAGTGATCCCGTGGGTCCCTTCCAACCTGGTGATTCTATGATAGAGGAAGTGTCGATCTGCTGGAGAGTAAGGAGGCTCTGCAAAGGGACCTAAACAGGATGGACCGCTGGGCAGAGTCCAATGGCATGAGGTTTAACACAGCCAAATGCCAGATCCTGCACTTGGGGCACAACAACTCCAAGCAGTGCTACAGACTGGGAGAAGTCTGTCTAGAAAGCTGCCTGGAAGAGAGGGACTTGGGGGTGTGGCACAGGGGTCTGGGAACATCGGGCTGACATGGAGGGTGGGGGACATCAGAGTGGAAGGGACAGCTGGGGGACAGTGGATTCCCACACGCCATCCCAGATGAGGTAATTGGTGACAACCAACATGGCTTCACTAAGGGCAAATCAAGCCTGACGAATGTGGTGGGCTCCTGGGGCAGTAGCATTGATTGATAAGGCATTAGTGGATAATTAACTGTCATCATAACTGGACTGGAATGCAGAGATTGGGTGAGGATATGCTATAGTGCAGAGAAGTGGAGAGGAAGTGAGGACATGGAGACTAGTGTCCCTTGTGTTCATACTGGGAGAACTGATCCCATAGTGACTGCACACTTGTGTCTTATTTGTCCATCACAAGCTGGTGTTAACAGCTTAGTCATAAAGACACAAGACCACTAAGACAGGCCAGAGACTACATTAGTTTCCATGATCACAGCTGTTTCTCTGTCTTACCAGGGCTCCCAACTTCCGTCATCCACGTTGTATGTTTTGGTGTAGAGGACATTCATCTGAGCTGTTGGGTGTGTCAACTTGGAGGAATATCCTCTGGGTGATTGACTGCTGTTTCCCTCTTGGCACCACTTACATCAAGAGCCCCTGGCTCATCTCCATACAACTTAAACTATGCTCCAGTGTGCCCAGCACTGATCATAGATACAGGTTGAGGGGCTCCGCTAGCACCCTACCCCTCTAACCTTGCCATGTCAGCCCTCCACTTGTCATGGGCAAGCTTGGTATTACCCACCTCCTCCTTCCAGTCCAATTTAAAGTTCTGGAAAATTATTTTTTTCTGGAAGATGAAATCAATGATGTATAAAATCTTCTGAAAACTCATACATGTTCAATAGTCAGGCAAAAATAATTCTTATTTTAAATAGACATTTAGTTCCTTGTTAAAACAACTCAAATATTTAAATATTTTACCTTTTTAAAAACCACCACTTGAATGATACAAAGTGAACAGGAGCAGACCATTGCCAAGCAAATGGTGCTGGGCTGTAGTTTAAGTTCTAATGTCAGCTGAAACATCCAATAGTGCCAGATCCCGGATCTCCTCCAGCAGCTGGTACAGACTTGCTCCCTTGGTCTGGCAGTACTCGTGAAGGTCCTCATCTATTACTTCTACTCTTTCTTTCTCATGGGCGTGCTGGGATGCTTCTGCAGACTGACTGACTTCATTTACCAACTCTGATTTCATCACCTGAAAATTCTTCTGGGAGACCTCTGTGCCTGAAGTTTGGCATGGTGCATTCCTGATTATTTCAAGCTTGACAGTGTTGGCGTGGCAACGGGAAGTTTGCACAAGTATTTGCACCTTAAAAGCAATACAAAGGTCATTTTAAGTTCTGCTGGTGCTATTTCCTAGTACTTCCTTCAGGTTGAATACTCACCGTAATATGATCAAAAATGCTTAATGTAACACATTCTCCAGTGGTGGTAGTGGAAGTAATCCTGTTCTGAAAGTGATAAAGTGATCCAGGCTTCCACTCACAGCTCCCATCACCTTGACAAGAGATGACCAGTCCTTCTTTGTTTTTCATATATGCAGCACCTTTGATTCCATATCTAGAAAAAAAAAAAAACCAGGTGAGCAGATAGGAGTGAAAATTGTTCAGTTTCCATCAGTTCTCTTAATTTTGAAACCAGTAGAAAGCCAGCTAGGGTTACACAAAAGCAATGTAAAGGGGCAAACACTTTGTCCTGATAATCCTGCCTCAGGGACACCAGTGTACCTTGTCAAAGAAACCCCTAGAGTATATGAAAACAGCATGAAGATCATGACTGATATGTTTTGAAAGCAGTGACTCCTTATGTCAAGTGCTGGGTAGAGCCTGGAATGACCAGATGATACAAGAAGAGCCACATTACAGGTTATTCCAGACAGCACAACAAGGAAAAAAAATTTCCAATAATAGTTACTTAGAGACCAGCACCACACTTGCACTGGAAGGAAGCCCTCCTTTGTATAGGAGGTGCTGGTTCTTCCACCATGCAGCTAAGCCAGGCCATCCAGAATGCTGGAGACAGGCTATGTGGAGTTGGTTTATATTGAAGTTCAGTCTATGGCCAGGATCAAGCAGCCCTTGGTTGGATGCATGGAAGTGTAGGGTATACATGTCATGCTTTGCTTTCCCTGATAGCTCCGTAGAATGTTTTGTTGATTTTGTTTCTTTCTTGTTTTTAAAAGAGAGTTCTTACACCTATATTTCTTGTACGTGTTAGACAGTGTTGCTACCAGTAATGCACATGCACAAAGATCATGAACTAATCCAAAATGTCTGGAGCTAGTAAGAGAAAGGAAAGGCAGCACTCCACCCCCCAGGTGGAAGTGCTGGTGCACTCTTATGAAAGATAATGCTCTCCAGCTCTGTGGTGACTAATGCCTTCTTATATCATTCACTAGTCAATTCATAACACACAGAATCACAGAATCACAGAACAACCAGGTTGGAAGGGACCCATCGGATCTTCTAGTCCAACCATTCCTATCTAACACTAAACCAAGTCCCTCAAGACCTCATCCATCCGTGTCTTAAACACCTCCAGGGAAGGTGACTCAACCACCTCCCTGGGCAGCCCATTCCAATGCCCAATGACCCTCTGTGTGAAAAACCTCCTCCTAATCTCCAGCCTAAACCTACCCTGGCGGAGCTTGAGGCCATTCCCTCTCGTCCTGTCCCCTGTCACTTGGGAGAAGAGGCCAGCTCCCTCCTCTCCACAACCACCTTTCAGGTACTTGTAGAGAGTAATGAGGTCTCCTCTCAGCCTCCTCTTCTCCAGGCTAAACAACCCCAGCTCTCTCAGATGCTCCTCATAGGGTCTGTTCTCCAGCCCCTTCACCAGCCTCGTCGCTCTTCTCTGGACTTGCTCCAGAGCCTCAACATCCTTCTTGTGGTGAGGGGCCCAGAACTGAACACAATATTCAAGGAGCGGCCTCACCAGTGCTGAATACAGAGGGAGAATCACCTCCCTGGACCTGCTGGTCACACGGTTTCTGATACAGGCCAGGATGCCATTGGCCTTCTTGGCCACCTGGGCACACTGCTGGCTCATATTCAGTCGGCTGTCGACCAACACCCCCAGGTCCCTCTCCTCCTGGCAGTTTTCCAGCCAGGCTTCTCCCAGTCTGTAGCTCTGCATAGGGCTGTTGTGCCCCAAGTGCAGGACCCGGCATTTGGCCGTGTTAAACCTCATGCCGTTGGACATTGCCCAGCGGTCCAGCCTGTCCAGGTCCCTTTGCAAAGCCTCCCTAACCTCCAGCAGATCGACACTTCCACACAGCTTTGTGTCATCTGCAAACTGGCTAAGGGTACCCTCAATGCCCTCATCCAGGTCGTTGATGAAGACATTGAACAGGACTGGACCTAGCACTGAGCCCTGGGGGACACCACTTGTCACTGGCCTCCAGCTGGACTTAACACCATTTACCACCACTCTCTGGGCCCGGCCAGCCAGCCAGTTTTCTACCCAGGAGAGTGTGCGCCTGTCCAGGCCAGAGGCTGACAGTTTCCGCAGCAGAATGCTGTGAGAAACTGTGTCAAAGGCTTTACTGAAGTCCAGAAAGACCACATCCACAGCCTTTCCTTCATCCAGCAGCCGAGTGACTTTGTCATAGAAGGCGATCAGGTTGGTTTGGCAGGACCTGCCTCTGGTAAACCCATGTTGACTGGGCCTGATCACCCGGTTCTCTTGCAAGTGCTTCGTGATAGCACTCAAGATCACCTGTTCCATGACTTTCCCTGGCACTGAGATCAGACTGACTGGCCTGTAGTTCCTGGGATCCTCCCTGCAACCCTTCTTGTAAATGGGAACTACATCAGCCAGCCTCCAGTCCAGAGGTACCTCCCCAGTCTTCCAGGACTGCTGGAAGATGATGGAAAGGGGTTTGGCCAATACATCCGCCAGCTCCCTCAAAACCCTAGGATGTATCCCATCTGGCCCCATGGACTTGTGGGTGTCCAGCTGGCCAAGCAGGGCTCTGACCACCTCCTCTTGGGCTATGGGAGCCTCATATTGCTCCTCTGTTTCCCGGGAATCTACACAGAGGGAACAGCTTTCTTTACAATTAAAGACTGAGGCAAAGAAGGCATTAAGTACCTCAGCCTTCTCCTCGTCCCCTGTCACTGCTGTTCCCTCTGAGTCCAAAAGGGACTGTACGGTCTCCCTTGTCCTCCTTTTACTGTTAATATACTTATAAAAAGATTTTTTATTGTCTTTTGCTGACTTAGCTAATCTGACCTCTAGCTTGGCCTTAGTCCCTCTGATTTTTCCCCTACATAGCCTCGCTTCCCTCCTGAAGTCCCCCCAAGAGGCCTGTCCCCCCTTCCAGAGCCTATAAATCTTCCTTTTTTTTCTAAAAAAGAAAACCACAGAGAACACGTTTAGTGTACTTGAAAATACAGATTCGAAAGCTTGGAAACTAAAATGTAATGTTAGTTTCCTGCAGAGTCCTTTCTACTATCATAAACCAGAAGCTGAGACACGCACTTAATAAAAGCCTAAATACCATTAACAGCACTACGCAAATATTTCTTCTATGCTTCCGTGCTGCCTGTCAGGAGCAGCTGTTCAGAAGGCGCTCTTAGCCTGCATAAACAACAGTTTGGCACAAAGGTAAAAAGCGCTCAGGAATGCATGGCTTTGTGATTTGGAAAATCACTTCCTATTGTTGAAAAAAAGGGTGGAGGGCAGGGGAAGAAAACATTCTAGTCACTGTTCTGCCATAGCAGCTGCTTGGGTAAAATTGTCCTTTTAATGTTCTGAAATCAATCCATACTGTGCAGCACAGTCACACCACTTCCTCAGAGCAGCTGCTTCTCAGATTCGCTGCACAGAAAGGCACTGTTCATGAGTTACAGCAAAAATCCAAACTGGATTGGCCAACTCCAGGCCACACTAGAAACATTTCCTTTAGCAAGGACCAGAGGTGTCTTCATGGCATTTCAGTAACACTTGAGTCCTCTTGTTAAGTTCAGTCCAGTCCAAGCTCTAATCCACTCACCTTGGTACAAAAACAAGCACCCCATTTGTTCGAATTGAGTAAATAACACCATCTGCTACACAACGCTCATCTTTTTCTGGGGTTTTGCCTCTGAAGTACATGCACTGGAAGAGTTCAGTAGACTGCTTCTGAGCACGCTGGGCTGCCTGCAAGCACCACCACAAAAAGAGAAGACAAAACCACCTGAATAATTATTCAACAAGTTTGTTTGGCTTTTATTTCCACAGTTTCCTTTTCCCAATTACTTATTCCTTTATCTATCCCCTAGAAAAATTACATCTAAGAGGAAATGCAACATGTTGTGCAGGTTAAACATAAAGTCACCACTCTCAAAAGAAACCTAATATTTAAGTGAAAAAAAACCCCAAAGCACTATGAGTAAAAATGGAGTGATACTATGTCATTGTGGTACCCAAAAGCTACAGTCATGACTGGTATCCCATTCCACTGGGCAGCATGCGAACGTAGGGAGATACACACAATGACTATCTTACCCGGTTTCTGTTATTAATGTGTTTGCACAATTCCTGAAGGTCCTTGTTAGTGAATATGTAATCCTTAACATCTCCTTTGCTTTCCTTCAGAGTCGCTGCTATCAAGAGTCTGTGGACAACAATATCAGCATATCTTCTAATTGGAGATGTAAAATGAGTGTACTTATCCAAGGCAAGTCCTACAAATACAAAAGGAAGTGCTGATAAGCAGACAAAGCAATCAACGCTCCCCCAGCAGTTCAGAAATAAGAACAAGAGTATCATAAAAAAAAGAAAAATCAAGTGATAACATGCCATAATGATGAAACTCTTCCTCAGGACAAGAGCCAGTTGAGAAATACAATGCATTGGACATGGCATGAGTGGCCATTGATCGCAGCAGTTTATTTACAATTGGATCCAATGGGTCATTTGCTTTCTCCAGGGACTCAGCCAGTGCTTTGTTAGACCTGTCAAAAAAGAGTTTATTCTGAAGCAAATTATGTTATCCCCAAGTATAATAACCTATAGTTAAAAGAAGAACAAAAGCACATCAACATTTACTAAATAATTATATAAACACAGGACAAAGTAATTTTGACAAAGTAATTCTGAATTAGAGTTCATTTAAGATGAGCACATTGCACCAAATTAACTTGATTTAAACAAGTACATTAGTATTACAGGAAATAAGGTGCAAACAATGCTATTACAGAGCTTAGAGCATCATCTCCTGCTTACAGAAAGGCTATGGTAGTTTCTTTAAGAATTGCTACACAGTGTCCATTACCATCAATACTGAGAACAGAAACCCTAATACAGCCAAATTCATAGAATGAACGAATGAGTTGGAACAGACCTTAAAGCCTATCCAGTTCCAACCTCCCCATTGGATCAGGCTGCTCAAGGACCCATCACACCTGAACACCCTGGCCCTGAACACCTCCAGCACTGGGGCATTCACAACTCCCCTGGGCAACCCATTCCAGTATTAATTGCTTAAACTTTCATTAAAGTGCTAAGGATAAAAAACAAAAGATACCATGTGTCTATGGAGAACCCTTTGGCAGCAGCACATTCTTTAAGTTCAGAAAAAAACTCTTGTCGGGGTGGAGGATGCTGACGCAACAAAGCCTGATGAGGAAAGCATTCTGAGATCTTTTTTGCCACCCAGTGGTTGGCAAGGATCATACACTCTGCTACCGTCTCATGCACCTCCAGTGGCTGACTGGGGATGAGGTCATCAATATTATTTTTATCATCGAGCTGGACTCTGATCTCTACCCCTTCCAGTTCTAGAGCACCACGGCTGTCCCGCTTAGCTCTAATGTGTCGTGCTATATCGGTGAGTTTGGATAGTGCCCAAACTAGTTCATGCAGCTTCTTCTGTCTCATTCTTTCATCCAAGTCTTTCAGTTCCAGGATATCTTCAACAACACTTGTGTCTCCATCTAATAATCCCTGTGCTGCTTCATATGATAGCTTGTACGCTGATCGAATGATGGTTTTCTTGTAGCAGACTTGCAGTGTTTCGTATGACTCTTTTTCTAGTTCCCACAAGACACTTACAGCATACCTTGAAGAGAAGGTCACAAGTCTATAAATAACTCAGCTTGACTTAAGCTATCACTTCAAGCATATCCAGCTGTTACAACATCAGGGGGTTCATTCTGTTTGGTTGTTTTTTTCCACTGGAAAAATCTTTTTCGTAATAAAACAAGTCAGTGCTTAGCAATGCCGGCAATTAATGAGCCTGCTTTTTAGTCTTGTGTATCACAACTTAATAAACCAGGACCAACTATGTCTGTTGAGGCAGAGTATACCTCTAAGATACAAGGCCACATCTATTTTAAAGCATAGCTACCCTGCAATAGTTACCTTTATTCAATTTTAATTAGTCAGATGAACACGAACATATGAACATATTGACACCCTGCACATCCTCACACCAGCCAGCCAACTAACCCTGTAAACTGTAATGAGATGGGGTACCAGCATGTTTGAAGAATAGGACAATAGTGAAACCATGGGTGCATGCACTGTGGACTGAAACACTGTGCAAAAAACCAAGTGAAGATGCTTTCACCTTTAGGTTGCTGTTTGAATACAAAGCAAATTGCTAAGGGGATAGGTAAACGTTACTGGAGGAAGAGATAGTAACTGTGTAATGCTGTATTTCAGTTTTTCGTGACTCCCTATTACTTTGCTTACAAACAGCAATACATAATTCAAAATACAAGTGCAGAGGCAGTTACTACTCAACATCTTACCTATCAACTCCACTCAGTAGAGAACATATGTCAGTACTCAGGATGGAGGGTAGCATGTCATAACGACGATCTGCTAAATAATAAGTTGTTGCCCTGCGGAATAAAATAAATTATTAAAATAAATGTTCTTCTCACAAGGACTTACTGGTGCGTACCTCCCATGTAGTGCAGTGTAAGCACTACTTCAGTGAAACAAGACACTTAGTATGATTTTTAAAAGTTATTCTTACAGAACATGTGTGCAATACCTAAGTCAAATTATTTAACTAACCACTTGTATACTACAAGCCTAATTTTGCCTTCCTTGGTGTCTCCATCTGCCATTACAGCCAAACCTAGGGCTGTACAAAACATGTTCAACCAAGAAGAGATCATTTAATGGCTACACTGAACACCTCTGCTGGCTATGCAGTTTACACATCATTGCATCTACAAAGAGTACATTTTGTAAAGTAGTTCAACATTTTAAGTTCAAAACAATGGCAAGAAAAATAAAAAAGGATAGAATATTTGGCATACTGAAACACAAGATTGAATATCAAAACTTAAACCAGCCAAATACTTCTGGAATTAAATTAATGTAAGACACAATTGCATTTTGAAGGTGTTCTATGGTCTGTGTGAAGATTCATCCCTCCTGAAATGCAGACAAGTGGTGTGTAAATACTTCAGATCACAAATGTTTGAGCATAAAGCAAACAGAAGCAATTAGGGAAAGATACACTCAAATCTGAACTTGGTGGAAAAGAGCAATTCTATAGCAAAGGGTGAAGCAGTAGGCTAGAAAGCAGTTTGTACCCCAGCAGGTCTAGTCATCCAAAATAAAAGCAGAATATCATTAGCTACATATTAGTTTTAGTAAGCTGTTTCCATGACACAAAGAATAAAGAAGAAAGCCTGGAAGGAAGGAAATAGTCTTTGTCAATGGTTCGTCAGGGCAGCATCACCATAAATTTTCCAATTTTTAGAAACTAATTTACCTTGCTCTGGCCTCAACATCAGTGTAAGAATTTGTTGCCACAAAATGGGTCACATCTGCAATGTGGACACCTAATTCTAGATTTCCGTTAGGCAGAGTTCTAATGGAGAGTGCATCATCCACATCCTCACATCCTTTTGGGTCAATGCTGAATACCAAGTGTCCCTCTCTTAAGTCAAGGCGTTTTTTTTCCTCCTCTGGATTTACCTTCCATGGATTCTTTGAAGAACTCCGGGGCATTTCACTCATCTGTACAAAAAAACCCCATACAATTAAATATTTTCTACAAAAAGAAGCCAACAAATTAGATTTAATTAGCTTTCCCTTTTCTACTCTGTTAATTGGTATTGTGTACTTATTCATCCTAGACAAATTGTTCTCTCCTAGCATTTTCCAAGTCAGTTATATTTACTGCAGAGCCAGTATTAACAGAATTGAAATGAATGCTACACCTATTACTGGCTGGTATTACTGTAGCTCTGACAAACATCTCACCACTGTACTTAATTTTTTTTACATCTTCTTCTTCCAATTAATTGTAGGTATAATCAAATGACTTATCTCAGAACTGGTTCTTCTACTGGCTGAAGACAAAAGGATTTAAGCCAATGATTTCAGTAGGCTTGGATTTTAGGATCAGTACTGTAACCACATACTAAAACCAGTTACATCTTAAGTCAACCTCAAATTAGAATTAAGAATTTGTAATAGTCTCTCCATAGCCTTAAAATCACTCTTCACTTGAAAATCTGTATTCTCTGTAGAGCCACTGTAGTTCCAGAAAGACAACATATAAATAATTTTCATATTTCAAAAATGTGTTGGCAACCAAGACTTTAAGACAGTCCCTCTTTGAGAAAAAAAATCCTAAAAATCAACAGAACACAACACACCTAATCACAAAGACAAACCTGGATTTCTGAGAAAGGGGCAATGCAGATGCTGTTCTCCACCAGAATCGCTGCGATTTCTCCTTCAAGATCTCCAATTCTTCCTAGCACTCTCACAAAGTGTCCGTTTGGATATACAGAAGTTGATTCCCAAGAGTCAATGCGCACAACCACTCTGTACTCCTGCAGCAGGACAATTCTGTTAGAACAGCAATCTGCTCCTGACGAGCAATCAATACAACTACTGCTTCAGGTGTAAACAATACTACCCAGAGACAGACAACTCTGAACACTTCATAGAAAGGAAAAAGGAAGACATAATGAGAAGCATCCAAAGAAATACTGAGTACTGCATTTATTTCCTGATCAAAGACCCCTCTGGGTCATTTTACAGAGACTCTCTATCTTAAAGTATAAAAAATAAAAGTAAAACCAAACTGTACACAAATATTCTTATAACAGGAAATACACAACTGGAATTTACTTCTTGGCTGTGAAGAAAACCTTAACATTACAAGGCAAAAGCATCTAGGAATGAATAAAACCACATCTCTTCTTTCTACAGCAGTGCAAGGCTAATTGTCATCATTCATTATTTGTTGAAAAGCTCTCCTTACCACTTTTGTCAAGGTTGTATATATACTCATAGATCCACTAAAGCCACAAGTATTACTATGATTTATACCCCTAATATGATCTTTCATTCATCAGAAAAAAACCCAAAGCGAGTAGTATATTTGTGCTCCAGTTACCTGGACCACGGCTCAAATTCAGAACTCAAATAAGCTTTATTACTTGAAGTTGAGGCAGTTTTGACAGAAACTGAACACGTTCCCTCAAGGCAAGAATTGAGCTACTCTCACAAACATAACTTATTAATAGTTTTACCAAAGGTTTTGCAAAGGAAAACATCACTGCAGTGTAAAACACCCACAACATTTTGTAGGAATGAAGAATAGAGAAACTCTTCCATCAAATTACCTGTAATGCTTCAGCTTGCTGGGTACTGATCCGGATTTTGGGAATTCGGTAATCCCAAGGTGTAACAAGAACTTTCTGAGTATTTCTGCCCTGGGACTGGCTCTCTTCTTTAGAGGGGAAAGTGACCACGTAATCCCTCCAGTTCTTTTGAATGATTCCAACAACTTTACCTTTTAATACAGAACATTGTTGGCTGTACATTAAAGAGTTAAACAGGATCATGAAAGCAAATAAGTGGAGGTACAGAAGATCTCTTGTTTTGTAATATGAACTAATGTCTTCAGAAATCTGTACTACAACTGCTAACAACATATGGTACGGAGACAAGAAGTTTGCTGCAGATTATTGTTGGCACAGACCGATTTTAATGAGTTATTATTTAAGTGAAGACTAACTTCATTGTATAAATTTCAGTTGACATGGTACATAAATTAGTTGGAGAGATGCCCACTACAGCCAAAATGTGGCCAATTCTAGTAAAAATATAGAAAACTTTTAATAGGAAAGATCAAAACCAAACAGCATTTTCTATCAGGAAGAGAATTAACCTCCTGAAACTTTTAACTCTGACCTCAGCAAGTTTTCCTGATGTAGCTCTACCTGCAGAGTAATACTTTCAAATAAGGCTAAATTCTTACGATACCCAGGTGTGCCGCATTGCAATGAGACTTCTGTATTGAACAAAAAATGTTGCATGTTGAACATTATTTGTTATCAAGGAAGTAAAAGGACGCTGTGATTTTACTATATAATCAACAGTGATAGCAGAGGACTTGAGCATACCCTCTGGTTAAATGGTCTGTATTAGAATTGAAGTTTGTCTCTTGTAGAGCTGTGAAGTGACAGCATACATTTAGACAGCAAATATTCCAAACTCAGTAACTACAATAACTCAGCTATTTCTGAGAATGCAATTAAAGAGAGAAAAAAAAAAGTGTGTGTGTGTGTGTGTGTAGGATTATGTAATAGAAAGCATCTAGTGTCCTTGTTGTTGGGCTGTTTCAATGCTTTCATTTGGGATAAGCACTTCAAATTTCCTACACTGCAAAAAATGCGCCAAGAACAGAAATCAAGAGGAAGGACTACATAAGGAACAGCTTGGACCAAAGAATTGAGGGGATCTTAATGAAACATTGTATTGTGCCATCTGCTTTACCTGTGGGCATAGGGTCACCAGTGATTTCTGCAGGTGCTTTATCCTCAGTCTCATTTTCACAGAGGGCAACAGTCCTTCCTTTCCATTCATGTGAAGGGAGTAACTCGACAGCTACCACATCACCATGGATGGCACGATTTCGAGCTTTGGCCCCATATATAAGGATGTCACTTTGAAGTTCTAAATTTAAAATAAAAAGGAAATATAAATGGCTACAAAATTAAAATCCCTCCACTCTTGGTAGCATCCCACTGAAATAAGAGCAAATTACACCTGCAATATGACTTCTTCCCCAAAGGACTGTTGGTAAGTAATTTATATTACAAGAAAATTAAAACCTTTTCCACCTTTTTAATGTTTTTTAAACGAGATATTAAGCACCTTTGTAAATGAACTCTTGGATAAAAAGCAGCATAGGCTGGGATGAGTTCACTGTTCTCAGGCAGCAGCTTTACAAGCAAACAACACAGTTACATTATGAAAACCACTACTGCAAGATTCTGGACAGAATTCAGAATAAAACAAGTTTAAAAAAGGATTAGTATATTGAACACTGTTTTGATTGCAGGGTCTCTCATAGGAACACTTAAAAGCACTTATTAGTGAAAGCTGGGACAATAAATCTGTGCAAGGACAGCGGGGTCTTCCTTCAGAACTGTTTATTGCTAACTCATATCAGAAAGACAATACTAGGGTCCCAATCTGATACACAGGGCATGTTGCCTTTTATGTTCACAAGGTGTGGCTTCCTAATCCTGCCAACATCTACACACACACTTATTTCAGTCAAATGAGTACTCAAATGAAGTACTCAACTTCAGAAAAGGTCTGAGGAACCCAGCAGTAGGACAAGACTCCAGAACATGGCTGAAGGTACTAAGAAAGGAAGGAGGACACAAAGGGTTATGCTTTCTCTTGAGGCCCACCCTGTGGGTTAATCTTCAGCCTCCCTTCTAGCCCATTAAAAAACCCAAACATCACAGCAACCTAGTTTTCATCTTGTTTAATAATGGAACAGTTACATCTATATGGTTACATGGCTTCACGTAAAGAGCACAGACAGGTTCAAAAAGGCATTGAGTAAATCCTGTCATCGTCTTTTCACCTGTTTCTTTTCTGCCAAATCCTTCAAGTCGAACAAAAGCTTCTAGCTGGGCTCTGTGCTTATTAACATTCAGTGTACCCTGAAAAAAACCAACAAACAATAAACAGAATCAAACAGCCAGACCTCTAAAGAGTCAACTTTAAAATATTTTTGGTTTTACAGTTGTTTTTAGATAAACTAATAGTTTTTATTGATATACAGGTTATTTTGAACAGAACTATTCAGTCTATAGGGGCAGAATGTACACTGCAGAACTTTCAGTACTCACTTCTAGAAAGGAATGGTAGGTTCTTTCAAAATGCTTATTTTAATTGTAAGCTGGTAAATGGTCTTTCATTCAAAGCACAGGGAGTTTAAGATTAATTTTGCTAGCTCCCTTAACATGGAATCTGGAGTTATTCCTACAAGAAAGAAAAAACTCAGTCTTTCTGTTCCTTTTCTGTTCTTGTGTTGCTGCTGAAACTGCCAAGAAAGGAACAAAATCCTACCTCTAATTCTTTAAATTACTTTTAAGAGAAGGACACTTGTCCACCAACAGTCCATATTGAAGCCCTGCACAGCCATAAAAACAAATTGATTTCACTGGCAGAGATCTTTCCACAAACAACCTAAGAAATGCTTGTTCAGCATTATGTTTAACAATGAGATACAGCTGCTGCTTCATATAACACCTAGTTTCTCAATTTACAGGTATATGAAATACCAACCTCAGCAAAAATCTACAACAAATCCTAGATCCTCAATAACGAATTCACATTTTTCCTTCTCCAAGAGAGAACAAAACAAACCATGTGTTCACAACATGAAGAAAATATTGAGACTCCTAGTCCCTTCTGTTCTTTCACTCTTGTTTTTCTGTTTTCTTTCCCTCTTCCCACTATGGTAATACTTCTTTATCAAATCACTTTAATGCAGGTAACTAAAGGCACTAAGCACAAAACTGCACTGTTCTACCAGTACTCCCTGTATAGCAAATTACCTGTATATATCTTCCAGATTTGATCCCAGCCTCCAGTATTTCCACACGTAAGTGCTCAGGATACTCTTTTCCATTGTTTTCTTGGCTTTCACTCTCCCGTTCTCGCCGAGCTTGAAGTATAGAGTCAAAAAGCTCATGGGCAGCCTTTAAGTCAGGCCAAAAGTTATCCAAGTAATTCTGTATGCGCACATATAAACAAAAATGAAAGCATTGAGAGGACTCTATTCTTTTAATAATGCTTCATTTGGAAAGCACATCACAGACAAGAGCTGCTTCACATGCTACGCTCAAACAGCATTTCCAAGCGGTAACAGTGTCTGCTCTCAACACCACAGATTTGTTCCAATCAAACTAGCTAATTTGCCCAACACAATAAATGAGACATGACTGTTCAGACAGCATCCTAGACTGCAGATTCACAAACCTTTACTACCAACATACCCATCAAGGCTACATACTTCTTGTAAAGTGCAGTAGCAAAATCATAAAACCGGTAATCCTGTATATTTTTTACAATTTTTTTATGATTTTGAACGCTACATCTGGACCACTTTCCATTGCCTTGCAGCAATTAAAAATATCAAGCATCGTCACTGTTATATAGCTTTAAGGTAAATCTATATTATCCAACATCCCTGCACAGCTAAACATAATCCCCCCCTTAGCACATATACTGCTAAATACAAACAGTCATGAGAGATCAACAACTACATGAACAATGATTTATCTTTTCATGCATCGCTGTATCCTGAGTAGTTGAAGCTAACCAAAGTGGCAGAATAATGCTGGTGGATATTTACCCTACAGCTGTTTATGGACTGCTTGCACTTCAGATTTTGACAGCTGGCTGAAGTAACTGAATATTGTTTATCAATGCCAAATTCTTTAAAAACAAGGAAAGCAATGAAAAGGGATACTAAGAAAGACGACCTCTATCTCTAATGCTGCTGTTTTCCTTTTCAGTTCTCTAGTTTGCTCTGTCACATTTTTGACTTTGCTGTCTTTGATAAATGAAGACATGAGGGAGCACTGTAGTTTTCATCAATATAAACACTGAAACAACTGGGCTTTCATGTACTTGCTTCACCATTTTGATGCAGCATAAAGGGAACCTTTTATTTTTCTGGCATGTTACCTTGAAGGAAATCACAAACACTCCTTCTGTTTCATTTCCATACTGCCTGATAGCATCTTCATCTTCTGTTACCATAACAACTGGCATCTGACCCAAGAAGTGATTATAATACCAGACTGCTGCATTGTAAATACTCCTAGAAAAGCAAAGATCGAACTAAGATTTCTGTCACGTCCCATTTGCTACTTGTAAGACATGTGCAGGCTTTGTTAAAACGAGATTTTGGTTTAACATGCTTACTTTTGAGATATACGTGAAGTTACATAAACCTTGTATCTGTAAAAATTTTTGTGTGCCATATATGAGAACCAAGACAACACAAGAAAAGAGTTTCCTTCCCAACACCTCTGCATGTCCCCTGGCTGCAACATAACAGCTTCTCTGAATGAGTTTGTAAAAATCAGTTGGAATCGCAAGAACTCCAGTGCTATGGTGTTTGCAGATGCTACATCCAGCAGTCCAATAAGGTGTGCATAATCTATTTATTATTCTAAAGCATTCTTTAAAATTACTGCACGACTTAAAATTATCCAGCTTCTTTTTTTTAGCATTACTGAATTTATTAAGTAAATTTTTGTCTATTTTCCTAAGAAAACAAGCTGACACTTTCTTATGCAAAAAGACAATCTAAACTTTGAATACTCTGAACCCTTCCAGAGCTAAGCACAGCAAGAGTATGAACTCTCATGGAATCACAGAATAATTTGGGTTTGGAAGAGACCTTAAAGATCATCTAGTTTCAACCCCCCTGCGATGGGCAGGGACACCTGTGATGGGCATGCATCCAGCACAGGCCAATACTCCTGAACACAGTGTCATAGTGTCACCTGGTCTGCCATTTCTCCATGGATTCTCCCTTCTCTCTTGGCAAATAACAACACTGGTGGAATTCATTAGCAAACACAGTACAGTCATGACGGGTGTCCTTTACTAGGCTTCGCAATTTGTTGTACTGCCTGGAATACACAAACGACAACACTGTTTTAACTCCAGATGAAAATACAGCTGAAAAACTTACAAGTAAAAACTACCACCATGCACAAAGAAATGCATTCATCAAACTACACCTGTGATGGATAAAAAAAAAAATCTGTAAGCAAGTTTTTCTAATTTTCATTATGAATGCTTCAATTTTTAAACACAGTTGTTTTCCAATGAGCCCCACAAAACACCCTGAGTGTTTGGGAACTTATTTGGTCACTCCTGGGACAAGGGTAGTTTCTACAATGGCATTTGTGCTTTAGAAATATAGAAAGACCTGATAGTAAATTGCACTCTTCGATGCCATGGCAATGCAAAGGTTAACATCTGGTGAGTTCAGCACCATGTAACTGTATTAATTTCTCCCCAAAGACATGTGCTCAGACATCAACATAGTAAACCAAAACCGCGTCCATAATAGAGCCGTAGCACATGATACGTCATTACTGTAAAGTCTTAATTCCTGTCCCAGGCCACCCAGTTAGTTAATAGTGCTACAGGGTTAATAACGATTATGTCAAGGGACAGATATGACAGACACTGATGTCCATGGATGACAAAGGATCACAGGCCTTTCCCTTCTCTAAAATTATATTAAGACATCTCAAGGCCCTAGAAACATATTAAATACAGTATATTTGCCAACTTTAGGTTACTGTGCTTATATATAAGTTTTATAAAGTTACTATCTTTATTTCAATCCAAATGAAAAAAAGTTATGATAGGATAAATACCTGCGTCCTTTTTGATGTTGCACAGCTTGACATACTGTTTGCATGAAAATAATACCCTTCAGCTCTGGAAACTCAAGAATCTCAAGGTAATCTTGAACCACCTTGCAGTCAGGGACAACATAATGCGTAACATCATCTGATAACAACTTGCCACCTAAAACATAAGTCAGGGCTTAAAGGTTTAAAAGTTGCAATGCTGGTTTCTTAAAAATACTTTCAGATGATTGTACCACTACATTTTTTGTCATCCAGGTGTAAAAAAAGAATCTATGTAACTGCCAGAGAAAATCTTTTCACGGAATTTTCAAAGGGTGCTTCTGTTACGCTGCTCCCACAGAGCTCTCTATTCCATGCTATCATCTACAGCTTTGTCTTTACATAAAAGCACACAGATAAGGGTACCCATAAAGAAAAACTTTGCTACTGCAAAGAGAAGATGTTCTTCGATCTCAAGTATTTACCATTATGGCTAATATTCTCTAAAGAGACTCCATCCCTTAAGAATACACCATCAAAATACCACAACCAACCAATTACAGAAGACATATTAAAATGCACGTAAAAATTAATGAGTATAATTGCTTCAGATATTTCAAAGGTTACTCAATAAACTTTTGGTGCGGTGGTGGGGAAATCACATCTTTTTTTCTCAATGCCCATTTATTGCTTTCAACATTATAAATGCTGAACTGCTGAACTTAACATAGCGCAGGCAACTTATATATAATAAAATTATACAGATCTTGACAAGTCAGGTTATTTTCATGTATTTCACAGAAGCTGGCACAGGACAATCTGTCCATTATCTGTGATCACTGGACACATAAATTCAGCAGGCACAACTCTGCATGCACTAACATGGCCACGTCTCACATAATGGATGGTGGCAGGATGCACACACAAAAGGCAGCATTTATTAATAACTCAGAAAAGCATTAAAAGTGAAATGTCACTTCAAGATTTATGCAATCTGCCTGTATTAAGCTATCCTTGCCTAACCCATACACCCAGATCAGAATAACTTCTAAGTACAGCACAGCACACCACAACAAGTATCTGCAGGTGTGATTTATGCAGGCAGTCTCTCACAGTGCGTGAAATGAGTTTGCTCAGCACACCATGCAGAGTCAGGAATGAAAACAAATGTTCACCTCACCTCAGAGTTGCCCAGAATAATTCCAAAGGGAAGTATCCTGGTACTCATCTCAGCACAATCTATATTTAAGACCAGAAGATGGGAAGATTGGCATGGTGAGAGAGGTAAGAGGTTTGTTTTGGTTTTTTCTGTGTGCCTGTAACTTATCCTTAAGGAATTCCCATCCAAATGCAAAACATTAGGGAGCAGTAACTGTCACTAGTCCTGACATCCTGGATAGTGAAGTACGCTACACATCTGCTCTCAACTGCAACAGGCACCGAAACCAGAAATGACACAACTGCAGCACAGAAGAAAAAAAGAGATAAAATTCTAAACTTTTCCTGTAAGCTAGCAAATAATTTGGTTGATTTCAATAGGCTGGATACCATGTTAGTTATTTGCCAGTCATGTTCTTGCACCAAACAAATCATGCATTTTAACACCCCTCTGCGCCTTGAAATGCCAAAGGTCACACGATGATGTGTGATGCACCTAACAGCACCACAGCGTGTAAAACCAACAACATATCCAGATATCCTAGAGGCTGGCACCCTTCCTGTGCCTGAAATGGCCAGCTATACCACAGGCAATTACATTTAATTACTGAACAGAAATAATTGCTGATGCAGAATTACAATCACTTGAGGATAACAGCTTGGCTCCGCTGTAAGAATACTTAACAGGTAGGTTTATGATTTAATTGACTTTATAGGCCAACACCCAGCAGAAACCAATGCATTTAAAAAAGGGAAGCATGACACTCACAGAATCCTTTATCCCTGCCTGTAACCTGCTCGCAGTTAAACTCTGGCACAATCAACTCTGTGGTTCCTTTTTCTCTTCCCTTAACCCCTTGTTTATTCCTGAAGAATTTGGCTCTACTTTCCCCATATCCCTGCTTTGCTACTCCAAGATCCCCTTCTGCCCAGGGATCCCCCTTTGCCCAAGGATTCCCCCCTCTGCCCAGCAATCACCAGGGATTCCCCCCCCACCCCAGCCCAGGGATCACCTATGACCAGGGGGATCCCCCTCTCAGCCCAGGGAGCCCCCCACTCTCACCCCAGGGATATCCCCCCTCCCTCTCAGCCCAGGGATCCTTCCCCCTACTCTCAGCCCAGGGGTCTTCTCTCTGCCCAAGGATTCCCATTTGCCCAAGGACTCCCTCTTCGCCCAAAGACCCCCCTTCTCCTCTTCCCCCGCCCAAGGATCATCCTCCCTCTCCCCAGGGTTTCCCTCTCCAGCCCAAGGATACCGCCTCCCATCCCAAGGAGTCCTCCCCCTGGTGCCCTGGGATCCCCCCGCCCGGGCCCCCCCTCACCGCGCGGACAGTCGGCAGGGCAGCGAGCGCTGCGGCAGGGCACGTCGGGGCGCAGGTAGAGCTCCCGCACGAGTCGCACAGCACGGCCCGGCCCAGCCCGCACCTGTAGAACCTTCTCCGTACGCAGCATCGCGACGCTGCCCACTGCGCCTGCGCGGGGCGGGGCGGCGGAGAGGGGCATGGAAGTGCATCTCTGACTGACACTGACTTCCTTAGGAAGTAGAGTCCACCCATCCCTCAAACACCTCCAGGGAAGGTGACTTAACCTCGTCCCTGGGCAGCCTGTTCCAGTGCCTAATGACCCTTTCTGTGAATTTTTTTTCCCGTAATGTTCAGCCTAAACCTTCCCTGGTGGAGCTTGAGGCCATTCCCTCTTGTCCTGTCACTTGGGAGTAGAGGCCAGCACCTTCCTCTCCACAACCTCCTTTCAGGTAGTTATAGAGAGCAATGAGGTCTCCCCTCCAGGCTAAACAACCCCAGCTCTGGTTTTTTTCTGGGAAAAATTTATACACAAACATAAGTAGGGAGTCCTGTCTGGCTGCACAAAATCAATAGGGATCACTCCCTCATAGAATCATAGAGTCATAGAATCACACAGTTGGAAAGGACCCCCTGGATCACTGAGTCCAACCATTCCTATTAATATGTTGGACTCCTCACGGTGCCCAACCCTGATGAAGGGTGCTGGCTTTCTAGAACTCCAAAATGAGTCTTTGAGGGTTTATTTGCCTCCATTTTCAGTCCCAACAGCTGAGGGACAGCAGAGAGCAGGCTGAGTCAGCAGTGGCCCAGGTGGCCAACAGCATTCAGGCTTGGATCAGAATCAGTGGGGCAAGCATTGTCCCCCTCAGCTAGACATTGGTGAGTCCACAGCTCAAATCCTGGGTTCAATTTTGGGCTCCTCACTATCAGAAGGACATTGAGGGGCTGGAGCTCAGCCAGAGATGGGGAACAGGGCTGGGGAAGGGGCTGGAGAACAGGGGTTGTGGGTAGTGGCGGAGGGAGCTGGGGTTTTTCAGCCTGGAGAAGAAGAGGCTGAGGGGAAACCACATCTGTCTATGCAGCTCCCTCAAAGGAGGTTGTAGCAAGGTGGATGTTGGGCTCTTTTCCCAAGTGGCAGGAGGTAGAAGCAGAGAAAATGGCCTCAAGTTGTGCCAGGGCATGTTCAGATTAGATATCAGGACAAATTTCTTCACTGAAAGAGTTCTCAGGCACTGGCAAAGGCTGTCCAGGGAGGTGGTGGAGTCCCCATCCCTGGGGGGGTTTACAGTATGTGTAGATGAGGTGCTCAGGGATCTGATTTAGTAGTGGACTGGTACAGTTCGACTTAATGATCTCAGAGGTCTTTTCCAACCAAGCTGTTCCACCAACTGAGGAGACAGGGTCACAGCTGAGGGACATGTGGGAACTGAGGGGACAGAGAAATGAAGGGGTGTTTTGTTTGGGTTTAGGCTTCTTACTGCATGGGCAGTGGTGTGGGGTTTTGGTGTTGGAGGCACTGAAGATTTGAAAAGGGTATGGGGTAGAACAAGAACAGAACAAGGCTGTCTTTCTGTGCCTAAGCATAGAAGTTTGGCATAAATGCCCATATTGGAACCTCCATGATCTTCATGAAGAAATCCCAGATCTGTTCCTCAGGACATTTTGTTGTGTGTAATCCTGCACCAGCACTTGGGCAGCTGAGGTGGGTGAGTAGGGCAGGCAAACCCTAATGCCACCTGATTTAATTTAGGCACTGATATTGTTCTACACGTTTACTGAGGGGAAGATAAAGGCACTGAAAAATTAAATCTTGCTGAAGGTGAAACAGAAAAGCAGTGGAAGGTCATGAGTCCCATGCATTGTTTCTGGGTCCGAGTCAGTGCTTTTTACGTGGTGTAAGTATGGCATTTTGAGGCTGAATATTTTGACTACTAGGAAAGCATTAATACTTTCTCAATATTAATTAATTGCCTACATAACCTCACTTCAACGTAAATACATGGTGCAAGCTATCTAGTATTTATCCTTATGAGGTAAAGAGACTAGGAAAGAGCCAAGGCAGTATGTCACTGTATGTTCCTGTTTATTCTACTTTCTTATTTTTCACATGTTGTATGAAATGTGTATTTGCAATGACTACTTCTCAGTAACCAATTGATGCCAGTAAATGGATGTGCCATCTGCAAGAAGCTGATTTGCAGAAGCCAAGTTCTCAAGCATATGAGGAGGAGGAAGTGTTATAACTTAGTGAGAGACGACTGCAGTATAGACTTGTTTTAGGTAGCCAGGATGGTTTTAGACATAATATGTAAGCAGGATGTGAGAGGAAAGGGGAAATGGAGACCAAAATGATGGAGCTCTTGTTCAGTAGGAACAAAGATAGTGAAAAAAAAAACCCAAAACCAAACAGTAGTGATGGAAAGGGGAAGAAAAAGGCAGCATTTGGGATAACAGACATTTAATCCAGTTTGAAATGTGGTGCAAGCTGATCACTGACACAGTGAAGAACACAGACCAGTGTGCTTACTCAGGCCATTCAATGGCTGCCATAAAATGAAGGTTAATTAAAAGAGACTGAGATTGCAGAGAAAAATGTAAGACCTTTTGGTTAAATTCATACATTGCTGATAGTGTTGAGTAGCTGTGTGCTGGCTTCTAATATCATAGTCAGAACAGTTTTATGGATCCTCGTTTTCCCCCCTCCCTTCCTTTCACTCTTGGAGAGCAACCTCATAGGAGCAAAAGTCAAAGGTGGAGTCACTAAAGGCAAGGAGAACATCTAACAACTGAGTTTGTCCTAGAGAGATGAGATGCAAACTTTGATGCTCATCTAGTAATTGCCATTATACACAATGAGGTTTGTGTAGGGCAAGCCAAAACTAAGAGAAAAACAAAAGCATCTTTCATTGTTTTAAAATGAAAGCTGTAAAAAAGTTCAAAGTATCAGAAGATCTCATTAAATGCTGCAGAATGATGGTGGAATGCAGAGCAGCTGCAGAATGATGGGGCATACATGTCTTCATGCAGTTTTCCTTCATTAGATGCTTGAGAAACAAAAAGTGGTAGAACAGCAAGAAAGCAGTACAAAATACTCTTTTCATAGAGCGCTCCTTACTTCATCTAGTGGTCCCCTGGATAACACCAGTGAGTGCTGGAGGGGTTTTTATTTTAAATGAGTGAAAGAAGTCTCTTTGAAGTTCAATTAGGTGTTTGTTCTTGCCTGTGCTGGGAAGTGTGTGCCTCTCAGGAGGTCTCCCTGCTTGGAAAAACACGTCAGGAGACTCAGTACAGAATTTCAACGTACCTTTGATAGAAGTTGCTCAGTATTCTGGCAAAGAAATGGTCATTGGAGAATGCCTACTTTTGGCTCAGGTTTCTCAAGCCTGAATCATCTGACAAATGTCTGAAAACAAGATGACCTAAGAGACTCATTCTGAATGCAGAAGTAAAAGGTTATCATGTAAGTTGTTAGGCACCTATATGTGGAAATGGAACGTGCACAAGGCAAAAGCAGATGTTTAAATATAGCCATGGTATATTGTTGACCATTTAATGCTCACCTGCTTACTGGTGTTTGTCAGTTGGCACCACACAGATGTAGTCTGGGGATTTTATAAGTTCAGAATCGTAAGCTTGTTAATGATGCTCAGTTTGCACTTTGACAAGCCTATGATTACCTAGACTGTCCCATTTATCCTTTAAAATTATTTTATAGAGCATTACAAAGAACATATTAATGTTCTTTTTATTTTAGTGAAAAGAAAATTATTTTATATTTGTGGATTGATAGTCTTCCAATTTTTCTCCCTGCATTTCAGTTTCAGATGTTAAAAACCATCTTACTGCTTTTAAGTTTGCAGTGCCAGTTGTCACCACTGGGAGGCACTATTTAATTGAGTTTGGGTTGAAATGGTGACTTGCTTCCATTCCCGTGGCTCACAGGCTGAAGTGCAACCTTTCAGCCTTTGTGAACAAATGGCTTTGAGTTGCTTATAACGCAACTAGACAAAATTCTTTGCTAAAATAAACTTGAAACTGATGCTGTTTTGTAATAATAACAAAAAAACCAAAAAACCTCTTGTAGATCTCTTTGAGTGTATCGGGAATCTGAAACTACATGATGTTTGCAATTACTGGAAGTATAAAAGCAATTTATATACCACAATACCTGATTTTTTCAATGGTACACATTTGATTTTCTTCCCACCACCCTTTTCCTCCTTGGATGCAGTTCAAAAGCTTACTACATCACTGAATTGTGATGCTGTGTATTGACTACTACATCACTGAAATGCAAAGTTGTTTTATTTATTTTCTGTACCTTTACTTTATTTATTCCAAGGTTTTTAATATATCTGCTGATGAGAGATCTCAAATGTTATTTAAAGGTTAAAAGCCTTCATACTAAGTTTTATCATTAAAATGCTTCATACTGTAAGCCATCATTAGAATGTTAAGTTTCAGCTGATTAAGGAGTTTTAAGGTTGTTGCTGATAATTTTTTTGCATTCCACTATTCCTGCTATTGGAAAATGTATTCTTATTAATTACACTAGATATTACAAACCATTTTCAATAGATCAAAGGGGGTGTCTGCCAACCCAATCCTTTTGCTATCAAAATGCATTTTATTTGATTGGAGCCTTTACGTTGCAATGATACTGTACGGCCTTCTGCACAGGTTCAAAGGATAATCATGGTTAGAGATGGAAAGACCTAATAGGTCAACTTTTCTACCCACTACCAAATTGGGATTGCTCCCTAATGCAGTGGGGGCAAATGAACCTCATGACAAATCAATATGATTTCAGATGAAGTTCTTTCTTATGGCGTAACTCGCTGTTTATATAGATCAAGTGGGCCAAATATGAGGTAAACATTGATTGGTCACTTCTGCCCTAGCAACCAGTCTTCCTTGGCAACCGCCCAATCCACATAACTTTTTAGTTAGCTTGCAAACTCCTGCCCCGCCCCCATCTATGGTTACTTAATTAACATAACACAACAGAGTCATTTACCACTTTTGTTACTTTACTCAGCTCCACCCTGCCAGGGCACTTAAAGAAACAATTACCAACAATTCCCCTATTTTCCCTCTGAAAAGAACAGCAATCAAAAACAAACAATTCACAATAGCCTCAAGAGCCGCAACTCCTGGGGCAGACAAACAGGCAAAAAAAAAATTTCTCAAAGTTTCAAAAATGTCCCTTGCTCTATTAATAGACCATCTCAAGTTCTTCTTCTGATTTGAGGTCTTTTGCTCTGTTGTCTTTACAATAGGAGGGATTGTCCTGATTCCCGTTAGACATAAAAAATTTAAAGCAATAGAAAAAGTAACACATCGTTCACTAGGAGGCAACACCTCTCCTCCCCCTTTTTGTTTTTGCAAAAGTGACTTCAGGGTTCCTTGAGGACATTCTATTATTGCTTGACCTGTTGGGTAATGTGGGATGTCCGTGTGATGACGAATTCCCCAATGAACACAAAGGTGTTTAAATTTTTGAGAAGCATAAGCTGGCCCATTATCTGTTTTTATTGTTTGAGGTGTTCCCAATGCTATTATAGCTGCATACATGTGTTTATCACGAGTTTCACAGACTCCCCGGTCTGAGCTGTGGCCCATAAAGCCATAGAAAAAGTATACATGCACCTTGTGCATCAGACAGAAAAAAGAGATTTGTTTGGGGATCATTCCAAACTGCAGAAACAAGGTGATCAGCATGATTATTCCCGATTGCCAGGCCAAAATTAGGCTGATGGCTACGTAAAATACTAATGTTTTCTCTTTGTTACAACAGGTATAGCAACTATAATGGTAAAGCATATAAAACCCACATTTTTACTTATTTTATTATAGCTTGTTCTATTCTGCAAATTGTGCCCACCACATACAATGAGTAAATACCCAAACCACTTGATTAGTTTCTAATTACCCTCAAAAACAAAGGAAAAGAAAACCCGATAAAGTAAGGGATGTCTCTTTAAATTTGGAGCAGAGCAAAAGTAAACCCACTGGCCTTTTTTTTTTCTGGTTTGGCTAGCCTTTTCAGTTTGGAGGAGCTGGCCCTCCCCCCAAAGGGTGCTACAGCAGTGGTTATTAGTCTCTTTGTCAAGGCAGGCATTTTCTTTTTTTGAGTAGGGTGGGGTGCAGCTTTTGTCTGGGGGCTTCTACCTTTTTGCAGACACACGTAGGTCAGATAAGGGCAGGCTAGGCATTAAATTTTGGGGAAACCCCTCTCCTATTCCATGAATAGGTATTTCAATCGCATCATTCTGCTCCTAGAACTTATTTTCTCCACCCCAGCAGAATCCTGCTAGAATCACAAAGTACTCTCCCAAGTTTTTGCAATCCAGCCGGTTCCCTCAGAACACTTGCATTTGCATTCTTTACAGTAAAGGTTTTAGACTTCTCCCTCTTATCAGTAATGATTGGGGGTTGGATTTGGGGGTCAAGATCAGGGACAGGCTCCAATGTCACCATCCTCTCCTTCCCAAAACAATTAGAACTCGAGAAACCCATCTCACAGCATATGTGGGGGGTGCTTTCTGTTTCACCCTTGCAAAAACTCGAAAACCCAGTTTTACCACCAGCTACAAAAAGCTGGAACAAAAGCAGTTTCAGAATCCTTTCTTGTGCAAAAGTGTTCTCCATAGCACCTTGCAAAATCTCTCTACTGAAATTAATTTACCAACCCACTTTACTATATGGTACCCCATAAAGCATATCCCAATCGCTACCTCCTGTTTGTATATTAAGTAAAACAGGATAAGCTTTTATAGTGATCCCCTACCAGTGCCCTCCCAGCCCCCACAACCTCACCACCACCCCCCCCCCCCGCCTCCCATGGTATCAAACCCTGTTGGCGATTGGAGCGGTGCAGTCAGTTCTGGGGGAGAATGTTCTTTGGGGTTTTCTCATGGAGGTGGTTCTGGTAGGCAGCTTCCCTTCTCCTCCATTTTTTTCATCATCTTTTCAAAATCCTGTTGCTACATGTAATGCTCAGGCAATACTGAATGCTCAAAGTCTTCACTGGATGAATTATCCGGCAATACAGCTGATGGATTCCCTTGTGGATCCCCTTTGTTTTCTTCATCTGGAGTTTCTTCATGCTCCACAAGTATGCTGGTATTATCTTGACCGGCATAAGCTTCTCTCTCCGCTCTCACTTCACTTAAAGTTTCTTTAACTAGTCTCCAGAGGGGCAGATATTGGCAAAGACTCTTGTTTCCCAAGGTACATTCATCAAACAGCTTTTGTCCCATTTTCTCCCAAGTGTCTTTTTCCATTAGGGCGTTGGCACTCAGAATAATGCCTCTTTTATCAGCCCATCTTATCATAGATAGTAACACAGTTTCTTCATAATCAATTTCTTTTATAGAAATAGTTTCTTCGAGGAGTTTCAGTGTGGCTTCTATCCGAGTCCCAGCCTCGGACGAACGCCCACGGCCTTTCTCCTCAATGACCGCTCGCCTGGCCAACAGCGAGTTTCCCATATTCCCTATAAGCTGCAGCTATCAAAAAAACTTTTTTTCACATCCCAGGCCAGGATGTCTCTTAACAATTGTCCTCCCCACAACACTCCAATCTAATCTCTGGCTGTATTCAAGCTGAATCTGAGTGTCCCTGTTTGGGCTCCATTTAATGCGGTGGGGGCAAATAAACCTCATGACAAATCAATATGATTTCAGATGAAGTACTTTATTATGGGTTAGCTTGCTGTTTACATAGACCAAGTGGGCCAAACATGAGGTAAATATTGATTGGTCACTTCTGCCCTAGCAACCAGTCTTCCTTGGCAACCGCCCAATCCACATAACTTTTTCGTTAGCTTGCAAACTCCTGCCCCCCCAATCTGTGGTTACTTCATTAAACAATTACCAACAGCTCCCTATAGTATATCTCAAGTTTGGGGTCAGTGCTGCACAGCATAATGCTGTTTATTTATTTTTATTTATTTTTACACCACGGTAAATAGAAAATACAATTTCCAAGGTGACTTTTTTTTACCCGTACTTTCAAAATCCCAAGACGTTTCTAGGTGAAACTGATGAATTTCCTCTTAGGCTCCTATCATAAGAAATTAAATGAGGTTGACCAGTGGGGAACCCTGCTGTTGTGATTTGCTGCACAAATGAGATACAAAAGGTATTCCTTGAGAGCACAGAGATTTATACTGGAAATAAAGGAAAAAGATATCATACTGTATTTCTGGGATGCAGCTGTGCATCCTAGGTGTTTTATATTTCTCTCACTAAAAGGCTATGAGTAAAGATTTTATATGCATAACTGCTCTGTCCTCTGGAAAATCATTATGCTTAGCAGGGCAGAGTATGTAACAGTTTTCTTTAAAAAAAAACCAAAAAAACAAAAAACTGTTCACAAAGAAAAAAGTGCTGAATTTCAAAATAGTTTTGTCATAATTTTTGTCAAGCAGTAATTCATAGCCAGCAAATAATTCAGGCATACTAACTGCAACTCTCAATACTGTAACCTTTGCTGCTGAGTCCTCTATGTAATGATACTATTTGTGTTTCCTTAGTAGTAATGTGTGAAAACTGATCAAGAGTCAATATTTTGAATGTAGTGTAAAAGTTATAAAGTGACATATGTACTGCTGACCACTGATTGTGCAGTTTGAGGTTTTCATTTGGCAAATGTTCAAGTTTAAAATGTGTTTTTCATTATTATTCCCCTTATTAAAGCTCATTTGATATTCATGGAAAGTGAGCACAAAAGGGATGGGAACAGTCAAAAGAAATCCATTTAAGATTTTAAATGAACATCCAAAGGAACTGGGTTGTGGTCCTTGTCCAGCTGTACTGGGACACCCTGCCAACAAGTGTCTTATTAATAGGTGCCTTTGTCATTGTCCTTAAGGCTTTCATCACAAATGTTAAATCGTTTTGTTGTGACTTCATATTGCAGTCATCCAGAATTTGTTCTTGATATTGCTCAAATGGTTGTGTTAGGGTGATAGAATGTGAAAGCATGCGCTCCTGTGGCTGCTCCTTTTTCATATTTGTTAAAAACCTACTTGTTCTGATACTAACTCCTGAGTTTAAATGCAGTGGAGTCAGTGGAACTCAGATCATCATACCTTGCAAAAGCCAAGCTGTTAATTCAAAAGGCCTTGTTCATACTAACTTCAGGGACTCCAGCTGTCCCTCTGCAACCACCTATGTAAAAATACTTGCCTAGCGACAGAAAAGTCTGGACCATCAACTATGAGAGCAAACAGCAGTAACTGCTGCTTATTTGTTTATATTCTACTTATGTTGAGATCCTGCGTGCTAAGTTGCACTTTTTTAATTTGTCTGCTTTCATGGGAGAAGGATACAAATTTAAGGTTCTTTTCCCTCCACTGCTTACATCCACAAGGTCTAATTGAAGCAAAAGTAAGATGATCAGTAACTGTCCTCTAAGTCCTAAGCGTTTGGTGCAACTGCTGAAGTGCTGCTTGTTAATATTTCATAAACTGGTATGCCACCTTCCCTGATCGCGTTTGGATCATAGTTAGCAATGTGGTGGGCTAATAACTGTGACTAAGGTGTCAGAATCTGCAGCATAATGCATAGCAGTGTTGTTTTCCCTATGTCGCCTAGTGCTATGTGAGTTGAGCCGTGGAATAGCTGAGGGTAGGAGGTACCTCAGGAGGTCTCCTTATTGAGGAGGTAGACGAGGACATGTCATTTCTTAAGTGAGCATGGTTTCTAGGAGTAGATAACTGGAAAAGAATTTGCTGCATCATTCAGTTTGAGGTTTTGGAGGCGCATTAACTCATGTGAGCTGAGGTCAAAGGCTAGTGCTTTTCAGAAAGGTCTCGCTTCTTAGCCAAATTTATAACTGCTTGAACTAGAGTGAAGAAGATCAAATTATAGCATGAGGTTACATGCCAGCAGAGTGGCACAGAGAGGATTCTGAGCCAAAGATCCATTCTCTTGGTTCATGACCCTTGACTGTAAATAGTAGATTTCATTCTTATTTATGAAGATATTAGGCAGGTAGCCTAATGGTTTATGTTTCTGAGACTGAGCTGGCATTACAATGAGAAAATAGTCTAATGGACTAATAAAAAAAATTAAGAAAAACCCAAGACACTAAAAATATTATCTGAGGAAGAAATTAAATCTTGGACCAATGGTTTACTCTTCCGTTAAGTAGTCTGGACCAGGATACAGGGGAGTCTAGTATGGGCTGCACAGCCAGGCAGTCTATCACCTCTGGCTGTCCCCATGACCTCCAAAGGGAAAATCCACCATGGATATTGTAAGATGCATTGCTTCAACACTTCAGGTAGATATCCAAAGTTAAGGATGTAGTTTGAGCCAGCTTCTTTCTAGTCAACAAGGAGAAAGAATGTTGTGCTTAGAAATAGTTGACATGAATACTGTTTCAGGTACAGTCCTACCTGCTCTTGTAGTGATCTTCATCCCACCCAGGGTTCAAACCAGACTGACCTGTAGAATGGACAGTGTAAAGAGATTGCCAAATAAAGCACATGTCCTCCCTTTACAGGTCACGGGGAAGAAAGTGGCTGCTGCTATGCATGGTCCAAACTGAATTGTTTGAGCTTGTGCTCTCCTCCTGTGAAGAGGCCACTGTCGGTTGCCTAAAATATTATAAATCTAGATCTGTGATAAGACCACATTTCAACACATCTTGCTCAGAAAACTGTCTTTAGCTCTAGAAATGGAGCTACTTTGTGTGGCAGCTGATGAGATGCAGGACTTTCTGAGGGCAGGAAGGACATGAGAATGCCCATAAAAAAACCCCCAAGATGCTAATGTAATATAGTTAGTGTCTGATTTTTTTATATCTTTCATATTGATTCTTATTTTAGATATTTTTTCTACTCTTTCTGTAGTCCTGATTCAATGTTCCTGTATGCAATGTTTGGCTACTGAGGAACTGCAAGGCAGCAGTGTGAGGAAGTGTCTCACATGTTGGACAGGTAAGAGAAAGATTTTCTGCTGATGCAAACTGAAGGTGAAAGAACAGACCCAGTTTTGTTGCAGAACAGTTCCGTGTGTATAGTCAGTTGATAGGAACACTCTTCCAGATTATGACGGCCTTTTGAAGCACATAAGAAGATGGGACAATCTTGGGTCATTTTAATCTAACTTTTTTGCTTAGAACTGTGTTCATCATGTGATTTTCCAGTTTGTTTCACCACCCCTCTTGGTTTTCTTTTTCCTTATGGTTTGTCCTGTCCCTTCAGTTTCATTTTTCATGATTTAATTTAATCTCCCATTGATGATTTCTGTTCCCTATCTGCCCTTCTGCTTCTCTGTTAGACTCTGTCCCCTTGAGTCTCCAACTAATGTCTCCCCATATGTCAGATTAAAAAAAAATAACTATGAGAAGCTGGACTGTGAAAGGAACGAGAATGTTTGTGTGGTTGCAGCAGGCTGACCATTAAAATGTCTTTAATTCTACAGCATTTCAGATGCTAGGTTTGACAGTTTCATTTTTGAAACTATTTATACTCACGAAGTCCATCACAGCATTCCTATTATTTTCTTATATGATTTTCTTTTTTGGTCCATATTTTATCAAGTTAGTTCCTTCTATTCAGGTGTGATTTCAGACAACAAGAATACAGGGTGAAAAAATCCTTTCTAAAAGAGACTGTAGCTTTTTATCTATTAAAGCATCTTTCTATGTCCCAAAACATTTTTATCTCAGTCTACTTTTCAGCTTCTCCTGTTTATTTGATGCAAAGATATGACATGCAGGGAAGACTGTGATGAAAGTTTCACCTGAAGAGCATGCTTGCTCACAGCTGAGGAACCTCACTCAAACATCCTTCCTCATTATTCACCAGTTCTCTTGGTGAGCAAAGGCTAACTGTAACTGTTACTTCACACTCAAAACTGAGTAGTTATCTCACTAAATTAGTACCTGTGGGCATCAGAATAGTCTAGGACAAAGAAGAATGATCAATTTTATTTTCTTGCTTTTCTAAATACTATGCTGTCCAAGCATTTGTATTTGTGGTATTCCATTTTTCTTCTACTTCATTAAACGTTAGAAAAAACTCACCACAATTTGGGGTTTTGAAAAGGAAACTGCAACTGCCTTTAAATATCCTTGAACAAGATCATTGTATTCCATTCTGTTAGATTTTGCACAAATTAATTTACTGCAGGTTTGTAAGAGCACGTTAAATATCTGTTAGGAGTAGTCCAGGTGCAACTTGCTCCTTGCCGCAGCGATCAAATCAGTGACTCACAGGCTTTCTAGTCCAGCAAACCACTGTCAGCTTGGGACTTTTCTACAGACCACCAGATCTCCTTGGCATCTGTGCTTGTTTAAAACATAAGAAAGCCAACACTGACTATGATTTCACAGGTTACACTTTGGAAACCACTAGACACCATGACAGCTTTGATTCCCCTCAGCTTTAGACTCTAGTTCTGTGCCTTTGATGTAACTCCAGGGCAATGGTAAAATAAGTTTGTGATTACATATGATAATAACTGTGTGAATTACAGCCCTTACTACTGTCTCATTCACCTGCCTCGGAGAGATTGCTTGCCCAGGAAGGTAAGCAGGTTGTTTGCTTCCTGTTGAGCTAATTGGCACAGTGACAACCATGCCTCCCAAGCAAATGCATTTGTTTAATCTGTGCTGGTTGTGGACATAAAACACCAAAAGAGGCCTTTTTAACAGCGAGTTCAGAGCTGGGTGAAGATGGGTTCTCCCTCTAAACCCCAAAGTATCAGCATAAACTGCTGTAGATTTGTATCCATTGTATACATCCAAGCTCAGTTTGGACCCCCTTCTTAACCTGACAGTGTACAGTAGGAAGAGAGGGGAAGAATTTGTCTCGCTACAAGATGAAAAGTTTACCTGAACCAAGTAGATTTGACATCAAGTACATAGTTATATACTTGAACGCTGATGCCAACGGCAAGTGCAAGATTGCACTGGAATATAGGAGAAGTGAGGAGCTCCTTGAATTGATTTAAGAAAGGGATTCAGGACAAAGATTGTCATTAATCTTCACGGGCTTTTGATCAAGTCCTAAAGACAGCCTCAAGACTTAAGATGTTTTGACTTTGAAACAAAAGCTTTGGTGCAATTATATAATTTCCATTATATTCATTAAACTGATGTGTGTTATTCGTCAAGCTGATCAGAGCGTGCTTTATATGACTGTACTATTGCTAATTTGCTGATTGTGATAAACTTACTAACCTTCTTCAACACGTGAAGTTGTACAGTTACTTTAGGATATAAAAATGCTTTTAAAGTTTTAAAGGACAAAATTTATGTTTGATTTTACCCATTGGAGATCACTGGTGACTAATGGTATTCTAAAAATACAGAAATACTTCCAATGTGGTTTTGGAGATTTCCATGGTCTCCATTTGTATGTAATGTGCCTGTTGTTACCATCTCCCCACAATAGAGGGCTATCGCTTTGGTATCCTTAGGATTTGCAGGTTTTAATTAGAATGGATTTATGTTGATTAGAGTTGATGGGATTGAAATGCCATGTAGTTCTTAATTTCCTCGTTTTAATTTTGCTACTTAGTCATTTGTTACCAAAAATACCTTAGAAATATATTTTTTCCCCTTGTAAAGTAGCAAAACAGAGAAATAAATGCATTGCAGCATACTGTCACTTTGTGAATAAACTTCTGGCAGATCCTAGATTGTAAAATGCAAGGAATGCTTTTGACGGATTATCCGCACGGATATTGCGCGGGGATATTGCGTGGATATTGTGCAGATTATGCGCGGATAATGCGCGGTATATTGCGCAGATTATACGCGGATATTGCGCGGGAATATTGTTCGGATATTGCGTGGGGATTATGAGTGGATTATGCGCGGATATTGCGCGGATAATGCGTGGATAATGTGCGGATAATGCGCGGTATATTGCGTGGATTATACGTGGGAATATCGTGTGGATATTGTGTGGATTATGCACGGATTATGCGGGGATATTGCGTGGATATTGCGCGGGGATATTGCGCGGGGATAATGCGCGGATTATGCGCGGATTATCCTTGCGGATAATGTGTGGGGATTATGCGCGGATTATGAGTGGATATTGCGCGGATAATGTGCGGACTATCCTCAGGGATATTGCACGGGGATTATGCGTGGATATTGTGCGGGGATTATGCGTGGATATTGCGCGGATATTGCACGGATTACGCGGGGATATTGCGCATATTATACTAAGATTATGCGCGGATATTGCGTGGGATAATGCGTGGATATTGCGCGGGGATATTGCACGGATAATGCATGGAATATGCGTGGATGTGGCGCAGATATTGTGCGGTATATTGCGTGGATAATGCGCAGATAATGCGCGAAATAGTGCGCGGAAACTGCGCGGATTATGCACGGGTATTGCACGGGGATATTGCGTGGATATTGCGCGGATTATGCTCGTATTATGCACGGATTATGCGCGAATATTGTGCGGGGATATTGCGCGGATTTTGCGCGGGGATTTTGAGCGGATTATGCGCGGATTTTGTGCGGGAATATTGCGCGGATATATATATATATATTGCGGGCAGGGCAAGGCAGGGCAGGGTAGGGCAGGGTAAGGCAAGGCAAGGTAGGGCAAGGCAAGGCAAGGCAAGGCAAGGTAGGGCAAGGCAAGGCAAGGCAAGGTAAGGCAATCAAACACCTTCCTTGGCAGCCTGTTCCATTGCCTAACAACCCTTTCTGTGAAAAATTTTTTCCTTGTGTCGAGCCTGAAGCTACTCTGGCGGAGCTGGAAGCCATTCCCTCTTGTCCTGTCCCCTGTCACTTGGGAGAAGAGGCCAGCACCCTCCTCTCTACAACCTCCTTTCAGGTAGTTGTAGAAAGCAATGAGGACTCCCCTCAGCCTCCTCCAGACTAAACAACCCTAGCTCTCTCAGCTGCTCCTCATAAGGCCTGTTCTCCAGGCCCTTCACCAGCTTCATTGTTCTTCTCTGGACTTGCTCCAGAGCCTCAACATCCTTCTTGTGCTGAGGGGCCCCAAACTGAATACAGTTATATTCAAGGAGTGGTCTCACCAGTGCTGAGTACAGAGGGAGATTAACCTCCCTGGACCTGCTGGTCACACCGTTTCTGATACAGGCCAAGATGCCATTGGCCTTCTTGGCCACCTGGGCACACTGCTGGCTCATGTTCAGTCGGCTGTCAACAAACACCCCCAGGTCCCTCTCCTCCTGGCAGCTTTCCAGCCAGGCTTCTCCCAGTCTGTAGCTCTGCTTAGGGTTGTTGTGCCCCAAGTGCAGGACCCGGCATTTGGCTGTGTTAAACCTCATGCCGTTGTACACTGCCCAGCGGTCCAGCCTGTTCAGATCCCTTTGCAGAGCCTCCCTACCCTCCAGCAGATCGACACTTCCACCCAGCTTAGTGTCGTCCGCAAACTTGCTAAGGGTGCACTCAATGCCTTCATCCAGGTCATTAATTAATTAGATTAATAACTTCTGTATACTTTTGCCAGTGTTATGCAGAATTAATGTCTGCTGGGTTTTTTTCATTACCTGTTCATTAAGAGTACTTTGACAATGTGAGAACACCTTTTTCTCTGGAAGAATAGGTCCATGATAGGAAAAAAAGTAAATTATGTTGTTTCTGGAGTGGACCCAAACTTTGAATGGTGTCTCAGCTTTTTCACCCTTTTGATTGAGGTATTTTCCAAACTTGGTAGCCTTGTAAGCAATTCTGACATTGAATAAAGTGAAATCCAAGTCCTATGAACACAGGAGTTACCTTTCTGAAGAAAGTAAATTCTTGCAGTCTTTATTTGGACAGATCAGGGATGTCAAACAAAACATGTCCAGAACTGGGTCTAGTTAAGACTGTATTTTCTACACTGCCTATAAGTAACACATTTGTATTTGATTGGGACACTTTTTATTGGTAGAAGGGAGTCATGCATAAATGAGGCCAATGCTATTATGCAGTGTTATTAATGATGTTGTGTACTCTTAGTTTCATAAAACCTAGAAAACTAATAAATTTTACATATTGGAAGAAATCACAGATAAATCAAACAAATATATAAATTCTTTAAAGTATTTAATATGTTAAGAGGACATAATGATGAATTCAGTATTGAAAACCAATATCAAGTTTACAATTATATACCATTTATCAACATTGACTGCACAGACAGCATATTATTGCAGGGAACAGAATGATGCATAAACTAAAGCCCTGATTGGTTAGTTAAAATTCATGTTATGTCTGAAAAGCTTTGTTTTTCTTCTTCTTCAAGCATTGTTTTCAACAATAACTTGTTCATTTAGTCACAAATTATGCATATTTAGTTTCTTCAGCTTTAATATTAAATGTATCATAATTTTAGAGTGTTGAAAACCGATGCTGTTACAAACAATAACACAACTCAGTATTTTCTAAGGCCCAATTACCCTTTTAAGAAAAAAACTAATCTCT
This sequence comes from Coccyzus lansbergi, assembly GCA_033558105.1. Classification (NCBI taxonomy): domain Eukaryota; kingdom Metazoa; phylum Chordata; class Aves; order Cuculiformes; family Coccyzidae; genus Coccyzus; species Coccyzus lansbergi. The sequence goes on along the minus strand of JAUMJK010000421.1, from coordinate 861,901 downwards.
TTCCATAGCGAATGGAAAAATAAATGGGAACTTATTTAGCATTGGACATGCAGGAGCAAGCAAATACAAGCAGTAAGAATGCTCTTGAAAGGTGCTTTGACTTTGAAGAGAAGGCATATACAAGTGGCAGTATCTTACTCAGCAGATCTTTCCCCAAGGCAAAATTCTGCCTCCCAGTGGCTAAAGCTCCTGGTGACTTTGGTGTTTTAAAACTCTCATTGTCTCTCTGCACTGAAGGACGTACCTGCTTACCTTTAGAAAAGAGCTGCACTGCTTTAAACTCCGATCACCCCAGCTGAGCTTTGGGAGAGGGAAATGAATGCTCTGGCTTATACTTCATCAACAGAATTATTAAGCAGAGACAGTCTTGTAATGCACTCTTGCTTTTATTTTTTTCCCAATTCCTTTCTCAGTTCCATGTTGGCACTCAGGTTGCATGGGGATAACCAAGGATATTATTTCATGTTTAGTGATGACGTTTAGTGCAGCTGTGCACTCATAGCTGAGAGTTATTTTGTCCTTCAGAATTTCAACAACTCATTCTGATTTATGAAAGAATTGAGCTGTGCTTGAAGATTCAGCCTGAATTTACAGAATTATAACTCTAGGTTAGACTCATTGAGTCAACAATAAGAAGGGAAGAGCCAAACTATTTTTTTGTGTCTTTCCATAAGCTGTGCACTTTAAAACCAGAACTACTGAGCCAGAATCAGTGCAACACAATCTAATGCTCTTATGTTTTTATTGAATATCTTTGTAGAGGTGGGTTGCATTTAAATAGAAATAGAAATATAAACCAAATCCATAACCATCTTCACTTTCACTAGCATCCACCATGTTAAAGCCTACACCAAAACTATACCCGTGTTTTCAAATGAAATTACTGAAGTGGATGGGATTTTACATGGGAAAGAAGAGCGGGGCTGAATGTTTTGCCTCAAATATCTGTAAACAGTCATAGAGCACTGCAATGTTCTGGGGATTCTGATGTTCAGGGCTGCTGTAATTTGATGGGATACTTCTTGGGAAAGTTTTGAAGAGAATTCTGAAAAAACCCCCGTGTTGTTAAAATCCTGAGAAACATGATGATTTATTTTAAACAGACTGGTTTTGTCTCCATGCATATCAGATGGCACTAACTTTTTAAAAAGAAAAATTTGGGAAGCTAAATAGTTCCCCAAAAGGAAATTCATGGCAAAACTTGAGTCATAAACAACTGCATCAGTACAGAGCAACTGGTGTTTTCAATATTCTTATACAAACAACAAAATGTAATTATCTTTATTTATTCAATAAGTCTAGTTCAAATTTGATTTATTAAATTTTATTAAATATTGAAAATAATTTCTTAAATAAACATGATTGCTAATTTACTATTGATATTCATTTTTAGCATGTCTGTAAAAATAATTAACATCAAGTTGGGAAACATGAGGATGAATCCACAGCAGGCACCGGTAGACGCTGGTGAGGTCACCTTAACCATGGCTGATAAAGAAAACCAGCTGGCTTGAGTCTGCAAGGAAAGGGTGGGGAAGGCAGCAGGCACCACAGTGCACGCTGCACGGCCTCCTGCTCCTGGTTTGGGGGGCTGGTGCAAGATCTTGGGAGGACTGCAAACCCATGGCAGTGGGGAGACGACTTGGAACAGGGAGGCACAGAAGCAGCGATGGGAGAGAAGTTTGTTAGGAGGCTGGGAGACTGCAGGGAGTCCCCATTGGAAACAGCGTTCCAATTCCATCCCAAACTATCTTCATCCGTTCCGAAACTCTCTCATCCCCTGCGGTCACATACTGGCATGTTCCCAAGAAACACACAGTGCAGGACAAAGGATTTTGGCAGCCTCCTATGTCCATAAAACATTGCGCACTGTGGGGATTCAATGTGTGGCTGCAATGACAAAAAAGTTGTATTAGCCATGTTCGTACATGCTCAAAAAGGAACTTGGTCTTGGGTTCCTTAGATACCAAGATGATAGAAAAGCAGGAACTCAGCCGGCGTTATTCTAATTAGAAAAATAATCATTAACAGCGCATAACGGAAATCTAGCGTTTCATCTTGAACAGAGTGGGCAAGCGCAGAGTGGCCGGCTCAGAGTCGGGCTCGTGCGGCTCTCGATCGCCCGTCCCCAGCGTTTTGATCGAATGATTCTCCTCCGCTCGCTCAGCTCAGAAGCAGCGGCGGGACGGCCGCTCCGCCCGCGCAAGGGCAGATGCTCGGGACAGTAGAGGATGCTAGAGAAGCATCCCATCCTTTCGTGCTGTCCCATCGCGCTCCCCTGCCCGCTAGCATCCGCCGTGCCCACGATCAGCATCCTGCCGGCCTCTCCCCGCCCAGGGGCTGCTGCAGAGCACGGCGTTACCCGCTCTGCTGCCAACCCAGGCACCTTGACACGGCTCCACAAGTTTGCATGATCTCCCGCTAAGTGCATCCGTGGAGCTTGACAGATCTCTTGTCCTGGAGATCCCGTTCTTTCGGCTGTAGGAGCTAGGGAGCTTTATTTCCCCACACCCCCATCTCCTCCCCCCTCCCTCCTTCCCGCATCTCGGCTACAGAGTTTGCTTCGTCCTTGCCACGGGCTCGGGCAGCAGCCTCGGGGGGCTGGGCTATCGGGCTGATTCTTTATCCTTTCAGTCTATTTAAGACATTTTAATTGAATCGGCCGGACACACACAGACAGACAGTCACATACACGAACCCCAGGGCTTCGGAACTGGATCGCCCTCCCCCCAATAACTATCGAGATGCCAAACCAACCCTCGCCAAACGAGCAAGCCAAAAACCAGCTTCAGCGCCGCAGGGAACGAGAAAGTTTCTGCGCTCTGAAGCTGGTACTGCGTGTAAACGCAAGGATCCGCGGGAAGCCGAGCCCCAGACCCGCATCCCGGAGCCGCATCCTGAGCATTACTGCTGCCGCTCGGCTCCGCGCTGTGAACTGGCACCGAGCCCCCGCCCCACCCCTCCGTCTCCTCCTCCTTCCCCTCCCTCGGGCCCTGCCGGGAGGCGGGTCTAAGGTGGGTCCTGTGGCCGCGGTAACTTTGCTAACCAAGCCGAAGAGACGTTCGGAGGCCTCGCAGCAGCATCGCCTCCCAGTGCTGGGCGGCAGGTCCGGCCCCGCTGAGGTAGGTGCGAGTCGGGCCCGAGGGGTTCGGTGCCGCGGCTCCTGCCCTGCACCTGGAACTGCCCCGGCCCGGGGAGGGTCTCAGTACAAGGGCACGGAGCGATAGGACGAAGGGGAAGGGCTTTAAATTGGAACGGGAGAGAGTTAGATTAGACGTTAGGAAGAAATTTTCCACGCTGAAGGGCGGGAGGCGCCCAAGGGAGCGGTGGCTGCCCCGAGGCCAGGATGGATGACGATTGGAGCAGCCTGGCCCCGTGCGAGGTGCAGGGGTGTCGGAACGAGACCTTAAGGTACCTTCCAACCCAAATCCTCCTGTGCTGCAGGACGAGCCAGGGAGAGGCGGTCTCTCTCCAGCCGCCCGCTTCTGCTCGCTTCCTCGAGCTCTCCTCGGGTTCTCGGTGATTTTCAAGAGCCACTGTGGAAGCCGGGCGCGTGGGTGAGATCTGTCGGCTCTCTTGGGGCTCTCTCGGGCCTCTCCCCTTTCCCCGCCCCGGTTCGTCGGCGTTGGTGTCGGTACCAACTTTGTGGTGGTTGCGGCGGCAGCTGCGGTCCCGGCTGCCCCCGGGCTGCGGCGGCTGCTGGCGAAGGGGGAGGCGGTGGGTGCGCTGAGGAAGTGCTGCCTCGCTTTCTCTGGACTGGGAAACCTAGTGGAATCTCGCTGGTGTCGCTCCCTGATGCCAAACCTTCCCTCCTTTTGCCTAGGAAGGACTCTGGCCGTCCTGCCCGGGTGGTTTTGAGCAAAGAGTTTGGGAGCGTCAGGACATCGGCTTTCAGTTGGGCGCAGGCGAGCTCCTCAGGTGAGGGCACGGAGCTCTGCTGCCTTTGTTTATTAACATTTACCTGCCAGCGCTGGGGAGGTGGGCAGAGGGTCGATAGCTCCTGAAGCCCAGGTGGCCCTTGCAGAGTGTCCCAGATATAGGAGATTTAAGTAACCCCCACCCGTTATCACAAAGTACTGTGAGGGCTGGGGTTTAGCCCCTTCCCTCCCTCCAGCAAGAAAAAAAGTCCCGAGTTAACTAAAAGGTAGTTTGCAGTTTATATCTTTAACTCCTGGTTTAGAACATAAATGTGTATGGCTTGAAATAATTACAATATTGCTGGCTGCCTGCCTTCCCTGTCCTGTCGGATAGGGGAGAGTCAGTCCAGCCCCTCGTTATGTGATTTTGTAACAGAGGTTTCCAGTCATGGAGTTGGATGTCATGTCTCTTAATCTGAAAAATTCTGTGGAGGATTCTTCTGGGATATCGAAGTCTTGGTCCAAATCCTTCCTCCTTGGACCTCTCCTAGAGTGCAGCCAGTGCCTTTCTCTACTTTCTCTTGCGACATTCCTTACATGCTTACTTTGTTAGTAAATCCCACAAGTTTTCCTTCTTGGTCTCACGCCTGATGGATGGATTTTTAGCTGTATTTCCTTATTTACAGCACTGCTGAATAACAGTGAGCAAATGGGTTGAGCAGTCTCATTGTGAGATTTGATTTTATAGGATCTTCTACAGACTGAGGATTTGGTCCTGCCAAAGGTTATGAACAGGTTTACATTGGTGGGAGCTGAGCTGGGGACTGTTGAAGTTGGTGAGAGGCACCTGGGCTGTTTTTCCTTGGGAGGTAAATACTAATAAGCATGTTAACACATGGATGGGTAACGGTATTTGCTTCCCAGATTAGTTTCAAGTAAGGAGACTTCCTCAATGTTCAGGCTGTTAAAACTTAAGTTTCTTTTCTGTGGCTTCTTGGTATCTAACTAAATTTGTTACAGAATTATAAAAACTGCATGGTGGAAGTGTTTCAACATATGAAACATTGAAAATGGTCATGTATTCACTATCTGTTTTTCAAAATAGAATTTCCGTGTTGTCTTTCTTTCCCCTCATCAACTTTATAACATTTCATAATTTTAGTTTTAAAAAAATTCATTGAGATAGAATATGCAGTATTAGGACTGTTTTGGTCTCTTTGGTCTCTGTTTTTTACAGTTAAATATAAATAAGTAGTCAGAAGTATCAAAGAGCAGCCAATGCTTACTTGTGTTAAGTTGCATATTTACAAGCATATTCACTATGAATGGGGCATTCAGCCATTTTTACTTTGAATAATCTATTGTGCTTTAAACACTAGGCAGCAGAATTAATATTTAAGCAAATACATACAGCAAAACTATAAATCTCTGCAAACAGTTAATTATATTGGAACTGTGAATGTGCCTCCAAGTACAATCTGTATAAACTATTTTGCAGTAGTGTGATCACAATTCTTGCAAGCCTTTTATCCTTGTCTGGGAAATAAGTTCAGTTTCTCTGCTTCTATAAAGCATATGCTTGGTTATTGTTCTTAAAACAGTGTGGTTTGAGCTACTATTGAAATGTAGTGTTTGTGATACTACATTGGTTGTTCAGTTTAGAAAGAGAAGTGCTGTGTGCCATTACATACTTAAAAGCTTCTTCTGTATAATTGCTACTTCTTGCAGTACTGCTGTGCAAATCTCTGGGGCAGGAATTTAAATAGAGACTTTATACATCTCACAGGTACTTTGTATAAAAGCTATAAGTACTTTTCCTTGAAATGTGGCGGCTGTAGGAACTGGAGAGAGTGGAATTATGGAGCCTGCACTCGGTTTTACATCTTATTTATTGCTGCTGCATGTCTGCTTGCTGTTGGCTTTCGTATACTTCCTGATGCGTAGAGATCGTATGGTGGGCTCCCACATCCTTATCCATGTGTGCCACTTTAGGTTTGAATTATCTGCTTACACACTTTGTTCTGATTGTCATCTTGTGCAAAAATGCTGGTTCTGGTTGTGCTAACAGAGGAGCACTGGGAGGCTTGGGGCTAGGTATGTTGCCCCCTCTCCCTTGCTGTCTGTGTGAGGGAAACTGTGACACAGCAGGAGTTAAGAGTCTGGTTCCAGTTCAGAGCCAAAGTCACTGGGAATTTCTCCACTGATGGGCTTCAGACCACATTGCAGCTGTGAATCAGGTCTTGCAGTCGTTTTAGGTTCTTTTGAGTATCCTGCCTGATCTTGTTGCTGCTCCACTAACATTCAGTTGTCCTGTGAGACATTTGTCATACCTGGTGCCCTATATGGATATCTTTGGTTTCCTAGGGAGTCTGAAATAACATTTGGCAACCGAGTTCTGCCCTGTCTCGCATGTTGTTCAGAATGACTAATCTCTAAAATCTGGGATCAAGGAACTAGTTACAGTTATCATTGTGAATAAATGAGTTGCCCCTAAAAGGGTTGTTCAGATGTTAATGGAAAAGATGAAAAACATTCAGCCTCATTGTTCTGTACTGTGCAGGCTAACAGCACTGCAGTAGCAACTGGTACTTCTTTTTGCACAACACTGATTGAAGTTTCAGTGAGGAAGTTTTGTAAGTTAAGGAAAGAGAGGAATGAAAAATCTTGTAGAAAATTAGAAGAGCTACTCTAAAGGGAGACAAATTCCAGATAAAATCAGGTTTAAAGATTGCAGGATGAGTTCTGCTATATGATCCTTCTCTGTGATTCCTGTGAATGATGTGCAGTTGTTGTGTGTCCACAGAGAGGAGCAATTTTGTTTAAGAATTTAAGAAGTGTGATCCTTGCCTTAGGAATTAAGGATTATGCATAAAATTGATGGAGATATAGTATTCCATGCCCTTGAGAAGATTGAACATTGTAGCTGTGAAACTGGGCTACAGCTCAGGGAACTCAAGGTATTCAGTCAGGATGTCTAAAGATGAGTCCAGAATCCTCTAAGCCAAGTGTGTTTGCAAACACTTGTATATGAACAGTAGTGCCGAGCTTTTCAGGGCATGTCCTGTCTGGCTGCTGCTCTAAAGGCAAAGTATTGAAATTTGCATGAAAGCTTCTTTCTGGAGAAAGGTCACCACTTGTGAGGGTCACCACTTGTGAGGGTCACCACTTGTGAAGGTCACCACTTGTGAAGGTCACCACTTAATCTTGTCACAGGAATGCAGCCCAAAAGAATAACACATCCGACTTGCACCAGACAGCAAACAAGACCAGAACTGGTAAACCTAACTTCTTCCTTTGCCACAAGAACTGACACTGACAGTTTCTCCTAGAAGTGACCTGGCTGCTGAACAAGTAGGCATGAGCCTGAAATCAGATCCACTGCTAGAGACGTACTGTGCCTGGAAAGAGGAGTGTGACACAGTAGCTGAGCAAAAATAGTTCTGTGCTCTAACTTCATGTACTTAATTTTCTAGGTTTTTCCACCCAGCACTAATGGCTGCTCTGCAAACTCTCCTAGAGAGTTAAAAAGGCACCAGAGAACTGTCAGAATATGACAGCTTAAAAGGTTAGCAGAGTGTGAAATTTGTGAACAAATCCTCAAATCCTTTTTAAAAAATGTGTATATTTTAATGTAACTGGTAGATCTGAGCAGAAATGGCTCCAGGCTCTCTTAAGCTCAGATATGCAGCTGAAGTTTTCCTTGCCTTGTTTTGTTGGATTCCATGTTGAGATCTAGACTTTTGCTAACCTCCTGTTTTAACTGCAAGTCTTCAAGTACGTGATGTTTTGGAAGGTTTTGGGGTGTTGTGAACACATGAAAATATGCTTTCTCTGGACCAAAGAACATTTGGAAAGGCTAGAGATAAACTATGAGGTGCAATATTGGAATTGACAGTTTTCTCCTTTAGGGGTCGAAACAAGAAGATAAATTAAAAGCTCCAAAGCCCTTTAAATAAAAGGATGTAACCTATTTCTGTAGATTGTATGGCTACATAAGGTGATTTTGGGGGCATATTGTACTTTTTTTATTGGGTCTGAATTTAAGTACTCGCATCTGTTTTTAAGGCAAATAGTTGAATAGAAAAATGCAGTCATTTTAAGAGCCTTTTAATGTTTATAAGGGCTTTGGTGCAATTTTTTCTCCCTTTTACCTTCATAAAAGGTGGAAGTGTATGATATAAAGCCAGTGTAAGTGTGAGGAGAATTGAGGCTTTTATCATACTTTTAAAATCTACCAAGTGAGGGAAGCATGGATGATTTGTAAGTAGTTGGCTGGCATATGGTACCATTATAATAACATCATGTTCACAGCACTTTCCAGATTGATATACAACCTTTCTAAAATAAGCTTGGTAGAAAAAGAAAAAAGAATGTAAAGTCATTTAGCAGCCAACACGCTTTTGGTAGCAGCGTAGGACACTGGTAGGTGACTTCACTGACACTCAGATTGTGAAGTGAGTTGTGCGTCATAGTCTAGTACCTACTTGACAGGTAGTCACTCCAGAAAACTGCTATTGCACTCTATATGTTGGGGTCTGATTTGTGCTTTTTTAATGCACAATGAAATGCTGCATTCATTTTCATTCCATGCAGCCTTGGCGAAGTCATGGGGTTAGCAGAAGGTATGGAATTTGTTTCACTGGAGGAAACCCAGCATGAAGCCTTTTGTTAACAGTATAAGGAGAAAGGCTGGGGTTATCTGGGGAGGGAGACTGAATTAGATTCTAGTTTTGGATGGAAATACCCAGACTAAGATTGAAACTGTATCATTGACATGCTATATCATTTATGGTTCTCAAGGAAAGTTAAAATCATAAATATTCTTAGAAGCAGGAGCCTTGACAAGACAAACTATGGCAGTGTTTTGCTATTCAGAGGGATTCTATCTACCTACCACAGCTAGCTTAATTTTATTAAAGAATTAAAACAATGATACTTTGTCATTATTATAGCATAAATTATAGTTTTGTTTGTCTTCATTTAATTGTAAAAGCTGTAAATATCAGTTTAAAGAAATGCTGGCTGATTAATTTGAAATAGTATTAACTTCTCTGTGTTAAAATGGATAAGGCAAATCAAACCATTATAGTTATAACACCTACCATTTCTCAGACTTACTAAAAATGTCCAATGTAGCTATGTTGTTCATTCCTTCTCTTCTTCCAATTTCCTTTCCTCTGCATATTTTAGGTAGGCATTTCATCAACCAAACAGGGCCAATTGGTTATTTTACAGACAGACTTCAAGCATCAGAAAATTCACTTCTCAGTATGGTTATGCATTGCCTTCTACAGAACAGTGTGATGAGTCGTGCTCTGAAACACTAGGGAAAGAAGGGTTTTGTACCAATGTTTCTTTGCAAAGGGATTAGGTGTTTGGAGGCTTGTTTGTGTAGATGGCATCATCCTTAGGATGAATTGCCTTCCCAATATGATGCTTGCCTCCTTCCTGTGGAAGTCAAGATAGTCTTTGGTACTCTGGTAGTCCTCAAGGTGGACTAGCAAACCAGGCCAGACTTCTGGATTACTCAGATCTGGTGAGACACTTCCATAATAATGGCTAATTACCATTTAACCTATAAAGAAAGGTAAAAGTCCTAAAAACTGTATTGTAAATGAATGAATGAACAAATTTGAATATTATCATTTATAACTGAGCATGAGTTTAGATATGGTGGGGTTTGATAGGTGTTGTGTTAAAGCAGAACACAGCTATGCCTTTCTTACGTGCTCTGTAGAGTATGGAGTGGTGGTTTTGCTGTGTTTCTGTCAACTTTCCCTGACAGGTTTTTTGGATGTAGCTGTGACTGTTATCAGGTAGTGTTGCAAGGAATATCACTGTATTTAGTTATGCAGACTTTTATTTTGAAGAGTAAGGCACAATAACTGCAGGTGCTGATTAGTACTTTGAACTACTAAAAATCACTTTTCCAGCAGACTGCAGAGAAATAAGTATTCTAACAAATTACAGTGAGGAATTATTTTGGTTTGGAGTCTTGGTGATGTTATAGCTGTTATTAATTACGTGTTAGTTCTTTGAAAGAAAAGATTACTACTATTAGTTTATAGGAGATATTTGTGTAGTAATTGAGGATTGATTAGAAGCGGTCTCCACTGGGAATACATCACAGAAATTACAACAGTGGTAAATTGTATTACAAAATATTCATTTGAAGTAAGTAATAATGGTCAGATACACAGAAAGATTCATATGCTGCAATTGGAAGAAGACTCATTTGCATGGTGCTGCATATCGCAGGAGGGTATCCATCCACTTATTACCTTGCACTGGATCATAAACTCCTTAGGGCAGGAGTGGAGATTTCTGATGTATGTAAGCTGAAGTTGAAGTCTGCTGAATGACAAAATGCCATCTGCTGTTTGTGGTCAGTAGATAACGAACTATCAGTTAACAGATGAGTGAATGCAGTGGGCGCTCTTAACAGTTGAGGCAGCCGCTGCATCCATTCCAGTCCACAGGAGTTTTAAAAAGCTTTATTTTTCTAATCTTTCTTTATGATTTCTACTGTACCACTTTGACTGATAAATAAAACTAAATAAAACTCGGGAACAGATGAAAGGTTCTCTTGAACTATTGAGTTACGTGAGAATGGCAGAGTGAAGAATCAGGTCTATGATTTGCAAAATCCTTTGGCTTGACAGGAAGAGACTCAAAGAGAAATAGTTAGATGCTGCTGCACTGATTTATGTCCAGCATTTAACACTGATGGTTTCTAGACAATCCAGGGATCCTCCTGGTTTTCTTAGCAGATATTTTCCCCCTGCTCTCTTATTTTCCCTGTGGGTCTTTCTTTTGTCTTACACACCCTGGCATTCTTTTAGGCTTTGCTTACAGATCAAGTTTTCTGTGTGAAGGATGGCTGAGGACAGTGTTAGAGTCTGTGGAGAGCTCAGTTTGGGTTGTTTCTTCTGTATGCAGGCATTCAAAAAACAAGAGACCTACTTAAAATGATGTGCACTGGAAGCAGAGTATAGACTTGTAGTTTTGCTGACTTTTGCGGAAGAAACATGTTTACATAGGTACTCTAGAATGGAACTGGCTCCTGCTTTCGTACACAACCTGCCAACATGCAGGCTACTGAAAATGAGGGCAGGTGCATGTTCTGAGTTTGCACTTGTGCTGCTGTCGTGTGAATTTTAGTAGTATAGCCCACTATTTACCTGACGGGTCGCAAACAAATATATACAGTGAATGCCAAAAATATGTAGCCTCAGTGTTACTAACTAGTGTGTTGTAATGCACCTTCATAACTTTGCTGTATGAAGGACATCACTTCGTGATGTTTTCAGTCTCTGTAGGAGCTGAGTTTCAAAACACAATGATGGAAAGTGCTAGTGGTTGGGATATTCAGCTGCACTTAGGTCTTGCTGTCCTTTTGAGGATGGGACTTTGATCAGAGATATGTAGGACAGTGTTTTAGGACAAACAATTTTTTGGCTGTCTTTGCATGATATATTAGACCTTCATTCTGCTTGAGACCTTTGAGCACTTTAATGAATTTGATATTAAGTAATAAATGTTACTGTTACTGTTGTTTATTGGATAAATCTACTGCCAGAAAGAGATGTGTTTCAGAATTGGGAAAGGCAAAGCCCTGTTCTTGGCTTTGTCGAAGTCTGCTTCTAACATTAGTCTCTTGTATTTTCTGGGAATACTAATGCACCTGATATTTTGTAATCTTAACGTATTTGTGGAGTGCTCCAAGGGCCTGTGTGAAGCTCTTGTGAGTCCTGTACAGATCTCTAGGTGAATTATTCCTGCATTAACTATAGATTGGTCTTCATTTTGTGGAGGTGACTGCTGTCGATTGCTACCAAGTCCAAAGCCAATTAGTTCTGTTCTTGTTAGTTGTTGTATTTTGTGCAATTGGATGATGATAGTTTTATTCCAGGAAATCTGTTTTTATATCTGTTTTCTCATCTGTCTGAAGTCTGCTTGAAAACAGAACTTATAATCTGATAAATTTGTATTGGACTTTCCTTCTTCTGGTCTCTAATCAAGTGGAAACCTTTGTGAGAAGGAAAAGAAGTGTTGGGAGAAGGTGAAACACTGAGAAGCTGTTTAATACTAGGTCATCTGTGTCAGCACTGATCCTACTCAAATTAAAAGCACTGCAAAAGATGAACACATTTTTTAGTTACTTGCAATTTTGTCATAGTGAGCAGTGTTTTAAGATACTGCATCTGTCTTCTTCAGGTGGGACAGAATCCGGTTTTGAAATCTGTGTTTGAAGCTGCTGTCCACATGTCTGCTTCTTCAGCTTTTTAGCACTTGTGCAAGTAACTTGCAGCCTAATCCAAAGCCAGCTGAAGCCAGTTCCAGGATGTATTTCAAAGGACGCAGGCTTTGGACCTGAAGTAAGAGGTGCTATGTTTGTAACTGGTACTGGTAGTGTTATTCAAATCTACTTATATTAAATACGATTCTATGGCCTGATTTCAAAGGAACAGCAACAAACAGCTTATTTTAAAAAGCAGCATATAATGAGACACCAAAATGCATTTCTAAATATGTGAATTCTGCTAAAGTTGCATTTAAAGCTATGTTCCCTTAGTGTCAAGGTACTTGTAGGTATATGCTCTGCTAATCAATACCCAAAGAGAAAGCAATTGAACTTGCAAATGATAAGGCACTCCTTGGTTTCTCCACTTACTCCCTAGAGCTTCATGTCAAATGCAGCAGACAGATCTTCACATCTAAATAATTCATCTGCAAGTGGTGGGAACAAGAGTGAGGGACAAAAAAAAAAAAGGAAAAGTTGTTCCATGCTAAAATATAATAATGCATTAAAATTAATCAATTTCCTCCTGCTGGAGAACAGTCATTTAGAACACATTTTAATTACCAAAACTGAATAATGGGATCAGTATTTTTGAGAAGGTTGGATTCACCCTACTGAGCACTGGAGAATCCTCTTTGCAAGAGCCCATAAAAACATTGCTGTTTCAAGTTGCTACTTTCAATCATAATGTTTGTGTGGAGAAATCTGATATTTTTTTTTTTCACAGCAGCTTTTAAGGGAAATGTTGAGTGGACAGCTGGCATGTGTTAACTCTTCAGTACCCAGAGCAGAGCTTTGTGTGCACTCTAGCATTTTCCTTCTTTTCATTCAGTTGAAAATTTATTGTGCATTACTTAACACATCTCTGAAGTCAAGTTTTCAAGCCAAGGCGTTTTGGCTGCAACAACAGTCAATGTTGTAATGTAATGTAAAAATATTATTTCTGTGTCTGTGTTCAGCCTAGCAATGACTAGGAAGTTGCAGAAATAAGGCAGCCTGGTTTATTGTCTTGGCTGGAGCTGGTGATTGAGGAGAATGTTCATGGCTATTATGTTAGGGATAATGACTCTGACTTTTGGGATTTGCCATGGAAGAGCCTCTTTTTATCCCTTTGCCACATCAGGGTCTTGGTCTCCCGCTCTTGTTTCATGGGCATTTGTCAGAGATCTGATTCTTCACATAAATGGGGTCTAAAATAGTTTTTCACTTATAATCTTTTTTTTTTTATGCTGTTAAGCTCTGGAAGCTTTTCTGTAAAAGTGACATAGCTGGCACAGAACTGTTTACTGATTGAGCTGAAGTTTCTGTGTGTGATGTATAACCCTCACACAAAGATGTGGCTGGTGGTGTTTGGAATCTGAATCCTAACCGTAAAGCCTCCTCTTAAGTCCTGCAACTGAAGTGAAGCAGAGGGTCTCTTTAAGCGTACATTCCATGCTGAGATGAGAGCAGATTTTGTATAGCATACATTTATGCTAAGTCCAAGAGACGGGCTGCTGCTAGAGAGTGGATGAGTCATGAGAGGGAGGCTCTTGTTTAGCAAAGATGTATTGTACCTTTTCTTTCACAACACTGGGCACTGGTTGGCAAAACAAATAAAATGACTGCCTGAGTGTCTGCAGAAGGGTTACTCACCTTACACATTAGAGGTAAGCATAGGCTTAACAACTGTGCTGAAGCTGCCCTGAGTTTCAGGAACATTTACACTGATAGGAGTCTCTGTGCTTAGACTCAGTTAGAATCTCAGTGTTTTGCTGAATCAGGATATTAAATTTGCAAAGAAAGCTTAAACAGGTTCACTGAGAATGCTGTAAGTCTTTGTGCCCACAGCAGGGCACGCAAGCAAAACTAAATATCCTAGTAATAAAAGGACCTTGTAACTTGTGGAATGAACAAAGTTGGCAGAATAATTACTATATAGCTGTATATTCTGTTTTGAATTATTGAAGTAGAATTACTGATAATTAAGTTGTGTAAAAGGCGCATTTTCTTTTTTATTTTCATAATTTCTGTCACCTACATAAAACTTTTCTTTGTCTTGAAATACTCCTGGTTGGTACTGAAAACTGCTGTAGGATAAGTAAAATCAGTCTAATTGAGATTCATAAATCCACTTTTTAACAAGTACAATTAGGAATAGTTATTAGAGACCAGCTAGAAAATGTTAGGGATAAAAATTTACCATAGGAGGTTTTTTGTGTGTTTGAAACATAGTTTGATGTCAAAACCTAAATTAGATCACCAGAGAAATGAACCTGCTATTTAAAAGCTCATTTGTACACAGAAAGTTAATTCTGAATATTGCTGTTGATAAAAATTTTATAATTAGCTCTTGTTAAACCGCCTGCTTTTAATGGAAATCTGACTTTTACAATTCTTTTCCTATAATTAAAATATGAGGAGTAGCAACTAGATGATAGTGAATGCATTTGTGTCCAGTGGCTGTGTAATAAACTTTGGTGCAACTTGATGCTGTTCTCTGTTATGATTTTTGAAAGTAGGGGAAGTTTATTGAGCCTAATTCCAACCCAATTCATTTCAAAGCAGTTCAGCTACCAAATTTTGAGGTAACTATTTAGGAACCTAAGCAGAGATTTTAAAACATATGAGCATACAATTTGACACCTGGGCAGGGGTTGGGGGCAAGGACAGGCTGAGAGAGTTGGGATTGTGGAGCCTGGAGAAGAGAAGGCTCGGGGGAGACTTTAGAGCAGCTTCCAGTACCTGAAGGGGCTCAAGGAAGGCTGGGGAGGGGCTCCTAATTAGTGAGTGTGGATATAGGATGAGGGGCTATGGCTTTAAGTTGGAAAGGGGAAGATTTAGGTTAGGAATTACATTAGGAAGAAATTCTTCACGCTGAAGGTGATCAGGCCTTGGCACAGGTTGCACGGGGAAGCTGTGGCTGACCCATCCCTGGAGGTGGTCCCAAGGCCAGGTTGGTTGGAGATTGGAGCAGCCTGATCTGGGGGAAGGTGTCCTTGCCCTTGGCAAGGGGTGGAACTGGGATGGGCTTTAAGGTCCCTTCAAACCCAAACATTCTGTGAATTTACCAGCACTTTCTCCCGATAAGGGCTGCTGTGCTGCGATGTAACAGCACAGCAAAGGCTGTGTCAAAGACTTTCCTAGTCCAGTATTTGATCTTCATCTGTGGCACATTGCGCTGGCAAGCCCACCACCACCTCCCTCAATATTCTTCTTGTTTGGTTCTCCTGGTGTCTTCTACAGTTGGTGCAGAGAAAGAGACCGCTCCTGTGGCCAAGTTGGAACAGAGGGCAGCTTTGATTCAGTGTGCAATCCTGCGGACCAGCCTTTTTAAATGGGAGTTTGCACGTGTGTATTTCCTTTTCACTAGGGCGGCTTTCACAATCACTTTGTTCTCTGAGACTCAAGTTTTTTGATTACATGGTTTTTAAAACAAAAGCTTTTGAGAAAATATACTTATTTCTCAACAATTTATTAGTAATTTTTTTCATTATTGTATCAGGGAAACTGTTCTAAACAATAATTCATGCTGACTGTGTATAGCACTCAATCACTGCCTTAACAGAGGTAATTATGATGAAGGAAAATCCTTCCTCAGACTTTGGGTCGAGTTTTCACATAACTCCTGTTGCAATTTTGGAAGTGCTATTGCCATGGAGAGAATGCTTTTAGCGTAATTGAACTGATTGTCTTAAACCAGTATCTCATCAGTTAATTTTGAAGTTTTTTTCTTAGTCTTTGTGGTTAATTGTATTTCCTTCCTGGAAAATTGGGCAAATCAACGTAAATGAAAAATGATTTTTTTGGGGGTAAATATGTAAATACCATTAGCCATAATAAACCATCTGTGAACAATACAAATCAAGGATATGAATTCTCTGAAGTTTTACACCATTGATAAATTTAATGCATTTATTACTCATCCAATTAAATTGTGCATGTAGAGCAGGCAGGAACCTAACACCTTATGTGGATGTCGAATGGGTGGTTGGAACACTTCTTGGTTCAGATTGGCTGGCTTACATAACACTGATTTGTTGTGACCAAACAAAACATGTTCAATAGAAAAGAAAAATGATTGAACCAAATTGCATTCTTTGTAAGCTTGTGTAAGCCCAGTGTTTTTTACTGCGATGGTAGAGGAGAAATTGGGAGGAAGAGGGGTCAGGAGTTGCCAGGTGTTTTCTTGCGCAACACTTGTGTGGCTGGCAGATGCTGGTGGTGAAGCCAGACCGGTGCCAGAGGACTGGTACACAGGGAACTGAAGCTGTGTCTGTGGGACATCCTGTAGTGACAGCACAGGGAGTTGCTGGATCTGGTACGGCACCTGCTGGACAGAACTTAATGGCATATGGATTCATATGGTTGGGCTGGAGTGTCATAGTGCTCTGGAGATCAGAACCCAGTATGACCCCAGGGACGCCGATGAGGAGGCCAAATTATGCATAAATTATGTGATGCTTCATGTTTAAATAGTATTTGCAACAACACTCTTGTGGACATACAGTAGAACTTTTTCTGTTTCTGTCTTATTTGCACAAAACCCAATCCCCACTGCCTCTTTTCTTCTGCCTTTCAGATACCTGCAACAACAATCTGTTACTGAGTGGACAGGACTTGGGTGTTCTCCTTTTTAATGTCCTGTGCCTGAGGAGATCTTATGCCTCATACAAGGACTGTGTTTTGGGCCACTGGTAAAATAATGACTTTGTTGCAGAAAATATAGTAATTTTAATCTGGAACTCCGAGAGCACCTCTCATAATTCACTGCCTTGCAGAAGCTTGCAAAGCATTTTAAGTGCTTCTAATTTTCAGCTTGTATTTTAGTCTTGTTTTTATATGAATTCTCAGTCTTTTAATGGATGTTTGTCAAAAGAAGTTGTAGGTTTCCTATTCTGTTTGTACCCCCAGGTGCTTCTCCTTCCAATACTCTAGCACCTTGTGCCCGACATACCCTGTGCCTCCATCCTGACATTAGTGTTCTTTGCAAGTGGAGTTTTGTCCTTGTCTACTTTGTTGATTTTCTTGCTTCTCTGACTTCAGTGACAGACAGGAAATGAGCATTTGCAAGAAAAAGAAAAGAAGGCTTCATTGAAACAAATATGTTAACTGTGCTTTACTGTTTTTGAGAAGACACAAGCATGCCTCATAGCCACTTTCCTAATAGTATTACTCAAGCTAGAGGCAAGCCCTGCGCTGTAGATTTGACAGCAGGTCTCGTATCCCAGTAGTGGTACACATATAATAATTGTATGTGTCTTGTTTCTATGCTTTCCCCTGTCAGTCTCTGTCAGTCTGTTCCTTCTGTCTTCCTTTCTCAGCTTGGACGTGAATTTCTTCCCAGATTTCTCCTTTCTTGGTGAACTTGTTCACAGCGGCGTTTCAGTAGAGCAGTGGGACCAGTATTTTAATTTCATTTGTAGTATGTGACTCTCGGGCTCCTTTTCCTATACTCAGGTTTAACTGATGAGATGGAACAGAGTCCTTCTCATTGCTAGAAACCTTGTTCTTTTACTTGAATGATTGAACTGCCTGTAATGCAGTACTGGGGCAAAGAAAACAAAGGCAGCTCTGTCTGCTCTGTTTATGAACTACTTAGAGCTGTGGTTTATTGACCATTCAAAGTGCTTTTGGTGTAAGATTTCAGGTGGAAACATTTCATTACTGAAGATCTTGCTCTTTGGAGTTACTTCCCCCTCTCCCTACTGCCTTCCCCTCTCTTATTTTTGTTCTGTTACAAACCTTATCTGCATAATCAAATTCAACCCAGTGTAAGACATAGGGTCTCTTCTTGCTGTGGCTGAGTTTATGTGCGTAATTCCTGTTAATGCATTACTACATCAAGAATAAAATATACCACTTGGTGTTTTCAAAGCCTCAGCTTGAATATTAAAGCTACATTCTTATAGCATGTGTACATGTATGTATCTGTTGCCAGAACATGAAAAAAACATACTTTAAAGTTATTTTAAATAGATTAGTCAAACCATATGTTTGACTTGATGGTGGCATTGACCCTCTTTTATTTAGGAAAATTTACATCATTTATATCCTCTTTTGAAAATGAGGATTGTGGGGATAACTTAGTGAATTATCTTTGAACCATTGTCTGACATCTTGGAATACTTCATGTGATGCTGTCCTGGTCATCATTAAGAACTATTTCATATTGAAATCCTCCATTATGTGAGAGAAATCTTAAGGAGAATTACATTTTTGCACAGTTCTTCATGTAATTAGAAAAAGTATTCTCAGCTCTGTGCGTGACACTTTAGGGCGAAAATAAGAGGTGCACAAGCGTGTATGCGTGTGTATGTATATAGAAATAAAGCAAGCTCTGTGTGTGCGCATGTAGTTATGTTTATGTATAGATTTGAATATTCAATACATCTTGTTTCCTAGGGCTCTGGTTCTTTAGCTGTTTCTTTCATTTGGTTAACAAGAAGCCACTTTTTTTTCATGTTGCTGACAAAAGTGTTCATAGGAGGCATATATTTCAGTAGGTATATCAGGTGCTACAGCTTACACAAAAGCAAGGGGAATATCAGCAGCTTCTTTTAGATATTTGGGTGAGTATTCAGCTTATAAAAAATGTAATGGGAGTTGAGGGATTAATATGAATTCATGTGTTCCTTTATAAGCACATAGCAGAATAAAAACCCCCAAACCCCAATATCTAAAAACATCTATCTAAATAAAGTTATAATTATCACATGAGACCTTGCAATAAAATTTTTAAGTACCAAGCAATTTTTAGAAGATATAGAGAAAGAGCAATAAAATTGGACATAGGAAAAGGGAATGAAAACAATATAGAACATATTCATTAATGTGGGCAGCTTTATGGAAGGCATAATAATCTAGAAAACAAAAATTACTTTGCTTTTTAGATGTGGTTGGGCTATCTCATAGAGAATATTTGTATTTAACAATAGATTTTTCTACTTCATAGTACTTATAAGAATAGGATGCATCTTCTATGCCAAGTCCTGGTGTGTGTTACAGGTGAGGGTCAGGCCGTGTATTTGAGGGGAGCATATCTTGAGCGTAGGCAGAATAAATTACTGAAGAGTATCACAGGAAAGCTAATCACAATTGAGAGAAAGCTATAAATTAATTACTCAAGATGTTTCTGAACCTACATTGAAGGAATCACTAGAGGGGATAATTGCAGCAGTTCATTCTAGTCAAAACTGTGTACATATGTATTCCTCCTACTGACCACTGTGTTTAATAAGAGAAAAAATAACCCCAAGGCTGGCTGGTGTTGGCCAATGTCTGTGTTGTACCAGCAATGGTTTTTAGTCTGAGTATGTTAGTTACCATAAGGAAATGCTCAGAGAGCAGCAGTGAATTACTTGCAGACTATATAGGGCAAGCTTATGCTGTTTTTTTATTGGAATTTCTCCTTTGAGTAGTCTTTGGTGATGCTTCTTCATTTTGGCACCTTTTTGAAGATTATCAACTTCATAATTTCTGTTATATTTGGTGAACTGATGGGATAATGTGTTACATAAATCTGCATGTTGGCTTTTAATTAATTGAAGTTTTATTTAATTATTTTTTATTTCATGAAAGGAAGATAAAAGCATACATTTTGTTTTTATTAACCTACACACCACAAGTATTCATTAAATGTAAATAATAACAATATTGCTGGTATAAAACCTGCACAATTACTTTTGTAGTGAATATTTTTCACTGGCAAGATGTGTAATTAAAAAAGCTAGCTGTCTGTTAATATGCCTTTCAATTGATATTTTGTTATTTGAGTGTATTTATGTTCACCCTTGTGCAAGCGTGTTACACCGAGCTGTAGGTAATGTTCTGTCAGTGACCTGAGTGGTGGTCATGTAAGGCTTTTGTCTAAGTATTGAAATTGGTATGTAATATTCAACATTTATAACAATACAAACTCATCTTGTTCATCGCCATTCCAAAAAGTAAACCAAAGTTAAGGGCTTTTTTGTATTCATATGTTTCTCAAACTGTGGAGCTTCCTGCTTTGAACCAGTACAATAGATCTAAGTGTTGAAAACGTCCCAGTGAATTCCTTCCTCGCTAGTCCTGTTGTCCTAGCATAGACATGAAACCAGTTTAGGACTTGGACATGTGAATGGCAATAGTATCTTCTTCTTAGAACCTGTGTCAGGAATTTATGACCTTTGTAAGGTGTTTTTCACAAGCAGCAGAGTATTGTTACAAATGTCACTTTGCCTATGACAGCTTTGTTAAATAATTTCAGATTAAAGTGAGAGTACTTCTGAAACTTGTATCGCAGAGCTGTGCTGTGATCTTGAAAACATTTGTTGCCAAAAACCGCTTCTTTGAAGTTGCAAAGTGCATTAGGCTGATATTGAAAGCGTTCTCTGTCAGTATCTCTTGAACATCACATCCAGTAAGTTTTGCAGGGAGTGCCCTCCTACGCTTCCATGGAGAATGTGACCTGTGTCATACAGACTTAGGTCAGAATAGTATTGGATCATTTTCTGTTCAGCTGATGGGCTTATTTTATTCTGAATTAGAGGAAGATGATGGAAACCACTTTAAGATGTTTGGTACTTACTAAGACGAGTAGGCACTGCTTGGTTAAGTCAATTCTTTGTGTCTCCTGCGTTTGATAGGATGTCATTCGATATCAGATCATTTTTCAGTTCATTGCACCACAATGATTGCACCCTGTCGTTTTGAAGCATCTTTTTTTCCTGGGGCAAGTGTACCACTTTCTGTAGAATTGGCAAAAGCTTCTGCTTTGTCTACCTCTCTAGCGAGCAGGTGTTGCTAACCCTACCTTCTGCTGGTTTCCAGTCTGTCAAAGAGGTACCATTGTTCTATTTATATTTGTGATAGAAGCCACCTGGAATGCCTTTGAGAACAAGAGAGTAGTCAAAGCAATGTGGGTAGGGTATGGCAGGCTGGTTACAATATGAATCTCAGATTAGGATGAAGCCAGATAGGATGGCCCAGGAGGCTGGTTTTATCTTGAAACAAGGATGGAAAAAATAGGTTTAGCAGATCTTCATTTACATTGTTTCGTTTACAATGTGCTCTGAGGCAGCAGCTCTAGGGAAGGGGTGTAACTGAGAAAACTGCAGGCCTCTTTGGCAGTTAACAGTGGAGCCTCTTCTAGAAGGGAAGACAGGTTATGACTTGGACACTGAAAAAGTGAAAACTGAAATTATGCACCAAATCCTGAGCTAAGTGATAACAGATGAAATCATTTCTGGTCCGTGCCTGATAACAGCTTTAATCATCAGAATATAACGGAAACTGTGATATGTTTATTAATATCTTTATTATAATTAATTCTCTTTAAAGTGTTACTCCTTCCCTTCTTTTTTTGGGGGACAGCTGTTTGTGGATGACCATGTCTTTCTTCTTTTCAACTTTGCCTATGTGTGTCACTTATAACTTTCCACTGTAGAGCTTAAATACTAAGAATTGCTTGCAAACAAGAACAGATGATTTGGTACTACCTAGTGCATTAATGTACAATCAAGCGGAACTTAAAATACAAAAGAAGCCATGTTGGTTGTGTCATCCAAGGCATAAAGCGTGAAACCTAGAGACAGTACTGGACATACACTTCACAGGTGAACAACTTCTGATCTTGAAAATCCTTATATTTGCTTTCATATCATTCTTACTGGACTTTTCTGGCTGCCACACCATCACTCAGTTGCTCTGTATGCTGTACATTGTCTTCATGCGTTCCCTGCATAGAAAGCTAAGCAGAGCTTCCATGGAGGATTTGTAAGAACTTCAGTGACTTCTGTACACTGTGAATTTGCTACTTTTTTTCAACTAGTGGTTGAAGCTGAAGTTCAGGAGAAGGTATGTTGGTCTTTTATGTGCTTTAGGGTGTCATCTTCAAACCATCTGCAAGTAACCTGTGGAAAAGGATCAAGAAGCTTACCAGATACAGAACTCTTTTCTCTACCCAATTTATTTTTGCATTTATTGATGATTTATTGTGCTGTAAAATGTCCTCAGTTGCACCCTAGGATGCAGTGCTGCCTTTTCAGGCTCTTAATAAAATGGAAAATCTCCAAGGACAGTTTTCAAATTTGTAAAATTGAAGAAACCCTGAGACTTCTGTGGGGAATGCGATTTGCTCATGTTCGTATGCTAAATCAGTGTCAAGTGACAAGGAGAACCACTTAGATTCCCTTGAATCAGCTCAGGTCATTAGTTTACTGAAATATTGTTTTAGGAAATAAGAATGATAATTTTTCCTTTAGTTCTTTTCACTACAGTAGCTTATTTTTTAGAGAACATCCACCTGCAATGGAAGAGTCTACTTTTATTGTATTTTCCTGGCATAAAAATATGTTGTCAATGCTGTATCGATCTACCTGCATAAGCTAGCTTAATGATACAGCGTAACTTTAATTCCTTTTGATAGTTTGCTCTTTCTTAACTGGTTCTCTCCTCAGAGAATCAGTCTTCACTCCTGAATTTAATTCTGAGGTTATTTTCTCATATGCGTTTTATGATTCAAAGTTTGTGTACCCCTTAGAGAGACTGTACAAAAATCTGTATCTGTCCCCTCCTACAAATCTGAGAGATGCTGAAACTTAACATTGTTTAAATCCATACTTAAAAACATTGCTTACCCTCAGCATGATACTCTCAAGTAACTGCTGCCTATCACTAGCTGTGCTGGTAGTCAACTGTGTGAATCAAGCAGTTTCAGTGTTATTGGGAAGCAAAGATGGGTCTCTATTGCAGTACAGCTGGATCTCTGGTAGACAGGGCAATGACTGTCGTGGTGGGGTGTTGCTTATCACTCTTGTATCTCGTGGAGTCATGCCTGGAGCCCTGGCTCAACTTGCAGTGTCAATAGCAGCAACAGCTTCAGGAAATATGCGGATTCCAGGCTGTGTATGTTAAGTGAAGAGCAGTGTATCTGCAAATCAACTTTGCAGTCTGTTCTTTAAGCTTTGTGTGGGATTTTGCTTGTACTCCAGTCTACCTAACAAATATTAGGTTAGTGCAAAACTAATTGCCATTTTTGCTCATCAACTTTAAAGCAGTATATCTCAGTTTAGAATAAAATTTATTAATCAAAATAAGAACTGTTAGCATCTATACATTTTTACCAACCAGAAATGAGTCTGTTTATTCCAGTAGCATAAAATTCTGGAGTCTTGGAACTAATGAATGCTTCAAAGGTGTTTTGAGCTGCTTGGTTGTGGAAAACCTCCTCTTGCAGGAAGGTGTTAAGATGCTTGAAAATGTGGTAGCTGTTGAGAGAGATGGAAGTCTGGAGAGTAAGCTGGGCGAGGCAGAGTTTCATAGCCCAGTTTGTGCAGCTTCTGCAGAGTCATTTGCAAGATGTGATCAGGCCTTGGCAGGGAAAGAACTTATCCTTCAGTTGACTGGTGTTGGAAGCATTGCAGTTCTTGGTGCATTTTGTTGATTTCCTGGTAGTCCTTCTCTGCTGTAATGATTTCACCAGAATTCAAGATGTTGTAGCAGATTATTCCACTTGCTGACTGCTAAACAGTGACTATAGCCTTCTTTCCATGCCTTTTTGGATGGGGGAAGTGTTTTGGTGCTTCACCATGGTCCAGCCACTGTGCAGAACACTGTCAGTTGTATGGAATTAATTTTATTGTCACAATAAGATCAAGAAATGGATCATTTTTGTTATGTAAGCAGCTTAGAGCAGACTTTATAACAGCATTTTTTAAAAAAAATTGATCTACTTGTGTGTCACCCATTTGTGGAGCTTTTTTTTTATATTCCAGTTTGGTGCAAATATCAATTACCTGTTGAATGGCCAGCATTGAGTTCTTCTGCAACCTCTCAATTTATTTTGCAAGAGTCCATTTCAATACTGGCTCTCGGTTGGTTATTATCTATTGCAAAGGGCTCTATCTTCAGGGCTCTTATGTCCCTTATGAAACTTTAGGAACCAGTGTTGAGCTGTACGTTCGTTGATGGTCCCCTGGCCAAATGCATAATTGATGCTTCTGGCAGTTTCTGCTGCTTTGCGTCCTCTTTTGAACTTGTCCAACAAAATTGCCTGAATTTGGTTTTTTTTTCTCTTTAACATGACAGTGTAATTTTTTTAAAAAAATAAAACAACTCCATTAGCATAAACAAGTAGAGCAAATTTCACACTTTGAAATGTAACACTGTATGAACAATGAAATAAAAGTTTAATCCAAAATAGACATCACAGTTTACAATGACAAAATTCTCTGATTGTTTCACCAACCTGTTTGCTGTTTCCTTTTCAAGGCAGCAGACTTTGTTAACAAAAGAAGGCTAAGCTCAATGTTTAGTTTTAGGTATAACTTAACGTCTTGGCCTAAATGGCGTTTTCGGCGCCTGACACCGAGCTGCTTTTACTTAATTTCCTTTGAATATTATATCATAACAAATGTGATGCTTTGTGTAGCATGCTTTAATGGGGAAATTCAGTGCTAAGGATCAATGAAGTTAATAGTAGTGATTACTGAGAGACTTTTAATTGCTAGACTAGCCATTAGAATTACAAGCGGTCACAGCTGTCAGAGAGGTTCAGCCTGCAAAGTCAATTTAGATTGTTTGTTGCACTGTATGCAGTTTGATTGTTTGCAGTTTTATCATAATGCTAATTAAACACCTTGAATAGAAGCTATTAATGAAACATGTAAGCTATATATCATCATATCTGCACATATTTCTCAGTGTACTTTTCAGTTTCCTAAATGACCACTACAATCATCCCACTATGCTTGATGGGGTGTTAGTCCAGAGCAGTGCAGCTGACTTCATTACACTTATTTGAATTTACCATGGTGTGGTTGAAATAAAACAACTGTCAATTGTGATTCGTTTCCTGACTTACTAAGCCTCAGGTAAGTGAAAGAGCATAAACCTTATGAGGAACGGCTGAGGGAGCTGGGGTTGTTTAGTCTGGAGAAAAGGGCACCAAGGGGAGACCTTATAGCTTTCTACAACTGCTGAAAAGGTGGTTGTGTTGAGATGGGGATTGGTCTTTTCTCCCTGGCAGCCAATGACAGAGCAAGGGGGAAATGGCCTCCAGATGCACCAAGGAAGGTTTAGGTTGGATATTAGGAGGAGTTTCTTTACTGAAAGGTTTGTCAAGTGTTGGAAGAGGCTGCCCAGGGAGATAGTTTAGTTTCTATCCCTGTAGGGGTTTTAAAGAAGAGTAGATGTCATACTTGGAGACATGGTCTGGTGGTGAACTTAGCAGGGCTGGGTTGATGGTTGAACTTGATCTTAAAGGTCTATTCCACCAGAAACGATTCTATGATTCTATGCAGAGCTACGGACTGGGAGAAGCCTGGCTGGAAAACTGCCAGGAGGAGAGGGACCTGGGGGTGTTGGTCGACAGCTGACTGAACATTGAACCAGCAGTGTGCCCAGGTGGCCAAGAAGGCCAATGGCATCTTGGCTTGTATCAGAAATGGTGTGACCAGCAGGTCCAGGGAGGTGATTCTCCCTCTGTATTCAGCACTAGTGAGACCATTCCTTGAATCCTGTGTTCTGTTCTGGGCCCCTCACCTCAAGAAGGATGTTGAGGCTCTGGAGTGAGTCCAGAGAAGAACCACAAAGCTGGTGAAGGGGCTGGAGAACAGACCCTATGAGGAGCGTCTGAGAGAGCTAGGGTTGTTTAGTCTGGAGGAGGCTGAGAGGAGACCTCATTGCTCTCTACAACTACCGGAAGGGAGGTTGTAGAGAGGAGGGAGCTGGCCTCTTCTCCCAAGTGACAGGGGACAGGACGAGAGGGAATGGCCTCAAGCTCTGCCAGGGGAGATTTAGGCTGGAGATTAGGAGGAAGTTCTTCACGCAGAGGGTCATTGGGCATTGGAATAGGCTGCCGAGGGAGGTGGTTGATTCACCTTCCCTGGAGGTGTTTAAGGCACGGATGGATGAGATCTTGAGGGACTTGGTTTAGTGTTTGATAGGAATGGCTGGACTCGATGATCTGATGGGTCTCTTCCAACCTGGTTGTTCTATGATTCTACTTCCCATTCAATGACTATTGGCTGTGTCACTCTATGTAGTAAAGAACCGGTGTATGAAAGTGATTTCTTTTTTTTCCCCAAGCACTGTGAAACAATGAGGCAGATCTGGGCACTGATTTGTATACATGGATGTAAAGAACAGTGGCTATACGTGTAATTAATGCTTATTTCTTTATTATCGTCTTGCATATCTGCATAGCCCTGGTGATGTATTGGTCTTCTTTCAAATAGTTGGACTATAGGAAGGTTTGATAACATTATAGAGCTTTGAAATGCAACTCTTCACTTTCGTTATATCATGAAAGAAGAATGCACATTTCCAGAGAAAACCCTTTTCTTTTTGCATGACATAACCCCTTTTGTGTTTGAAAGTGTAATGCCAGAAGTGGAATTGCTTGCCATTTAATCTTTACTAGAAGCAGCACAATTTAGCCTTTGGCTATCTTTAGGAGGGCAGGAATCGGGGAACAGAAACAAACAAAAATACTTGAATGTCTTTCCAGTACAGACAGCTATTAATGGACCTCTGCTCAGGCCAAGCTTTTGCTCAGTGGTACAGCAGTTTATGTATCAACAGAGGGCTTTTGGTCTTTGTGGCATTACGCTTTCCTGCTTTTAAACAAAAAAGAGATAAAGCTTGTGTTCAGTTGGTCAAATGTAAACTGACTTTCTTTAAAAAGAAGACTCTTGTCCTTACTGTGGGTTATGCAGTTAAGGCTTTCCAAACTGAGGAAAGGGTACCAAATTTTATTTTAAGAATCTGAAAAATTTTCCAATATTCTGAGGAATCTGATTCTTTTAGGTTTTTTTCTCATATCTATAGCTAAAACACTTTCATGATACTTCTTTCAGCCAATATATTTGAGTATAAGGCCATATTTGTGCTCCAAAGTAAACCCTACGATGTCAGCTTTTGGGACAAGGGGCCTAGGGACTCTGATTGGTGAAGTATTTCTTTATGAAGAGCCTAGCTCAGTGGAATTGAGTCACAGCTGGAGCACGTAAATCCTAATGCAAAAATTACACCTTATGCTTGTGGCCTGAATTGTTTGGCAAAGTATGTGAAAATTAAGAAATCAATTCAGTTAGTTTCAATTTTTAAAATCTTCCCCTCTACCTAATGCATATGTCTAAGCTCCCACCTCACAGGAGAAGAGTTGTCCTGTGCATTCACATGATACTAAAAGCACAGAAAATAAGTATCAGGAAATAAAAAATATGAACTAATTAGTGCTCTTGTACAGTGAATATTTTTCTTGCAAGAGGACATATTGAAAGTATTGTATAAAAAAATATTTTCTTTCAGCTGTGTTCATGGCTTCTTGGAAAGGAGAACAAGTCCCATTTTTCAGGCTTATAAGTTCTGAAGTGGAGGCTTTGGAAAGCCATCACCTTGCCAGGGAGGTGAACTACCCAGTCCACAAGTCTGTAAGGCCAGTTGGAGTCCACCCAAGAGTTTTGAGGGAACTGGCAGATGTGCTTGCCAAACCCGTTTCCATCATCTTCCAGTGGTCCTGGATGACTCGGGAGGTTCCACTGGACTGGAGGCTGGCTGATGTCATGCCCATCCATAAGAAGGGGCACAAGGCGGATCCAGGGAACAACAGGCCAGTCAGTCTGACCTCAGTGCCAGGGAAAGTTGTGGAACAGGTGATCTTGAGTGCTATCATGAAGCACATGCAAGAGAACCGGGTGATCAGGCTAGTCAACATGGGTTTACCAAAGGCAGGTCTTGCCAAACTACAGATGATCACCTTCTGTGACAAAGTGATTCGGCTGCTGGGTGAGGGAAAGTCTGTGGATATGGTCTTCCTGGACTTCAGCAAAGCCTTTGACACTGTTTCTCACAGCACACGCTCTCCCGGGTGGAAAACTGGTTGTGTGGCTGGGCCCAGAGAATGGTGGTAAATGGTGTTAAATCCAGCTGGAGGCCAGTGACAAGTGGGGTTCCCCAGGGCTCAGTGCTGGGTTCAGCCCTGTTCAATGTCTTCATCAATGACCTGGATGAATGCATTGAGTGTACCCTTAGCAAGTTTGCAGATGACACTAACTTGGGTGGAAGTGTCGATCTGCTGGAGGGTAGGAAGGCTCTGCAAAGGGATCTGAAGAGGCTGGACTGCTGGGCAGAGTCCCAATGGCATGAGGTTTAACAAGGCCAGATGACGGGTCCTGCACTTGGGGCACAACAACCCCAAGCAGTGCTACAGACTGGGAGAAGCCTGGCTGGAAAGCTGCCAGGAGGAGAAGGACCTGGGAGTGTTTGTTGATAGCTGACTGAACATGAGCCAGCAGTGTGCCCAGGTGGCCAAGAAGGCCAATGGCATCCTGGCCTGTATCAGAAACGGTGTGACCAGCAGGTCCAGGGAGGTTAATCTCCCTCTGTACTCAGCACTGGTGAGGCTGCTTCTTGAACACTGTATTCAGTTCTGGGCCCCTCACCACAAGAAGGATGTTGAGGCTCTGGAGTGAGTCCAGAGAAGAACCACAAAGCTGGTGAAGGGGCTGGAGAACAGGCTCTATGAGGAGCGTCTGAGAGAGCTGGGGTTGTTTAGCCTGGAGAAGAGAAGGCTGAGGGGAGACCTCATTGCTCCCTATAACTACCTGAAGGGAGAAGGGAGGTGGTGGAAAGGAGGATATGCTGGCCTCTTCTCCCAAGTGACAGGACAAGACGGGAAGTTCAGGTTCGACATAAAGAAAAAATTTTTCACAGAAAGGGTCACTGGGCAGTGGAACAGGCTGCCCAGTGAGGTAGTTGATTCACCTTCCCTGGAGGTGTTTAAGGCACAGGTGGATGGGGTCCTGAGGGATATGTTTTCATGTTTGATAGAATGGTTGGACTTGGATGATCCAATGGGTCTCTTCCAACCTGGTGATTCTATGATATTGTATGTTTTGTTCAGTTACCCATGACTGTCACAGGCACACTGAATATTCATGAGGAATGGGATAAAGTTCTCCCTCGTGCCCCAAATACACCCATCAGCATGGCTGAGATTGCCACACTTCATATGAGCCAATTTCAAGTATTTGGAAGAGGATTTGCAAGCTATTGCCTTGTTAATGCAAGGTGGAGAGAAAGGAGGTCCTGCTCTTTGAGTGACCTGGTCTTTGTTACTTCTATTGAAATATATTTCTGTTTTCCTTTCAAACTTGACTGAAGATGAAGAGCTTTAACTGTTTGCTGTTTATTTCAAGATTTTCCAACGCTGAGTGTAAAACACTATAAAAAGAATTGGTTTGGGAGAATTTGGTTTAATATGTGTGTGTCTTAATGTGAGAATTTAATGTCAGTTGTAATGCTGAGCACATGTGGCATGTGAAGCAATGTCAGTGCCTGAAGGGAAGAATTCTTCACAATCATGTTTTGCATTGACCAACTTGGAGAAAGTTCTTTGCAAATGGGTGTGTTCATCCTCCAGGCAATGCAAGTGAATGACATTTAATCCTTTGTGCATCAGACCTTGTCTGAAACTGCTCTATAAGTATTATAATAAATTAATCAAAGGAGACATTTTTAAACCAATCAATTGTGATGTAATTATCATGGTGGTGTTCATTACTCAGCAGAGAGAACAATGAATCCCAAAGAGCTTTTGTTTTATTTAAATTGAATGCCAATATCTTAAAACAGATTCCCTGAGCAGCAAAAGGATTCTCTGTTGCATGGGGAATTATCTTGGGGCAAGCTTTCTTCTGTTCTTGTCAGTTTCCAAACCCACCATATGCAATAGCTCCTGTGACAGCAAAAAGGGAAGCCAGGAGGCCCCTGCCAGAGCGCTGGACAGCTGTAAGATGTGAATTGAACTTCTCCCTCTTTGTCCTGAAGGAAAAAAATCTGTTGTCCTTGGTTCTTGAGATCCATCTTTTTTTGCTTATACAACCATAAGCTTGATCTGAGTAGGGTGATCTTGTAGCCATGCATGTGCAATATTAAAGGATGATGCAAATATTTTGGAGGCAATAAAGATGCCTCAATATCTTGTGTCTTGAAACACAGTTATGGAAAGCTAAAGTGAATCCACGTTCAGGATTTGGGGCAAATATATGGTTTGTATGTGATTTGGTTTTAGGCCTGCAGTAGAACTAGCACGTAGACTGCCACACCGATCTCTTGGAACAGATACTGCAAATTCATGACCTATCTTTGGACTCTGACTGCATGAAGGATTACCTGGAGCATCACTCTGCAGTGGCTGAAATGCAGATTTACTGCAGCTTCTTTCTACACCTTGACTTGCAAATTGAATCAGCCAGAGGGGCCTTATTTCCTATACCATTTTCTGATCTTTTCCTGTACATGGAGGGAATGTGAAACTTCTGTTTTAGCACTGACCACAGGATAGAACAGCTTTCTTACTTCTGTCAGAAATGGCTTGGGCAGCGAGACACGCGTATGCTCCATGTCTTAGGAGAATCAAGAGAGCCTGTTACCTTTTGCATATAGCTTTTCTTTATGTATAGAAATTGTCTTAAAGGCTTGATCATAAGCCAGTTGTAATCAGTGGGCAAACTTCCATTGATTTCAGTGAGTTTTGGATAAATCCCTAATATCTAGGATTTTTCACCTCTAAGCATTGGAGGCATGGGATGGTATTGTGGAGAGGGCTTTCCAATCTAATTTAAAAAGTCAGTATTTGATTGAATCCTGAAATGGGCATTAGTAGTTTAATGTCTTCTCAATCATTAATCTTCAGCTGTCTCCTCAGCAATTTACTGTGGACTTTCATGTACGTGTGACCATTTGGTAGGAATGGTTGGACTCGATGATCCAGTGGGTCTCTTCCAACCTGGTGATTCTATGATTCTGTCTAATGGCAGTGAGCCAAACTGGCTAAGAAAAAGTTGCAGATTGAAAGTTACTTGGCAGTGAATTCTGCTAACACAAGTAGTCAGTATGAAAACATGTGAAAGACCAGGCTCTAGGGAATTTTTTTCTCTGAAGACTGGAGTTAAAAACCTACAATATGATTTCTTGCTGCTTTGAGCTAACCTGGATACTGTGGGTCCTGTGCTGATGGAGTTCCTAGCTGCAGTTCTTCCATCTGTTCTTCTGGAATTCTACCTAAAAGGAAGGAAAGAAGCGATAAAGGAAGCTGATGAAAGAAAATGAACCAAAAGGCAATAAAAATAAAATAGTGAAGTCTGACATTATGATAAGAATTCTTTTTTCAAATCCCACGTAAAAATCTCTTCAATTATTTTTTTTCATTAGTTGTCTACTTTGTATTTTTATTTAGAAGATTAGAGAGTTGCAATACATCTAGACTCTGCATAATTTAGGTTTAAAATATGATAGTTTTGCTGATCAGTAAAGGCAATGAAAAGACAGGATGTGACATGATTAGAATGATAAATTTCCTAAGCAGAAGGACCTTGAAGATTGTCTAGTTCCAGCCCCCCCTGCTATGGGCAGAGAAGTCTTGCTAGTTCAGGCTCCATACAACCTGGCCTTAAGCACTTCCAGAGATGGGGCATCTGCAACTTCCCTTGGCAACCTGTTCTGGTGTTTCACCTCTCATAGTGAAGAATTTCTTCCTACTGTCTAGTCTAAATGTGCCCTTCTGCTATCACAAGCCTTTATGCACAGTCCCTCCTCCAGCTTTCTTGTAAGCCCCTTCCAGGTACTGGAAGGTCTCTATAAGATCTTCTTGGAGTCTTCTCTTCCCCAGGCTGAACAAACCAACTCTCTCAGCCTTTCACTTCCTTCACAGTTTGCTTAGTGTTCAGCTTTCTTCCAATACAATATTTCTCTGAGTTCTGTGGCATATTCCCTGAAGTAGAAATGATGTCTGTCCATGTAGATTTGAAATGAGACAAGGTTGCACCTAGAGAAGCTAAACAACATTATTATCAAATTACAGTGTCTCTGCCATGGAAATATACATTTATGGTAACACAGCATTAAACCTCCTCTTCTGTAAAGTAATACATTTAAATAACTTGCTCATCGTGAACAATATTTATTGAAAGTTTGAGACCTTGGCTCATACGTAGTCTTTAATGTATTCTTATTTAAACTCTGCCATACTTGGAGAGATCAGGACATAGGCAATTTGAATTCAAGATACTTCCTAAACAAGGTTTGTAGGTATACCTGGAAACCATCACCTACCCATGTACCTGATTGCTCTTCAAAAATGCATTTGTATTCTTAGAACTGATGTGCATGGATTTGTGCCAGAGAAGAAAGGGGAGGACTATGCTCATCTCTTTCAAGAGCATGTAAACACTATTTTGCATAGTCGGTACCATCTGGGGCAGAACTGGAATAGGGAGGTGCTGCTGTACTTCATGTGGATTGCCCTTTGATAGCTAAAAAAGTAACGGAGACGTTTATGAAATAATAGGGAGAATATTCTTAATATTCAAGAGTCTGAAGAATCAAAGAAATATTTTGGGTAGATTTAAGAACTCTCTGAAAACTTATTAAAAATGTATGATTGAAAACTAGAACATCTGCTAACATCTTACAGTAGTGTAGGAACAAAGTCCTGCAATGACAGTTAACGAGTCAGTGCTTATTGATGGCCACCTAGTGGTTTGGAAAGCAAGTTTTACAGGACTGTGGGACCAGCATTGTCATCCCCGGTGTAGCAGAACAGTCCTGACCCTTTGGAGGTCTGTAATGAAGACATGCATGTACAAGAAAGGCTGATTCAGGTTCTCAGTTCGTACTTTGAAGGGCAACCTCACTTTTCCAGGACTATTTTAAAACACAGACTTTGCAAACAGTGCTAAACAAAGTGACAAAATCCCACTACCAGATAATCATTTATGGATCAGATGATAATGATTTTCTTCTCTGCCATAATGACATTTCTCCGCTTAAGGGAGCCCAGGCGCTGTTGTCAAATATTGCTGATACACCCAGTCTGTTTGCCAATGCTGCCTTACTTATAAGCAAGGGAAGGAACTTGGTAAGGATTGTCTTCATCCAAAATAACTTCCATGAAAGTCCCTTGGTGCCTTTGTTGTAAGCAAAAATTACTTAAGCAGCAGCAAATGTTATGAATGGAAGCAAATTAATATCTGGATTTTACTATTGTCAGGATTTTCCTATTACAGTTGGATAGCAGTAAAAATCTGGCTTTGCATAATGAATTTTTTTAAAAATAGCAGTTTTTATATTTTTTTTCTGTGGGGAAGTACTTTGGGAAAGGGTTAGAACATTTGAAGCAGCTGCACAAGTTAAGTGCTCAAATCGTAGAGGTTTTACAATTAAGGGAAGCTGAACTTAGCTTAAATTTAATTTTGTAATGTTGTAGTTTTGATAACAATTTACAATGAGGCTTTAATCTTACAAACCACTAAAAAGAATGCATCTTTTTATCCTAGAAAGTTTTGTATCTCTATGCTACATTTATAAAATAGGGTGATTTATTTGCTTATTTAGCTGTGAACGTGAATTTCCTTGCTGTATCTCAGAGTGCAATAATAAATGTAATTAAATTTTAGCCACTTAGTCATACAAGCTTAACTAGAGCATCTTCATACAATATATGCTCTGGAATTTAGTTTTCAACTAAACTCAAGTATATCATTGATGTCCAGAGAAGATCAATAGAATGGAAATTGCTTGCAGTTTCCCCTGAAGTGCTGCAGTGTTTTATTGCTCTCTCATTTTCATTCTATAGCCTTTTTTTGCTGCCAGAGAGGGCCGTGCCTATGCCAAGCACAAGAAACAGAAAGGTGATGTATACAAATGATGCACAGTTCATGTTCCTTTTCCTTTCTGTGTCTTCCATCCCACTCGGGTGAAGTCCTGAGCTGCTTTATCTTGCTGGGGAGCAAGAATTTCACTTAGGGTGTTCGCTGTCCAGAAGGTTTGGACCTTAACTTTGCAAGTATTATTTAACCGATATTAGTGAACCAGGGACTTTGGTTTGAGAATGTATACTCACATGTGTACTTCTACAAGAGATTTTAATACCTTCCATATCCCTGCAATACAGAGCTTCAGTGTCTTTGCTACGTACTGACAGCTGCAGAGAACAAAGTGGAGTCCAGCTACCTCCTTCTGCTAGTTGATGGTGGAATGTAGGTACAGAATTCAAGCATGTGAGAAATGGCCTTACAGCATTGGACTGGGATATACTAATCTACTTGATCTGAAGTTTCTTTAAGCTGAATGTTAAGGCCAAGAAACCCAAGAACTAAGAGTGAAATGTGTCTGCATGTTTGTGTGTGTTTCTCACCTCCTAATGATGCCAAGTTCACCCTGGAGTTGGTCTTTGGCAGAAGCTGAACTAGTTAAATCCAGCAGAAGCAGCTAGCAGAAGGTTGTGCTACTGCAGAGCATACAGCAGACAATGTCGAGGAGTGGGTTGTAGTGGGCAGCAGCAGCCGCTTTTGGAGCGTAGAGTTTTTGGTGTGTTGTTACTTATTTCACATTAATGGGAGTTACTTGTATGCCTCAAACACAGACTAGACTCTACAGACTCGTTTGCTGTCTCTCGAGCTTTCCATCCCCCAGGGTTATGTTCCATTTGCTGTGCAGAGCTTTGTCTGGTTTGCACCCACACAAACCCAGCAAAGCAGTCTCTGTAGTGCTTAGGCCATCAGTGGTTATGTTCATTTGTGGCAAAGTTTCTAGTCTTAAGCAAGTAGATCCTGTTTTCTGTCACATCTCTCAGTATATACGCAAGTTGTCAATGACTTGGCACGTTGCAGATTAAATGCAGCTGGAGGTGAGACTGGACTAATTGCTAGCTGCTCTCCACTGAAACCTGCCCAGATCCAGACTTATTACTTTAGTGATTACTGTTACAGGGAAACCTTCCACTACTGTTATCTAGTATGGTTAGTCTAAATTAATTTGAAGTTACCTCAAGTCATTGCCAAGATTAATTTCACTGGAATTTTTCCTAAGCAGAATGAAAATTAAGAAAAACACACAGAACTTCCTCTTTCCTGAGGCCTGTATTTATCATTCATTTTGCTGGGCTCCCCATTGCCTTTGCTGCAGCTGAGATCCAAGCTCTCCCACCTGCCAGCTGCAGTGACAGATTTCTGGGCCTTTCTTTATCTATGCCTTATTTTCAATCTGACATCTCCATTTCTCATTTAGATACTGGTAGACTTGGACTTCTCCTTCGTAGTTAATGGAAGCTGAATTAGGGGTGGTATTTATGTATGCACTTTTCTGTTTGTTTAAATGGGGACCATCTCTCCTGGAGTACAAAGGACAGACTGAGAGCATTGTAAGGAATGAGAGTCCCACTTACTGAGTCTTCACTGTGATGATTTCTAACCCTTGTCTTGATTAATTGTGGAATAGCAGCACAGAGGAAAAATGCAAACTCCTACAAGGTCAAATCTATTTGATACTTGCTAGGGACCACACTATAGTTTTATATTCTGTACTTTTCCTACTCATTGTGAGACTCATCCTTCAGCTTCTGAAAACTGTGAAGCAGTTTTGGGCAGTTAAGGATCCCCGTGTCCTGGTTGTAAAAAGCTAAATGTCCAGCTGCCAGACCTGATCTTGAGAACCTGATGGAACGTCCCTCCAGTGATGTGAGGTTTAGACTGACATAAAAGGCATTTTAAGTGTTAGAAATATTAGAACAGAAGGTAAGAGGCTGCCAGCCAGTGCTGATTGCATTCTTTATGCTGACCCATTTAAGAAAGCAGTGTTTAAATTTTTTGTTCAAGGGAAACGTTTAATGAAATCCTGTGCACGTGGCTTGTCTTGCTTTCTCTCTTTCTGTGTCTTTGAAAGAGTATGAAAAATGCATCAGTTGGACAATGATGTTTGACAGATTATCTCTTGTATCCCTACAGAATGAAAAGATTTTGCAGTAGGGCTTCCTGATATGTTATTTAGCAGAGAAGACAGTCCTTGAGTCCCTCGGTTTCACACTTTGCAGGCTCTTTGAGTGCAGTTGAAGCACATGCTGTAGTGATGTTGTTCTCATATTCATGGGAAAAAGCATTATCAGATAATTAGACTGTGTCATGGAGATGTAATAAAAATCCTTAGGAAATTAATTAATGCACATGTACAATAGCTGCTTTAAACCACACTTTAGCCATGTAAAATTAGGTTCCTTTTAAATAGCAAAAGCAATTAGTTTTCTCTGGCTGATTTCTTGCCAATTTTTTTAATGTAAGACTTTTATGATTTATGAGAGTACAAAAATTAAGAAGGGGAAGGGTAAAATTCCATCGTGGCTGTTCTTAGTAAGAAAAGTATCAAGCTCAGTAGCTTGATTTTCTGTGTGCAGTTATCGCTTGCTTCCTACAGTCTCGAGGTAAAGCTTTGAAACTTTTTATGTATTATCTTCACAAGTATTAGCTTACTGGTGCAGTAGTGTTTACTTATATCTGCTGTGTTCAGATAGTGGTGCTGGATGGTGTATTTTACATTAAATCTCTTCCTCCTGAAGGAAAGATTATTCAAACTGAAAAATCCATGTTCTTTTTGGTGGCATTGTGGCTTTTAAAACAAAAACTTCTCTCTTGAATCCCCAGTACTGTAGCTTTATCATAACCAAAATAAGTGAGAATATCATCTGTGAGATAAAAGCAGGAGAGGCAGCTGAAATGGCCGTGACCTTCAGGACTGAAAATTTCTGCTTTTGGGCTGGATTCAGCCTAGCTGTCATGCTGCATGCCTGACCTAAAACAGGTTCATCAGCTCTACTAAAGAGCTTGTACTTTGGCAGGTATTATAATATCAAATTGAATTGCAGCTCATGTTTGCAGTCGGGCAGTATTTACAATGGACTTTGTAGCTACAAATAAATGTGAAGATTTTCTGCCTCAGATCCTACCTCTCTAAAGTTAAGTGTTGCACTGAGCCATTGAGGAGCTCAAGAAAATTGTGATTGCGTATCATGCAGAATTTTAGGCAAGTAAATAGTAACAAATACATCATAACTTTAGTGACGGTGATGAGTAGTTTTAGATGTTTAGTTTTAGCACATTCCCTTTCAAATGTGCTCTTGTCCTACTGGCAGCTCCTTTAGACCGTTGTGCTCTTCAGTGCTCCCTCGGTGGGCGTTCAGTATGCATGGGTTTCTTCAGTAAAGGACACATTTACTTGGCTTCCCACTCCCTGCCAGTGCTACCCAGAGCATGGGTAGGACTTCACATCCTTTTTCTTTGGTAGAAGGGGACAAATTATTGAGTAAGTGACACAGAAGTGCTGTGCATGTTAAAGAGAGAATGATTGCTGACAACATGCATTATGTAAAAGGAGAACCTGCCTAAAATAAAATACAAACTTTACTGGAATCTAGCTGTTACTTGTAATGTTGTAGGATTTACAGGTATTACATTGCCTTCAAAGGACCACCCTGCTGAAGTTTTCTTACAATTGTCATAACGTACTAGTGGTCTTTCTGTTTCAGCTACATATTAAATGTTTTCTTGTCATATCAAGCTTGTCTCCTATTGCTGGTGTGGGTTGAGAGATTTATTCTAGATAAATAAATATATCTTTTCTTAAGAAAAACATGGTCAACCTTGTGAAATCTTTGATTTTCTTTCAGTCTTAAGATTTTCTCTCTGCTTGTAGAAACCTCCCAAGTTCCTCTGTCATGGCATACAACAGGCTGTGTGCCTGAGGTGAATCATAGTTGTGTTCTGCTCCCTTCTACTGGATTTACTGTGTACATGTATTAAGCAAAGAAAACAGGTATTTTTCACATTTATTAACTTAGAGTGTTAGCAGAACTTCTTTCATAAGGCATGAGGCACAGAAGTGCTTGTCTCGCTATAGACAGTGTAACTGGTACAACTATAGCTATGGGTAGAGTTTGGCCACAGATTATTCAGAAGATGATTAATTGTTTTATTAAGAGAAGAAATATCTACTCTTTGGTTCAGTTCTCTGTAATTTATGCACTCTGAGTGCATAAACACTGTGTTTTATTTAGTTATCAATATTTTCTATGTCAACACTGCTTAGTAGTGAAGAAGTCAGAGCACACAGCCTCACTCTGCTGTGGTTTTCACGGGATGGTGAATGAGAAGCCTTTGTGCATTGCAGGACTGATGTGCTGGAACCTTTGTGTGCAGGTCTGTGATACAGATTACA
Organism: Coccyzus lansbergi; assembly: GCA_033558105.1. Classification (NCBI taxonomy): domain Eukaryota; kingdom Metazoa; phylum Chordata; class Aves; order Cuculiformes; family Coccyzidae; genus Coccyzus; species Coccyzus lansbergi. Next base: position 823,732 of record JAUMJK010000421.1, on the reverse strand, counting down.
AAGCACTGTGAAAGTACTCTGTGCCATGAAAACAAAAAATGTGTCTGGTTTACTTTGGGATTAGTGTGTTAAACAGGCTGCCTGTGTGAGGTAGGGACAGAGCCGCAGCATGAGGGCTCAGACCAGTAAAGTGGGGACTGACAGAAAAATCATAGGAGAGGTGTAGGCAGAAGCTGTTATGTTAGGAGGACATGGGAAGAACCAGGTTGTCCAAGTAGCCTAATCTATGTTATGCCAGAGAAATTTGAGATTTGTGTCACTTCATAGCATTATTACTGTGCCTGTAGAGATCCTAGTGTTATCCATCTGTTGTTGGTGAGGTCTCCTGGGTGCCACGTTCATAACAGAGGGGCTTATTCAGCTGGAGTACTTGACCTGAAATCAAGGGCTCAGACTTGAGACTGTAAATTATACAGCTTTTGACTAGAGCTTAAGATGTTGTACCATGTAAGAGAAAATTCAGCTAATAGCCATTCTATGAATAACCTGAAAGCCAGATGCCAACAAACAAGCTGGATGAAGGCAAACAGTGGCCATTTTTGTTATCACTCAGGAACATGCAAAAGGTGTTTGGTTAAGGTGCCAGTCAGGTGGTATCTTGCAGACTTTTAGTTGGACATTCAAAGTTGCATATGAAGAGTATGTATGGTTGAGGTAAAAGTTAAGGAAACTGCTGACATATTTGCTGCAATGGATTTTGACAAGAGAATTTGCAGGTTCATAGTCTTGGAAATCATTAAGCACTCTGATTGTCTCTGTTCCATAAATCTTGCAAGAGAACTGTAAACAGCTTGTAGGAACCTTCAAACCATCAGTTGGGGGTTTTAGAAATCATCCTGTGTTTTTGAAAATGTCGTTTAGTGATGTCAGAAATTACAAGCTTGCACACAAATCAGTAATTGAAAAACAACATTTTACCTGCTCTAGTCCTAATATTACCAAATGGGGAATATCCCATAGAATCGAGGTATCTGTCGCTTATATACCCTTTCAAAGAATGTCTCTCCTGTATGCTGAGCTTGCCACAATTATCCTTTGAGTTTGGTTTTACCATTAAATTCAAATAGTTATCACCACAGGGTGCTGGAAATGTGCATAACTGGAAGCAGCAGAAGTAAGCCATGTGTTTCCTAAGCTGTGCTACACCTGTAATCCAGCTTGCCATATGGCACAATACCCTGCAGTGACTGGCACTGCGTGGTAACGTGTACCTGGAACTGTAAGGCTCTTTGAGAAGAGGGCAGACAGCTCCAATTCTCTGCCTACCAGGATGCTCTTCCTAATTGTCTTCCTCCAAGAGAGAACTTCACTTGATATCAAAACAAAGGTGGATGTACTGGCTGATGCCACTGTCCGAATGTTGTTACTGAGTAAAGGAAACCTGTTCCTTCTCAGTACTTCCTCTGGGGTTTCTGTACTCTGACCTGTTATCAAAAGGCTCCTCTGGTTTCATACTGTAGAGCTTTTAGTCCCATCAACCTAGAGAAGAGAAGGCTCTTGGAGAGAAATATAGCAGCCTTCCAGTACTGAAAGGGGGGCTACAGGAAAGGTGGGGACGGACTTTTTACAAGGGCATGGAGTGATAGGAGGAGGTGAATGGCTTTAAATTGGAAGGGGGAAGATTTAGCTTTTTAGATTTAGACATTAGGAAGAACTTCTTCATGCTGCAGGTGGGGAGGCCCTGGCCCAAGGTTGCCCTGAGAAGTGGTGGCTGCCCCATCCCTTGGAGGTATTCAAGGCCAGTTTGGATGAGGCTTTGAGCCCCTGATCCAGTGGGAGGTGCTCTGCCCATGCAGGGTGTTGGAACTGGATGGGCTTTGAGGTCCTTTCCAACCCAAACCATTCTTTGATACCAGCTATTGGTTTTCAGTATAAAAAGGATCCTTTCATTCACGGTGTCTGAGACAAAGAGAAGCACCTTGGAACAAATACATCTATTTGTCCAAAAATACATTACAATTGGAGGATGTAAAGGGAAGAAAAGAGGGAAGGTTTAACATCCTTTTAATCAACTTGTTACAGCTGATTGGGAGCTTAATGGAGAAACAGGAAAATGCTATTTTCTGGAATATATGCTTAAAACATGAGAATAAAAATATTGCTGGCTAACCCAGTGACTAAAGCACTTGGCTCAAATGGAAGGGATTGAGAGTCAAACTCCTGACTCAGGTCTATGGCTTGTACCTGATTTTTCTCCAGTTCTAAGTAAGAGCCTGGATCTCTGGCCAGTGGAAGTAGTCTTCCTCTTGATCTTGATGGGTAGTTCTGTATCTACAAAGTGTAGCAACCCCACCTCTTCTTTGTTTTTCCTCTCACAGAGTGTCTAGGTATTATTCAAACCTTCAAAAATGTTTTCAGAAAGAAAAAAATAACCTGCCTGTTTTCCCCTCATAAAATATATGCAGAGAACTTGGAGGCTTTATTTAGGTGGAAAAGGTTCCTTGTTTTAGGGATTGTCAGATTCTGAGTGTTCAAGGCATGCTGCCAAACATACCTTTTCTGCAGGCATCTGGTAGGTCAATGAACTGGTTTATAAGGAGTTATCATACAGTGATTACTTAGATGGCTTGTGGTAATGTTATAATGGCAATTCAATTAATATGATAAGATCTTAATTGGTTGTGTAGAATATTGTCTTTTAATCTATGCAAAGTGCCAAGGGTATAGCAGAGGTGCATATAAATCTGACTAAAGCCAGAGTGCCTGCACCTCTAACTTGCTTAGCCCAAGCATTTAAACCTATGGAGATGGAAGTCTTTTCGAATGCCCATTTTTCCCAGTGACTGATACTGTTATTGGCAAAAACACTGTCCATAGAAGAGAAAGGTCCTGTCTCTAAAAATAGATACCCTAACTCCTCCTCAGAGAAGTGATGTGTTGGAACAGCAAAGGATGATGTCTGACAGTCACATTAAAGACCAAGAGAGTGGCCTGTGCACCTGAAAACACGTTTAATTACTTTCATCTAAAAAGTTGATCTTTGCAGGCTAAAGCTTCAACAAATCTGTGTTGCTGAGGTCTGTTTGTGACTCTTAGACACTTTTATGTCTAGATATGGATCTCTGCGTAAAAAAAAGTCGTATGATGGGAAGCTTGTTTTCTTTTAATTACTTTTCACCAGCCCCAGGAATTCCCAGACCAGTTTCAAAGCTGAGAACTGGGCGCAGAGAAAGGCTTGCTACAGAAACCAGTAGGAGACCTTCCTTGCCTAATTGTATATAGATATACCTGAGTGGTGTGCACAAGTGAGATGTACGTGCTTGCAGATTAATTAGGTTTTAACAATCCCTGCACATATCCAGTTTGCATGGACAATTACGGCTTTGCTGCAGGCCTTCCAAGCTCTCTCTTTGCAGGCAGGCACCAAAGTTCTACATTTAAAAATTAGCTCTTTCAGGTTAATTTATAGGCAGGAGAGAGCCTTTTGGTTGGAGTTGTTGTGTTTTGGTGGATGGTCTGTTCTTGAATGGAGGTATCACTTCCACAGGAAATAATTAAACCTACTAAAGTGTTAGATGTAGGCATGAAGAAAAATATGGTAACACTATAACACTAATCCAGCAAGTGTGTTTTTTAATTTCCCCACCACCAACACTTATTTTGTGAAAAACAAGATGTTTAACTGATGGGCTGACAAAAAGTCACAAATCATCATCTGTACTGAAGTGGCATTATTGTAGGAAAGTTGCATTAAATAATATTTAGTCACCTAGTTTACACTCTAATTATTTCCATTCAGATTTGCATCATCTAAATGCAGTGGGCCAGGGTAATGTGTGAGCCAGCAGGGCTGTCAAACTGGTTTGTGGGATTTCCATCGATGTGTATTAATATGTCTGCTGGAGTTGCCATATTGAGTGCTCAGTGCCCCAGAAATGCAAAGAAAGCTGAGTGTTAGAAAACAAAACAGCTAACTGGAGAGTCAGAATACCCATAGAGCTCCAGTGGCAATCTGCCACATCTGGAATATTTTGTTCACCTGAAATTTTAATGTATGTACATGTGAATTTGATGGAGTGGCCAGATTTTGTTGTTAAAGTACGCAACCAGATCCAGGCATTACTTTACACCACAAGTGTTTAGGCATGGGAACGTGTGAATGGATCACCTGGTGGCAGGTTAGGCTGCTGCCAGTTTGAAAACCCCCAAGCCTCGGAAACAGACTCTGTGATGTTGTAACTCTGCCCACTGACAAATAAACCTATGGCTGAACTGGTTTCAATGGAGGGGGGTGCTTGTTTCTCACTTTGCAATCATCAGTTGCCTTATTTGTGTTTAAGTGCATATTGCTTCTTGCTCCAGGTTTATGCCTGGAGCTTTTCCTTGCTATTGCAGGTTGCCTTGGTCTTAAAATTGTGTAGGCTCTGCAGCAGAAGGTACTAACTTTGTGGTAGTAGTGCTGTCAGTAGTGCTGAAGGTAGAAGGTACCTTCGGAAGGTACTAACTTTGTGGATCAGTTTTGACAGTTGCACACAGGGTAGGGTGTGGAGGCAATCCAAAGAGGTGCCAGTGGTTAAGGTGAACAACTGGCACGTGGATGATGTGGAGGAGACAGTAACCACAGGTGGAAAAAAAAAAAAGAGCAATATCTGTCCCAGTGCAGCCTGGAGAGGGGACAGCCTATCTAGTAGCCAGGCAGGCTGTCGCAGTGGGTGTTACTTGCCCGTCTGAGTAACTCTCTTGCAAAAACATAATGCTAAGCTAGCACAAGTGTTTTGCACTTCTTTGTCCCCAGTGTTCAAGTTGTTAATTTCCCCTTGCATGAGGCCTAGGTATGAACTGAAGACTACTGTTTTCATAGAGGAAGTAAGCATTTCCTTATTCATCTTGAGAACATGTTTCCTCAGTTAGAGAAATGTTCTGTCTTTATTCTCTTTTCCCACCTCTGCCTTTTTATTAGGGAAGAGGACTTCTGCATCTTTAATGCACTACTTTACAACCTTTTGCGTAGAAAGATACAAAAAGGAAACACGCTTAATTTAAGATGACAACTTAGGTTTGCCTCTGGATTCATTTTTGGCAGACATTCTCTTAGTAAATTACATTTGACAACCTGAAATAAATTCAAATGAAGACTTATGCCTGTGTTTGCTCACAGGGCTGTGGTTCATCAGCCCGTGTGGTTAAAAAGCTATGAAAAATAACAACTAATTTAAAAAATTATTTTTAGGCAACCTATATGGGCCACCAATGCTGAAACTTTGCTTCAGAAAAACTATGTTTCTGAGCATGTGGAGGTAATTTTTTCAATTGATAATAGTTAGTTACAGAAAACAATGTTACAGAACAAGAATAAAAGAGTCATAATGTTACATTTTCAGTTGCAGCTGTACACAAGAAAAAGGTTTAAAAAACCATAACCAAGGACATGGCACCGCTGAAGTTTTTTTTCTTTTTATTCCCCCCCCCCCCCCCCCAAAAGGAGAAGTCAATGTTAGCTGAGGTTGCCAGAATTTACTTTAGCTATTACTATGGATGAATAATTATGCTCGATTCAGCCACTGATATGGGTTCACTGCAGGTTAATTGGTAATAATGGGTTTCATTCCAAACAGTGAGGAATGATATTTCAACAAAAAAAACCCACTCTCACTGAGAGCTGAAGATGTCCTTGCTTTCAGTGTTTCATATTCCCAGTAACACATACATGTGTTCTCTCTGTGGCATTGAGTTGCTCTCAATTGCTCATGGCTACTGAAAGAGGACGCAACAAGCATCTGAGCTGTGCAACCTGGTTGTCTTTTCTGAAACGTATGTTTCTTAGAACTGGACAAAGGAGAACAGAGTGAGCTTGTTAAAAATCACTGATGCTATTTTCATTGTTGGTTTGACCTTTATCTTTGGTACAGAGGTGTAAACATAGTTAGTCATTTAGGTAAGGCATGGTGATGTTAATTGGACAAAGAAGGATTTGCTGTGCATGTGATTGTGCTGATGCCTGCTGCATAGCCCAGGAGCATTTCATCCTTCCCTCGGTCTTATTATAAATAATAATGAAGCAGGAAGAAGTCTTGATTGTGGTCTTGCTGAAAACAGGACCTTTCAATTCAGAACCTTCTCTCACTTCAGCATTTTCTCTTAAGGCATGGGTGTCACTGCCATGTCCAGCCTCCCAGCAATGAGGAATATTAGTAAGACAAGAGGAGATATGAATGTAATTCCTCCTAGATAAGCCTCCTCACCTGGGTTATATGCTAAGCCATTTCTCTTTACGTGTGGTATCAGATTCTTCCATCCTTCAGCACCTGTAAACCTGTATGGTTTCCTGTCTCAGCATTCCAAGTCCTTGTTATCCTGTTGCTGCTTAAATTGTGATTTCTGCATTTGAGGATGCTATTGACTCCATCAGAAGCTCTCCAGACAGCAGGGAGTAGATCTCTATTTGAAAATGAACAGAAGAAACCTCTCAAAACTTAGTCCTTTCATTGTTTTTGTTCAATAAGAGGAAAATGCCCAAACCTCTGCATGCATGTTTCAATGCAGCTATATTCTGGATTGCTATATCCAATTCTGTTGGATTGGTATGCAAGTCATCCCATATGAAGAGAAGTTGGAAATACATTCACAGAACACTTCCAAGGTTGAAATATTTGGGCCGTTATTTTCTTCTCTTCCTCAGCTGTTGTGTTTTTTGTTTTTTTTTTTTTTTTTTTGTAAAGTTTTCCAGAGAGGAAAATTCTATTACAATGCTTGAATTCTTCCCCTTTACTTTTAATGAACCAAAAACACCATACCGTGCCTTGAGATCTGTTGTAGCTATAGCACATGGTGAGTGTACATACATGAACACTGAATTGTGCTCAAAAATGCAGTCTTGACCTCCTGAAGCCAGAACTGTTTCCCTGTGTTCTGTCACAGGTGCCGTGGATCCTGTGTTCCTGACTGGGTAGCCCAGCTGTAAGGAGTCCACTTGCCTACCTGTTTGACTCTTCCTCAGGCCTTCATCCAAAGTATTCAGTGTATTCAGCATATGTCTGATAAGTAATATCTGCTGCAAAACATGGGGACACAGATGCAGGTGTCAAAATTAATTATGTTTATTATGTACAAATATCTGGATGAATTTTTCTTACTGGAAAAGTAATAGCTATTAGCTTCTGCTCATGCATACCTGCTCAGCACCCCTGGCACTGCAGATAACCAGCTCGTCTGGGATTCTGAGTGTCCTTCCAAATACAAGGTTTAGATAACAGCGATACATTATCCTCCTGGACTTTCTACGGGCAGTGCGGGTGTTTCTGTGCTGAGTTCCAGCTGTTTTGTCTTGGCAACTGTGCTATTTCTTTAGATAAACCTGCTATACATTTTGTAGATTTTCTTGTTGAAAAGTTTCCACTGGTGTTCCATTTCCATATTCTCTTGCTTAATCTCTTTTAATCTCTTCTTCATTTAGTCCTGTGTGGTTCCTCTCCTCCCTTGCTGTTTGTGATCTCCAGCAGAAAGAGGCTTTTGTTAGCTGGAGCCTGTACCAAAAGACTGTCATCCCCATCTTACATTGGCACAGCTAACCCTGAAATCCTGACCAGCACCCATGTGTTCCACTCCCCAGTGATCTGGGCTGGTGACTGCTGTGCCTGCCATTATTTATGATCACCTGGAATCTCACCTTGGACTGTTAAAACCTTATGTGGTGTTTTGTCTCAAAGATTGTCTCAGATATAAATTGCAGGTAACTATCCACATCCATCATTCTTCACTAAACGTGAAATGGTTCAGCACTGGTGTCTTGTCTTCTGGGTTTCACCACTGTTGTTAATGAAGTTTTGCTTCCAAGGTCTGTAAAGGGCAGGTAGGATGAAGTCTCAGGTATTGAAACACTAGCATATTAGAACAACATATAAGGGTTGGACTAGATGATCTTAAAGGTCCTTTCCAACCTAAGCTGTTCTGTGAGTCTTTAGTGTAGTTCTAGCACCACTGTGTTCCCCTCGAGAATAATAAAACACACAGTATATGTCTCGGGTAAAATAAGCTTTTGCTTCAGGCTCTATGACTCTTGGGAGCTATATTTTACCCTGAAGAAATATTACTGCTTTTGTTCCCTGAGTCTGCCACTAGAGTGAAATATAGAATATGCTCTCCATGCAAAAAGAGGTGACCTGTACATCATGCATTCAGACTCAGGAAGTTGATTCTGATTTCACTCAGTATGAAGGAACTAGGATCCAGTCAGTGAGGTTATTCCAGCCTGAAGCTCTCCTCTCAGCCTGTCCTCGTAGCACCTCCCACCCCCCAACACCCCCCCCCCCCCCCCTTTTTAGACTATGTTGAAGAGCCAGAAATTGTTTACCATAAAACAGAAATGGATAATAAGTTTATGTAATAAGTGGTGAGCAGTCTAGACTATGGGGATAAAATATTCAGACCTGTTTGATTCATAACTCAAAATTTGGAAGATACACAAGAATAAAAGGGAAGGTTATGAAACAGCACTGCACAATATCTCGGAGGTCAAATGGGAATGCAGCATTCATAAAAATGATAGCGAATATCCACTCTTGGGTAGTCAAGTATCTCTTCTGTGCCTCTAGCATGTAAACAGTAAGGAATCTGAACTACCTGAAATGCTGTTTTCATTAAAGGTAAATGTTTCACTAAGGGTAAATGAGTCCAGGATACTAAGATGCGAGACAGAGGTGCTAGCAATGTAAATGTTTATTAAATGCGCATAGGAAATCAGATAACTGGCCAACCAGGGACCCCACAGACAAATTAGGAGGACCCCGAGTTGGCGTTCAGGGGGATATTTATGATCACACAGACACATGCAATTACCGTACAGGCTTTTACAAGCCAGGTAATAAATTAAGTTTGCATAGTTGTCTTATTTCGGGGATCTTCAAGGCCGGGTTTACAACATCCTGCTTTTTGTTAAGCAGTTTTAAGCTGCCTACGATCCTCCCTTTTCCTTCTTATCTCTGCAGCTGGTTCTTTGTCTGCTCTTTGAGCTGGCTAATTGTTTATTTTTGCTGAGGTCCAAGGTGAAATGTGATCCTAACAGGGGGTGCTGAGGGTTTCTGCTGGGGGTACTAAGGGGGGCTCCTGGGGGGAGACTCAGAGGGCTTCTGGAGGGGCTTCTGCAGTTCTGAAGGGGCTCCTTTGGGTTCTGAGGGTCTCCTGCAGCCCCTTGATCCCACAGTAGATCCAGGTGCTGTTGTTAGGGTCCAAGGTGCCTAACAGTAACGTTGGAAAATCTTGTATTCCTGCGATATTTTGAATGTCACAGGTAATCTGAAACAGCAGTGACAGTAACAACACAGTGATTTTCATCAGCTTAGAAAAAGCTCTGATTCTCCTCAGTTTCTGTATCAGTATGTGGATTCTTTCAACCATGAGCAGAATATCACTTTATGGATTGATTATATCTATTACCTACATGTTCTGTAAGTAATCATAATGGTTTTGATTGAGATCCCACAATGATATTAATACAGTTGTTTGTATATTTTCATGAGCTTAGGGGTGTAGATCTGCAGTGGCCACATATTAATTTTGTAGTAGTACAAACATCTATTTTTTTGTTAATCCAGCTTTGTTTCCGTTTAATTTCTGGAGCTGATCCTGTAGAAGCATGCAGGAGTGGATAGAAGCAGCTGCAGGAATTTAGTCCATCACAATTTATAAAAACTTTTCAGCAGTGTGTGGACATAAGGATATCAGTCATTTTCTGGTTGTTGCTGCTGAGGAAACCAAGTCATTCTCTGAGAGCAGCAAAATTGTGTGTTAGTTAGATCTACTGTCACTTCCTGGTCTTGTATCACTTCACTGTAAGAGTGCAGCGCAGCCTTGTCTTGCAAGGGAAGGGTAAACCTTTTTCCTTACTGATAAAGTTTATGTCTCTGAAGAATTTCTTCACCAAATAGGTCAGAATAGAAAAGATGCAGTTCCGGTCAGCCTTATTGTGACACCTGTGGAAATGCTCCCATATCAGTGAGATTCTCTGTTACCTTCCCAGTTAATAAATAGTCCAGTCTATCTTTTTATGATAAACCAATAATTACTTTCTTAAATATGATGAACAATTCTCATGTGCAGTAATCCTCCTTTTATCCAAGGTTTTAGAACTTGATACCTTTTTCTGTTCAAAAAGTAAACAAAACTTTAACCTTGCTTTGGAAATTCAGCAGAAAGGTCAGCGGTCTGTTCCCTCCAATTTTCCAGGTGCAGTGGGAGCTGATTAAAGCTGCCAGCTCTGACTTGTCAGTTCCATCAGAGACAACTGTGTCAACTCCTTATTTTTCCCTTTGCTGTGTGTTATAAATATATTTATCTTCTGTCAGGCTGTGACCAGGCAGCTGCTAGAGCAGCAGTGAAACTCTAACATTAAAAGCTCTAACAATGTCATTACTTTGTAATTCACAACAAAACCAGAGTCAGAATATTCAGGAACTTTCAGTCTTCCTCTTAGTGGTGACGAGTGGTTGGAGGGGAAATGTTATTCCAGGAGGTTTCCAGCAAGTGTATGTCTTTTATAAAATTAGAATATATGACTGTGGCATTCATTATGTTGTAGATTTTGGACAATGCCTGGTGGCTGCTTTTGATATCCAATGTGTTTTGTTTGGTATCCAATGTGGTTTTTTTGATATCCAATGTGGAGGGTAGGGAGGCTCTGCAAAGGGACCTAAACAGGCTGGACCACTTGGGCAGTGTCCAACGGCATGAGGTTTAACACGGTCAAATGCCAGGTCCTGCACTTGGGGCACAACAACCCTATGCAGAACTACAGACTGGGAGAAGCCTGGCTGGAAAACTGCCAGGAGGAGAGGGACCTGGGGGTGTTGGTCGACAGCCAACTGAACATGAGCCAGCAGTGTGCCCAGGTGGCCAGGAAGGCCAATGGCATCCTGGTCTGTATCAGAAATGGTGTGACCAGCAGGTCCAGGGAGGTGATTCTCCCTCTGTACTCAGCACTGGTGAGGCTGCTCCTTGAATCCTGTGTCCAGTTCTGGGCCCCTCACCACAAGAAGGATGTTGAGGCTCTGGAGTGAGTCCAGAGAAGAACCACAAAGCTGGTGAAGGGGCTGGAGAACAGTCCCTATGAGGAACGGCTGAGAGAGCTGGGGTTGTTCAGCCTGGAGAAGAGGAGGCTGAGAGGAGACCTCATTACTCTCTACAAGTACCTGAAAGGAGGTTGTGGAGAGGAGGGAGCTGGCCTCTTCTCCCAAGTGACAGGGGACAGGACGAGAGGGAATGGCCTCAAGCTCCGCCAGGGTAGGTTTAGGCTGGAGATTAGGAGGAGGTTTTTCATGCAGAGGGTCATTGGGCATTGGAATGGGCTGCCCAGGGAGGTGGTTGATTCACCTTCCCTGGAGGTATTCAAGGCACGGGTGGATGAGGTCTTGAGGGACATAGGTATAGTGTTAGATAGGAATGGTTGGACTAGAAGATCCGATGGGTCCCTTCCAACCTGGTGATTCTGTGATTCTGTTTGATAGGAAAATACCACAAAGTTGGATACTAAAGAGCACCTTAGGAATGTAAATCATGTTTTGATTTGGAGAAAGAGTAGAGATTGCGATCAGAAGCCCAGGTGTGGCTGGGCATAATGGGAGCAAGCAGGAGTGTAAATCGTGTGTAGTAGAAGAAGAAGAAACCTAGGTTTCTTCACTTAGGTTTCTTCACTGGGAAGAAACCTAACACAAATTTGTGCAGATTGGTGACAGTAGAGTTTCTGGCCCAGGAGACAAGAAAATGATGCAGAGTTTATGAACTGTGTCAAAAAATTTGTGTCCATCCAGACCACCATATCAGCTCAGTATTTTGCAAATATGCCTCGTGACCTGATCTTTAGTTTAAATAAAGAGACAGGTAAATATGGAGAAAGGTTTTGGAGAGATTTTAATCCAACTTCTGTGATAAGAAGCCCAAGCTAGGGGATGCTTCCAGGCTGTGTTTGCACCATCTGCTTATAGCAGTTTGGTCAACATGGGGGTTCTACAGATAGTGCTTCATTAAAGATGTGAAATCAGCAGAGAGGAAGCCTTCAGCTGCAGTCTGTGCCTTTATAAACTTTTCTGTCTGTTTATATTTGAGACCCCAGCATTCACTGAAGCTGATTCTCTTAGTACCTTGTTCATGAAGCTTGGCCGACATCACCTACTGCATGTAGTGATCACATTTTCCAGGTACAGGTTTTGGAGCAATGCTATTAATCCCTGCTTTTTCCCAGTCAAGTCAACATATAAAACCAGGCTGTATAAAGTTAAGATTCACTCTACCTGGAACTGTTCAGCTGTTGAATGTCTTCAGTGAAGCAGGAAAATGTCACACTGGCATTTTGGTCAACAGAATAAGGTCCTGGAAGGGTGGTTGGTTTTTCCCTTGGATTTGGTGTAAAAGTCTTGTGACTTGGAGATATGCAGGGATACAGGTAAAGAAAGAACTGTCGTGGTATGACCTGCAAAGTGTAACAATATTCTGAAAATTTCTGTATTTAAAAATAAATGTAAATGGAACAGTACTGTGAGAGAGATCCTGTAGTTGTGTGAGGTTTATAGCCCAGAGGGACACTGCTCAGTGAGCAGCAGGTGGGAAGAAGGCAAAGGACAACAAATTAACTGTTTTGTCAACACATTACAAACAGCAAACTGTTTTGTTGGGCAGCTCATGCAGAGGGTGAATGAGTTCTGCTCCATGGGTTTCTGTGGGAATGTACCCATCTGTCAGACTGAAAACAGCAGAAGTTGGAGTAGGGATGCAGAGGGAGATGAAAGATGGCTGATCAGAGTGAGAAATGAGTACCAATTATCAGTAATGGTTTTGTAACTGGAAGATGTCAATACATGAAGCTGTCTCTTTGTCAGAGCAAGCATACTTTTTTTGGTGAGGGTGAATCTGGTGAAAAGGAGAAAGTCTGTTCATCTCTGCCAGCAGTTGGAAGGGACCTGAATTGCTTTCAATTGCCTGATCTGGATTCAGGCCAGGGTTTTGAACTTGTTCCTCTTGAAATGAGTTTAGGGGCTATTATAGAATGCCTGCTGTTGTAACAGAGGTATGTGGCAAAGATATGCACTATTTCTCATCTAAAAGGTCTGAATTATTTTCAAATTAGAATGGGAACTTTGTGAAGTCTTGAACTTTCTCAGGGCAGTGAAACTACCTGTAGCCTTTCTGTAACACAGATGAGTTTCAGGATGTGATCTGGAACAGACAAAGACTGTAGAACAGAGTGGCCTGGGGTTGGCAAGGAGAGAGGAAGAGGTAGAGGGTTGTTTGTAGAAATCTTCTATTCCTGCTTTGTAATCTGATGCATTGTAGATGTGTATCCCTTGTCTCTTTTCTTTCTCATGGATTGTGAAGAATCAAGGCCATTTTACGATTTTCACAAGTGTTTCTGCCAAATTATCCTACTTTCAGACTCAGCTGAATATAATTTCAACCTGCAGTAAGCTGAAACAAATGTTGATATACCGTGTTTCCTCAGAGGCTTTATCGTAGTCTGCTTTCATCACTGAAGATCTGTCTTTTAGTTATGCTTAAGCAACACAAACTTAAGGGTTTTAACAAACTCCCTCCTGGACTTTTTCATCACCAAACCTGATGTTTACAATTTGGAACATGCCTTACGCAGAACAGCAATCTGTTACAAGGAGTAGGAGTCAGGGTGAAGAAAGGCAAATAGAGGATTTCTTCCAGGTCATGTCTGAGTGATATTGTTAATGTGTACATGCTTGTAGAAGACTTTAATTTCTAGTAATGATCAATACCTGGCATATTTTTCTCATGATTAAATTAAAGCTGGGAAAGTGAGATTTCCCTTAGGAGAAAATAAGTGGAAGAGGAGTTCATTGGTGATCTGCATCTAATCCAAATAAGTGCTACAATTACCTCTGCTCGCATTCATTTCTTTTGTCCCTGTGTCCTTCTGCTGGTCTGGTGCCAAATAACTTCTTGGCTTGCCACCCACATCAGAATGAGAAATAGTTCTTACCTGTGGACTCGCTGTCTTCAATGCTCTACCAGATTCCCTGTTAATAAGGTAAAAGAAAACAAGTTGATGTAACTAGAATTATAGCTCTGTTTCTTCCACACAATATTTTGCAAACAAATCTATAGGCACTCAGCATCCGTAACATTCCATGCCAGGATCCACGTGCTGCTGTGTCGTGGAGTAAGCATGTTTTCCTTGTCATTCACAGAGCATAGCAAGGTTCTGGGTTCCAACCAGCACAACTGTTGGAAGGTTTAGGTTTCTGCAAGGATATTTTTTTTTTCTTGGAGTCTGGATTGGCAGTTGATGCTTTCTTTGCTTTGTGGTCACTTGTATTTTGTCTAGGGGATGGGATTTCACTCTCTCGTGTGTGCTCCTTGTGGTATGAGAATCTTCACTGCATGCCCAGGCTTTGTAGTTTGGCACCAGCTGCTCACTGCCTGCTTTTCTTCCTCTGTGCCCACCCAGAACTGGGCACTGCAGAGCTAGTGGTGTGAAAGACATGGTTCTGTAAGGCCAATTTCATGAAAAAGAAAACAGTCTTGAATCAAAATTGCTTGAAGAAAGTCATCAAGTAGAAAAGTGTGACTGCAGCCATTTAAAGATTGCTTTCCAGAGTTTTATAGCCCAGCTTTATCTGCCCCACAACATTAGCTTGATTTGATTGTGAAGGAGCCTTCCCAGAGCCACAGTGCAAGCAACCTTAGAATAGGTCAACCAGAACTTACCAGCTGTAGCCTGGTTTCTTTGTTTGTAGGGGGAGAAGTTGGCAATGAGTCTTCCATTAATGATTTATACACCTCTGTGGCTTTTTGAAGGATTACCTATTTGAAATATATTATCCTTTTACACCACACAATTTGTTTCTTATTTCTCTTAGACCACGGAAATAATAAAACTGGTTTAGATGTGGAAAATAAGTACATTAAATAAATTTTCTGGTTTTTTATTACAAAATCGAACTTCTTTGTGCCCTGCTATTGAACTATGGAAAACCATTAAAAATGCCTGACACGTAATGATGCCTACCCAGTTGTTCTAGTGAAATAGAGAAGACCCATGAACTTTGCCATTTCTGCTGCATTCCTGAGACAGCTGGTAATGGGCTGTAAGCCTACAGGCACAGAGGCAAAGCTGAAAATTATGTTAGCATTAAATTAAAATTAATAACTCAATCTTTATGATGCAAAGTCAAAAGCAGTCTAATGTTATATTGTCCATAAAGTCCACAGTTATTTGCCACCCAGGTGTTTACAGAAAATGAATGACCCTTTTCCTACTTTTGTTTTTCCTTTTCTGGGGGGAGGGGCTAGGGAGGAGCTGCAGATTCCTCCTGCTGTCTCCACATGGGTGGTGTGTTTGGCTCATTCAGGCAAATGTTGTTCATGATGCATCTCAGAATCCATGTTAAGCTAGAGCAGAACAGATAGAAACTGGGAATAGTTCAGTTGCAAATATTAGCAATAGTTCAGGTGTTAAATTACTGATGTGGAAAATTACTCTGACAGCTTGGATGTTGTTCAATCTTTTATAAGGCTTAAACTATCATTTACATCAGATGCATCAACTGATCCCATCTTTCCTAGCACATGCTAGCCTGAACTATCCTGTGGGTGTTCATGGTTGCTGATGCTCTGTGCTGGGCATGGATGTACGAACTGGAAGAACATGTTTGCAAACCATACCAAAGAACAACTTCTGCAGAAATTCACACCAACTGTCACAATGGAATTATTCTCTATTGTCTCTACTAGAACAACCTGTGCTGGAGCAAATGGCAAATAATAAAATACAGGAGCAGGCTTATCAAGATTACTTTCACTTCTCTATAATCAGTTATGTGCATCTAGCTAATCCTTCATGAATTAATGGGTACTATTTAGCCTAGAATTAGTGTGAATGCAGAACCTAGAGGTTCTATTTCCATTTTCTACATGTAAAGTTTTGGTGATAAAGCCCATATTTTTTTTGAGCTCATTCACAGTGCCAAAGATGGCAGCATGAAGAGAAATGTGTCCAAGAATGAGCATCAGATGTGAAGCCGTATGATGTCATAGAATCATTATGTCATTCAATGCCAATTGATTTCTAGGGCTGATTGCAAGCAATCGTTAATCACTTTGTATTGAATGACATGCCAGCTCCATCACATCTCGGACAAGTACAAGTGGTGCCTATTTAGCCAATATCCTGCTCTCAGCACTTTCATGCTTCATCTTCCAAACTAAACCAAACTGCTAGAGATGCAGCAAGACTCTTTTTCCTTCTCTCTGTACATCTCTTATTTTTGCCTAGGGATTTCAATCAGTGAAAACCTTGGCTTACTTATGAGTTCAGTACCCTGCTTGTACTGACATAAACCTGTGAAAAGTTGTTGTAAGTGAGGTGTATTCTCAGATTCTGTTGTTAGAATAGCCTCACCCATCACTGGGGTTTATTTTCTGGTTGCGTATTAGGTAAGAGCATTAGGTTATACATTAGGAAAGCCAAAATGTGTTGGGAAATGGGAGCTAGCTGACGTGACCTTAATTATGGAAATTGCTCCATGGTGTTAATAACCCTTCCTTTCTGGTTTAGAAACAAACCTGCTGCAGAATTTCTGATGAAAAACACAGCATTTTATAGTAATGAAAGTTTTTCTTTCACCTTTCTCCATGTGCCTGACAATCGCTCTAAGTTAGAGGTGTGCCCCACTTTTGGTTTTAGCTCTGGTTTCCTTCCCAGTAGCTGCTGTGGTTTGGATTTAGTGTGAGAACAATGTTGCAAATGTGTTGGTTTAGTTGTTGCTACGTAATGCTTATGCTCAGCTGGCATAGACTTAATTCTCTTCCCAGCAGCAACTCTGTTTTAGAGTCAGAAGAATGGTTTAGAGTAAGAAGAATGTTGATCATGCAGTGATGTTTTTTGTTATTGCTAAGGAATCAAGGACTGTCTTAGTTTCCTGTGCTTTGCTAGTGGCTAGGGGTAGAAGAAGCTGGGAGGAGCACAGCCTGGCAGCTGACGCGAGCTGGCCAAAGGGATTTTTGATATCATATAATACGCTCAGTATATAAACAGGAAGATGCTTAGGAACAGGATGAGTATCGGTCTCTACAGGTGGTGAGCAATTGTATTATGCATTACTTGTTGTGTGTGTGTTATCGTCGTCATTGTTCTGTCTTCCTTTGCTATCCTATTAGACTGTTCAACCCACAGGTTTATTTTCTCCCCATCCTGTTGAGCGGAAGGGAGAGAGGGTAGCTGCATGGTTCTAAGTTGAAGTTGCTGGCTGAGGTTAAAGCACAACAATACCTTGCATCAAATTGGAGTGTATTTCAATATAACTGTTCCTCTATAGCTGGGATCTCTGACACTCAATGTGATTGGTAGCACAGAGTCACATTCCTATGAGCACTTTGGCTGTCTGTAATTGTTCACTCTCCAGATTGCAGTCATTCTTTTGAAATCTCTGTTTCATCTTCGCAGGTTCCGTTATTTGTTTTGCTACTAACTTCAGTGATAATAGTTTGCTCTCAATCATCCATTGTCAAAAGAGGGGTGAATTTCATAAGGTATTCTGTAGGTGCTGTCCCATAGCTGAGGAGGGATTTTTCTGCAGATTTTGGTATTATAAATGAGACTTAATTTGTTAGTGAACTGTGTCATGTGTTGTACACACACCAGCTCAAGAAAGTGTGTCTGTAAAGCTGGAGTAAGCATGGCTTAAGGTGACTTGTAGTCCTGTTGTCTTCTTAGAGCATCCTAAACAACAGTCGTGGGTGTAAACATAACTTACAGATATTATATACCTCTTTTTTATGGTAAATAATTAGATAATTCCCCAAAGAACTTATTATCATATGTATTTTCATTAATTAGCATTAAATGTTATTATAGGTCAATGCTGCTTTATCAAAGACAGATAAATTATAGCAAGATTCTGAGAATAACGTACCATTTACTAATTGTAGTATTGATTTTATGGTCTGAAGAATCCTAATTGTATGTCATACAGACTGGACCTCACTGGGCCTGCTGGAGGCATTTGAACATGAATAGTTCCTGGTAGTGCTGAGTATCTCCCTTGCATAAATCACTTCTGGGTCTGATTGTACATCTGTATTCAAAGTGATGTTTTAATGGACTTTGAAACATGGAAAAGTGCATTCAATGTGGCTCCACATGAAAGAGGAAAGAGATTTGGGATTTTTTTATTCCTGATTTTAATCATTCTGAAAAGATTTTAGATCTGTAGGTGGATACATGTGAGCAGTGGAAGTAATATGGCACACTTGATTTTAATTGCTAGGCCAGGCTATTACTGAATTTCCCACAGCTCCCTGTGACCCTTTTTTTTAAAATGCATTTTTAGTACTTTATTCAAAGTTAATGATAGATTCAGACTTTCCAAATTTTAATTTCATGTGAAGGCAAAAAATGGAAAAAAAAAAAGATGTCAAGAAGTGAATATTTGATTAGAATGAATGTGGATATTAGAATCGGGAACAACCTCGTATGTGTCCTATGTAAGTACACAGCTTTCATAGAATAAGGAAAGGGATTTCATCAATGACATAATTATGAAATGTTACTCTTGCCCTTATTTGCTTGAACTTAAGAACATGAAAAGCCAAGTTTGTAAAGTACGTGGCTGTGTATGTAATTAGTCTATTCACTTGCATGAAATTTCAATTTACTCATAATTCATGATAATAAGATAATATGTTACTAGTAATTATTTTGTTTAAATTGTGAAGTGTGAATGTCTTTTAAAGCTGATCTGGTATCTGTGTTTCCAGCTGGCCTTTTCCTGCCTGTTTCCATTGATATTTTAAAGGGTCTGAAAGGGTTAATTTGGCCAAATCCTTCTGAGGAGGAACCTAAAACCAGATAAAATACTCTGTTAGAATCTAGATCTTTTAAAATAAGAGAATTATTTACTATAATTTTTTAAAAATTAACTTCCAATTTCCAAATTTTCAAGCTCTTGGAATAACGTTCTAAGAGCCACCGACTGCTGTTTCCTACCTACTCATTCCTGCTCCCTCCTGATATTTGAATCTATGGTTTGCAAATAAAAGAATTGAAACACTTTGAAAAATGAATGACTGTGCTGGTGGGTGAGCTCCAAGTTTAAACAAATAAACAAGCCAAATGCATGGTATCCCTGTACCTCATTTGTTTCTGATGTCTCCTTCAGCATAGGATGAGGGGGTTTATTCCTCAGTTGGTGAGACTGGACAGCATAAAGTATAAAAAAATAATGAAAATTCAGTTAACCATTCCATTGTGCATTTACGTAAACTTTTCTTCTCTGTATGCAAGGAGAAATGAGGTTTTGAAATGAAGGATTTATTCTTTTATTTCTGGGGTTGAGACTGAGGCAAGGAGAGCTTGGAGTGGACACATGTGACAGACCTGCTCTGTCCACAGCTGTGCTACTTGTTCTTTGGCACCTATCATTATAACACCTGAGCTAAAATCCTGGTCCCTGCTCTTGTACTTGGCTTGCAAGACTGCCTTTCTCTGCCTATTTTGTATCAGAGACTCTTCTGAACTGAGAAGTGAAATAAGAATGCCTTAAGAAAGACCAAGCACAATACATTCCAGGATGCAGAGCGTGAGGCCAGAAGTCTACATACATGCACTGTTTTGGCTTGCAACCCACTCTTCCAGCAGGATTCAGGGCAGGGCAGCAATCACAAGCCTGGAAACACAGGTGTTGTAGGTGTTGCTGGGTTCAGTCTTTATGTGGAAGAGCACCAGTATGTTCTGTATCTGCCAGTCCAGTTGGTACAAAATCCAAAAGGTATTGCAGAATGTGTCATCAACATAGTCCTGAAGATCAGTGAAAGGAGCAATTCAGGAGTTACTTGAATAGTCTGGATATAACACAGTAATGGATTATGTATTCCAATGTATATGTGCTGGATTTTTCTGTCTATCCTTGTGGCTGCTGGTTGTTAACTGGACAGCACTTACTGTGTCCCAGGGAGCTGGCTCATACACGTCTGTTAAACATCTAAAATGTTGTGTCACAGCTTGTAACAGCAGTAGATCATGTAGAGTCTTGGTTTAGGAAGAGATAAGCTATTGCTTAGCTTCTCCATATTTGAAGAAAGGAAGCAAAGCTGAGTGTGAAGTAGAGGAAAAGGTGGTTATTACAGAAGAGTAATGTGCAGGCCAGTACAATTCTAATGAGTGATAAGAGTTTGCAATCACCAGTCTTGCTTCCAGTGTTTCTAAACTTAAAGTTGAAATGTTTTCTTGCACATAGTAAACTTGCTTTTTCTGTGGTAAAGGATGGATAGTCAACGTATAAGATCTTCACTCTTTAACCTGCAACTCATGGCCTACCTGGAGTCCCAGACTGGAGCTAAGAGACTGGGGACTATAGAGGTTCCCTTGGAGACAGGCTAAGTTCAGTTGCAGTTTAAAGAGGTGGTGGTGATGCAATTGTCTGAAGTGAGTTTTTTGAAGGGGAGGTGGAAAGTGGCGGTTGATCTTTGGAAGAAGTCCTTGTGCAGTGTTAAATTCAGAGAGGAGGTTGAACAGCAGTGTACAAAATAACAAGACCAAGAAAATTATTGGAAGTTCAGTAAAATGGCCGAGGAGAGAGGTGGGACTCACAGCTTCTGCCTAAATAACTGGACAAGAGGGAAGGAGGTAAACAGTCTGTGCGGACATTCATTAATTTGCTCTGGAAGGGAGACCGCAATCAACTCATGCTTACAAATGTGGGTTTGGTGCTAACTGACTCAAGAGTCTCAAAGCTTGTGCTTTTCTTACTCTGCTGAAGATTGTATCTCATTGGAGAGGAAAATTGAGAACTTGCCTGTTTTCTGCCAGCTCTTACCTCATGTGCCTGCTCCACGGAGAGGAGGAGTTACATTTGGTTTTGTTTAGGGGCATACAAGTGAATGATGACTACTCAGATAACACAGAGAAAGCCGTGTTAAGCTTATATTACACTAAGTTAGAAAATGCATAAGCAACTTTTAAGCCTCAATTTTTAGGGCCCTGCAGAGAGGTTAATGAAACACTTGTAGGGAAGTGTCCTCAACCATCTGCGTGCTGTGGATCTGACTGAGCTATGGAGAGGACTCAGGAGGGCTTAGCAGATTGTACACGTATGATGTTGGTGAAGGAAGAATATAGACAAAACTGTGCTTATCTTCACTTGTGAAAAACTCCTTAATTAGTACATCTGTAAAGTGGTGGAAGTCAAGGCCTAAAATGACCCCATAGTCTCTTACTCTTTTATCATTTTATTAACCTGTCTTCTCCAAGTAGTTAATTAGGTTTTTAGTGCCAGATTCAGGAGGAGGGACAAGAGGAGGCCGAGGTAGCTGAGGTAGTTGCGTGCATGAACTATGCAGGTCTGTTTTTGTCTGTAGCCATTTCTCTAGCTACTGTTTTTCTGCCAGAAAGAGAGTATCAGCTCCAAACCATTTGTGTCTGATGAATGAGCTGGTAGGTCCTGATCCTCTCCAGATACAAACTGGTGTATTGAGCTCAGTGGAGTTCAACTGTTTACACCAGTAGAGGCTTTGGCCCCTACCTCTTTGTTGCCTTCATCTTATCTAAGATACTCCTCTGCTGCCTCCCAGGTTTTGCCCTGGTTATGAATGTTTCTCCCTCTGTTTTCTGACAGATACTTTGCACAGTGCCCTCTTACTGTAAGCCAGGTGTATTTATCCTTAATGAACAATTTCCTGGGGGAAAAAAAAAAGAGAGAAAAGAAATAATTAAGTGGGGCATGGAGGCAGCAGAGTCTAGACCTTTGCGTAGTGATGTAAAATTAAATAATCATGAGGTAATGTTCTCATTTATCTCTCCAGGTATTGCTGTGTCTCTGATGGTTCCTGGAAAGGTGAGGATATTTTGGGAAACTACTTGGATCTACTGGAAATTTTGACTACGCTCTCATCTCTCTATTTTGTACAAAGCAGATAATGGGCACAGAAGTGTAAGACTCGGATATCATGACCAAGCATTTGCAGATGCTACTATTGTCCATCTCAAGTTGTGGAGACCCGTCTCAGTGATGGTGCAGCTGGGTAGTACTCTGTAGGTAAATGAAGACCACTCATGGTGCTTGCCTTTGGTTATGTAGCTCAAAGGTTGGGGGGAGGGGTTGCGGGGCAAGAAGTGCAAGTTTGGATTGCAGAGATTATGGTTCTTGAAATGCCCCGTATTCCAGAGCCCCACAGTGAACTCTGTAGACACAGCACTCCTTCTTCCTGGTTTCACAGGGATGCAGGCATGGAAAGGAATTTGGTATGTGTCTGAGTCTTGCCTTGACATGAAGTCGGGCCTTTCCTAGGATGTAAACATGACCTCACATTTTACCTTCCTTCAGAGGTATTTTGGGGGCTTAGCTTTAGGCTCCTTGGATAGGTGTCTTCTTACCAACTGATAGATAGTAATGAAGGGCTAATTCTGCAGCACGTTCCCCTCCTAGCACTGATGGGCGGTAATTGCAAAGATCTTGTTCACAGACCATGACCTTCTCCGTGGCATCACCTCTCTGCACTTAAGAAGGGCAGATCTGTTCAGCCTTTTTTCCATGTTGGATGCCTAAGCTTAGGATCTTGTAGCCATTTTGAGGCACCTCAGTCGCCAGCCTGATTCTGAGATTGGCAGAGATTTGTACATGCTCTGAGAAGTCAGATAAATGATGTAGGATTCTAACTTCAGGCTTTTAGCTTTGACATGATTGAACCCAGTACTGGTTCTCCAGTACTGAGTGTTCCTGACATGCCCTGTAAGAAGCACAGGAGAGCACAAAGGATTATTGCAGCTTTTGAGGGAGCATCTCCTATTTCAAGTAAAATTGGCAGGTTTTAAGTGGCCGTTCTAATTCTTAAGCCATTAGAAATCTGAAAATTGATTTAACATTTATCTTATGTACAGCAGACATTCATAGAAGAAGTCATATTTTGTATGGGCCATGCAATGTTTTTAATAGCTGTGAAGTTAAAAAATTTATATTAGGATTTCAAGAGGCTGAGAAGGAAATTGAATACAGGAAGAGAAGATATGAGTGCTTTTATAATGGAGAATACCAGGGAGGATGAAGCGCTGGGCAGACTCAGAGGAGGGCAACTGAAGATCTGTGCTGCTGGACTAGTGAGGTTAGTTAAGGTATAGATGCAGAGGAAGGAGACACTCTTAAGGAGACCTGTCTTATGAAGATACTGAAGATAAAAAACTGTGCCCTGCCTGCAGTATTTCTTGAAAACACATGTTTAGTTTCAGCATTTGTTTTATTCTGATGTTTGATTTCATTTTATTCAAATTACTACCTTAAAGTTTCAAGGCATTCACCAACTTTGAAGCCAAATTGGAAGAGCTGAATCTGGATTCTCAATGCAGCCTGGAGGCTTGCAAATCCGCCTTCTCCCATAAATACTACAGTCTTTCCAGAAAAGGAGAGATGGATCTTTAAATGAAATACAAGCTGTAGCATCAGGATGTGATAGCACTGCTGTAGATCAACAGCCATCAATCTGTGTTACTTAATTTGTCCCTGGCTCAGCTGTTCACTGAAGTTGGGACTTTTTTGTTGTTTGTTTCATTTTATTTTCCTCTGAGATAAATGAAGACAGAAGAAGGGGTCAATTGTTCCTGACAAATAGAAGTAATTTTAAAAAATATAACTGTAAATGATATTCTGTGTTTTCAAACAGTGCTTTTTTTTTTGTCTGCCTTTCACAGCACCTTCACAGAATCATATGTAATTTATTTGGCTGTACATATATCGAACATCCTTGTATTTCATTGCTTGTTGCTCCCTCCTTACATCAACTTCCCATGCACTCTTCAATTGCCGTGGAAGATTCTGTTGGAATAAATGGCCGTGGTTTTTTAGTTAAATACTTCAAAACAGTATTCCTCATCTGGGTATGCCTGTAACACTTAAGTTGCTTTTTTTATTTTGGATGTTCTGGGGATCCAAGGTCTCTGTTGCTCTAAGGAAGCATATGCTGTAGTTGTTTGACATCTTGAACATGGATTAGGTGGGTGGCTCTATGTAAGCATGCTAACTGGAGTTCTCGGGAGATAAGCTTTTTGATGTGTGTCAGCTTACTTTCTCTTCTGAAGTAATGTATGTGAAGGGATATCTGAAATATGCATGGGATAGTGAATATAAATACCCTGTTAAATCAGTGGAGAATGTGACAGTTTCAGCAGCTTTAACATTTAATGTTCCTCTGTGGAAGAAGGCTGGGGTCGGTACAGGGGACGCTGCAGCAGTGGCTTTCTCTGCCACCCTTTACGACAGCAGTTGGACGGTGAGAACAGGGCAGGAGAGTCCAGCAAGCAAATGCATGAAGTGGCTCTTTCTCACTGTCCTTGTTTACCATGTTTTACCTGAGAGGGTTCAGAGGTGACTGCCCCAGGAGGGTTTCTTAGCTTGCAGGAGGACTTATTCTCCTGAAACACTGCAAGGTACCAGGATTTTGCCTTTGAAGCTTGCCAACGTCAACTTGCTTTTGGCAGAAAGTGTCAGCGGAAAGTCAGCCATCTCCCTGTCTGAACTGGCAGGGCTTAGAAGATCAATTCAGGGCTTAGGCACTACAAGGAACACTAACATTTCAGTGGACTTGAGTTTGGATTAATAACTGAAAGGGCCAAATGTTTGAAGGGCTGGCTTCCAATTTTACTCTGGGAGTTGAGTACAAGTACAAAATTGTGGGCAGAAAATCACAGATAATATTTTTCCAAACTGACCTTTCGGAAAAGGAGCCAGCAATTATCTGTATTTGGGCACTGTTTCAGCAAAGTTTTTAAGTGTTGGTAGTGTAATATTCTCGTTATAATACTGCTGAGCTATTAACTCTTAAATTATTTAAAAAAACCAGGAAATTTAGTATTGTAATGAATAGCAGCTTTTTGAATTAATATTCGTGCTTTGCACAAGCATGTGTGGATGTGAGTTTGGGTAGTCCTGATAAGAGTGTCTGCAATTCTCTGTGTGTTGATGTTGCTCTCTGAGTGGATGAATGATGCATTTCTGTTTATACGTGGTTGCTCCAGTATGTGATCACTCTTTGGTTTGTAACGTACTTACTCTTAAAACACTTGGCAGGTTATTCTGTCCTATTTCCTCTGGAAGATATTAAACCTTTGGGAGTTTGTATGTCCCAAATTTCACCTGGAGTTTGGAAGCCTGATGTTGTATGGTTGTTAGATGCCTGTGAAGGCTTGACCCCAGCCTACAGAAAATACTGAATGCAGAACTTGGGTGGAATTTGAGCTGCCTCAGTCTAGCTCGTTCTGCTAAGCCAGTGTCATGCCTTAAGTCTTTAGCAGTGTGATTTGAACTCAAGTGCTCTGTCCTAGACATATACTCGGGTATTTGTCTTGTAAACATATTTCATTAGCCATAACAAAAGTAATTGTCGAGATTACTCACCTAGTGGCACTTCTGTGTGTTATTTTGGCCTGCTTTTCCTCTGAGAGCACTGAAAGGACATTCCTGAGCTTCCAAAAATAAAGTTTGATAGATTGAGAAGAGCTTTTACTTCATTTTTTATGCCTACTTTGCTCTAGCCAAGCTCCCAGTAACTCCAGGGAAAGTAGCCTTTAGACAAGTGCTCAGCACTGAAGCAAACCTTCAGGCTTCATAAGGTCGTCATGGAACTGGAACAATGGGACTTGCGTTGATACATTGTAGAGCTTAGACATTTAAAGCAACTAAGAGATTTGGACATTCAACTGCCAACCCAGTTTATGAAAACTGAGCAACTGTGAGTCAAAGAACGTTAGGGAGAGTCATGAAGGCACTCGAGAAGTTTGGACCCCAGCCCTTCACCCAGACTTTAAAAGAAAGTCTTTAAAATTACATCATGGAAATTTGGATTCTTGTGTTTGTACTGTGCAGCACCTGCTTCAGTGGCAGAGGTGGCTGTGAGCTCAAGTGTAGGGTAAAAAGGATCTTACTTTTGTACATGCTGTCGGTTTGTTTCTGGCATGTGGTCCTGCTGTGACTGGCCTCTCCAGAGTGAACTGCACCCACTGCTCCTGTGTCCTGAGCCTCCCCAGGACCTTGTGAAGGGAAACCTGCTGAAAGTCAAAAGCATTGTGCTGTCTTGGTCAGCTGTGCTTCTACGCTCGTCTCTCCCATCTCCAGGTACCAGGAGACTTGTGTCTAGCAGTGGTAGCAGGGATAAATAGTAGTGGCTTCTGTATCTACTTGAAACATTTCCAGCTGCCAAACTGCCTGTTTGAAAGCAGAGACAGAGATGCCCACAAACCTTAAAAAGGCAGCGCGTAAGGAGAGCATGGAAGAATTGAATATATGACTGACAGCATGAGGCTTGTACAAATTATAGACCAGTTGTATTGCTCTGCGTGTGAGGTGTAACAATTTGCTCTCAGTACAGTGACTCCTAGAGGCTTAAACGGACACTGTAAATGGAAAGACCACCTTCTGTTAACAGAGGCAGCTTCTTATCTACTGCCTTTCTGTATTAATCATGTGACATGTCAGGAGAGAGAACCCAATGACCCAGTGGTAAGTTTGGAGTTTCTGCCAGTTCTACCACTGGAAGTTCTCTGCTCTCAGATAAGAATCATATTGTCAGTGCTTTTGTATTCATTACTTGATCCTTCATGGAAGTGGTTTTCCATTTAAAACAGCTTTGAATTTTCTTTAAAAACAAAACAAAAGGCAACCTGTCACTAGTAGTATTTCACTAAATTGAATTGTCAGGTTGGAAGGGACCTCAGGGATCATCTGGTTCAACCTTTTAGGTGATGTGCCATTTAAATGAGATGGCCCAGTGCCCCGTCCAGCTGAGCCTTGGAAGTGCGCAGTGCTCCACTGCTTCCCCAGGGAGATTATTCTGATGTTTCAATGTTCTCATGTTGAAACATTTTCTTCTGGAATCTAGTTGGAATCTCCCCAGGAGCAACTTGTACCCATTCCCCCTTGTCTTTTCCATGTGACTCCTCCTAAGAAGGGAATCTCTATCCTCTTGGCAGACACTGTTTATGTACTGGTACAGGGTGATATGTCTCCCCTAAGCCTTTTTCTCTCAAGGCTGAACAAACCCAGCTCTCCCAGCCTTACTTTGTATGGTAGATTGTTCTGTTGGTCATGACAACATTTTTTAGAGGTGACTAATGAGTTTGAGTGGCTTATTTTGTGACTGCCCAGAGTAAAAAACCTGTTTCTTAGCATGCATTCTGAGCAATGTGTATAATTCAGTCCTTTCGTGGTATCTCAAGTTATTAATTGTAAATGGAGGCATCAAAAAAATCCTGATCAGTTTTGAAACTTGTGGCCTCATTTAGCTTTCCTAACAGATTGTTTCTAGCAAAATCTGGTGTGGAGCCAAATGAAGTGTGTGTTTAAATGATCCCTTGCCTAAAAGATCATGAAAATTTCAGATGGGATGAGAAGGAGGAATGCCACGGAGATCAGCTTGTTGGAAGCTTGCTACTACTTGGAGACTAAAATAGTGTAATCAGCAAACACTCCGTCACTTTAATGCTTCTTCAGTGAAATCCAACTTTTTGTTTTCTGGCTTAACTGTTCTCTCACATTGTCCTTAATCTCTCACTTACAAATATTAGAATATATTTTAGTTTTGATGCACATAGTTTTGCCTATATGGTAGATGATATTATTAAGAACAGAAGTACAATCTGTTTATGAATAATCAAGAGGACTTTGTAAAGGCTTCATAAATTGTTAAAGCTCCTTGAAGAGAACCTGTGAATCAAGGAGACACGGATTTCCAGAAGATGTTTGCAATGTCTTTCATCAAACTTCCTGAAAGAAACCAAACACCCTTGTTGGGATACTACGAAGAAAGTGTCTATATGTAAACAAAATGTTATTTACGTGTTAGAAAAGGATAGGAAACAAGATCTGAGGATCAATGATGGATTTCTAACAGAGGAGCAAGGGGGCCTCAAGAGAAATTGCAGAGGCAGCAGAAAAACCAAGGAAGTATTTCATACAGGATGTGGGACCATCACAGGATATTGTTGGCACTCAGTTAAAATCTAGAGGATTGGAATTTACATTTTAATGGATCAAAATATGATTAAACATATTATTGGAGTAGAATCCATCAAACACAAACATACCATTCAGGGCTGAGGAAGTTACAGGGTTGCAAGTTTCTGGAGATGAGAAGGGTATGAAAAGGCTGAGTTATACTTTTTCTTAGTTCCTGGCTGAAAGCAAGGCAGTGGTCTTTGCTCTGATACGGCGCCATTATCTTATGATGTGTACTTATTTAGACTGGTCTTCCTCATTGCTTCTTGATTTGTTTCTACTCCTTCAAACATACTCTTTTTGAGATAACGTTTTCTGGTTTTGTGATTGTTTGCTCACAGGGCCAAGCAACTTCTGAAGAGCTTTCTTCTGGTGTCCCAGTAGTGTGCTGAGTGCCTTCATGTGGTAGTCTGTAAAACCAGGATCCATTGGGAATTGTTAGCACTTAGAGGCAAGACATTTAAAATGTCTCTTTTGTAAATGCATTGCATGGAAGTTAGTGGGACAGATTCAGGCAAGGTTAATCAACTGCACGTGCCTGTAGCCATCTAAAGGAATGATCTTAAAGTATGGAAGAATGTTGCATGATAGTGAAAGTCACTCCTGTAAATGTTTCCTCTGTTTGCAACTGGACACCAAATTGGTTTTTTGCCTCGTTCAGGACTCATTTAATCCCAAATTGAAACAGAAACATTTCATTTGGAACTTTGTCATGGAGTGGAAATTCTGTTTGAATTTCATGTCAGAGTCATAGTATGAAATATTTTATGACAGGAATGTAAAAATGGAATGCTTAGCTACTAGTGCCCCTGAAGAGGAATTCTCTAATGGTCATTTTTAGTTCAATTTTCTAGTCAGCCAAGGAAGTAGAGGAGGAATTTAATCTGTGGGTTTTGGTTTGCTTTTCTTTTCTTCTCCCAGCTGCCTAAAGTACATATTCATCCTCTTTCACAACAATATTACCAAAGCTGGGTCTTCATCACCTAAGGAGAGCTTTAGAGGATATTTGCTTCACCCAGCAAGGATTCTATGGTGTTTTATTTTCTTCAAATGTAGGTCCCAGTTTTGCAGGGTGCTGTTGTTCTCAGCTTGTGCAACTTGAGAACGCAGTTTTGTAAAAGAAAGCAACAAGCCTGCTGTCGTGTACTTCATCCAGTTTCAATGATCATCTGTATCTCTGGTCTCCGTGCAAACTATGGCACAGTTTTCTCTCAGAGGTTTTCTGAAGTGAACCCACAGACAGATACATCACTGACTTGCCATGTACTCATTTTTCTATAGCTAACATTTGGGACTTAATGATGAAGTCATGTTTCCTTTCTTTTGTAATGGAAACGGTGACCTGTATCAATATTGTAGGTTAAATACTGAAGTTTATTCAAAATGGAGCAGGTTATGTGAAAATGTCTACTGAGGAACAGACTCCAACTCAATCAATTAAAATTACCAGAGAATGGGACACCTGTGAAAAACTATCAGGTTGTATTTTGGACTGAAAGATGCTCTTTCTGGCCAGATTATACCTACATTGACCTCTTTGACTTCTGAGAAACAGAATTGGGCCTGGAGGGACAAAAAGACTGAGTCCATTTAGGGACTGCACAGTGGGACTGTGTGTCATTTATTTTGTCCTAAAGCTCAAGAGGCTGCCTGTCCTCAAGAGATGGCGATTGCAGGTGCTGAAAACGTTGGTATGATTTGGTTGTGTTTTTAATGAGGGCATTGTCCCCCTGAAAAGCTGACACTGCCTCCTTGAAGAGCATGTAGCACGTGCAGTGCCAAGCAATAAAAACTGGAAAAAATCCCATATTAGATATTATTACTGGATTCTTTTTTGATGTTAATTTTTAATATCTGTGCTCCTATTTTTAGATTTTATTCTGAATCTTGTAATAGCAACCGTTCCATTTTGGTATAAGGTCTTTTCTATTAACAGTGATCAAAGTGAAATATTTAATTTGTGTTAGAAAAGAGAGACACTTGAGATGAATCAGGCTCTGCTGTACTTGGAGAGTCAGATGTTTCTGATACACAGTCTGACTTACAAAGTAAGAAAACTAATTACGTTCATTTAGAAGCAGATAATAAAATAGCATTAAAAGTTTAGAAAACAATTTTGAACCTCTTTCAGCTACATTATAAACAAATATTCTGTGTGCTGTTAAGGCTTATAAATAATTGTTTTGGTGTTTATTTGGTCTGTAAACTAAGCTCATCCAGTGTTTTCTTAAGAACAGATCGAGATCTTTAAGAGGTACAGAATTCAAATAGCTGGCTGCTGTAGTTAAAGGAGAAGAGGCTTTTTTTTTTTTTTTTTGTGGAAGACAGGCTGTCATTCTACCTTTAACAAATCTAAGGAAAAACCCAGACTCTTGACATTCTCAGGAAGGCAACAAACCAAGCACACTCCCCCTGTCACGATTTGAATTTCTTGAAACAGTTCTGGCTTGTTCTTGCTTTGCCCTTCGCTGTTGATGAGAAGCTGGCTTCTCTCTAGTCCTGTTTGTTCCATGTTGCCTTGTGCCAAAGGGGTAGAGAGTGAACGAAGTGGGTAAATTGCAGCCTATAAATCCAACCCTTGGTAGAACTTGTCGTCTGTAGTTTGGTACCCAGCGTGATGTGTTAGAGGCATCTCTTGAAGATACTTTTGTTAAAGGGCTGTCATATTGTTGAGCCTGATACTTGGTAGATCACATCTATTGGTATTTTTTAGGTTAAAAGGAAGTTCAATTCCACTGTAAAACAAGTTCTTAGTTTTTAAATATCAGATTTGTTGGATTTTTGTCCCATGAGCACTCACAGGGCAGCTGTTTGAGGCGTTTTTCCTCCATGGAGAGGCAGTGTATCCGACAAACGCAGCAAATGGCTTTTCAATAAACAGACTCTCTCTCCTATTCTTTTCTTGTCACCCTTTTAATTTCCAGAGTAACCTTTTGCTGTGTTACCATGGGACTTTGAAACAGCCTGAAGGTAGAGAATGGTCACTTATAGACCTAAATCCATTTCAAGAGGAATGTTAACATTAAATCATGTTAATTAATATGGCTTACAGGGCTTAAGACCTATCTTTGGGTTTAGCAGAGCTCTAGGAATAATTTACAAGATAAGCTATTGTTCCCATTGGGTTCTTGACTTTGAATCCACTAGAGGCAATGGGTGTCCTTGAATCATCTTAGAAGACTTTGAATCAGGAGGTCATTTCAGATCAGCTTTCCTGGCTATCCCTCTGCAGATCATTCTGCTTTGTGATGGCTTCTTTATGCTGGGCTGTACATCAGTGTCACACAGAGCAAACCCCTTAACATCCCTTTTGCTGTTCTGGACCATGAGGCAATGAGCCATGTGTTTCTCAGATGATCAAATGAAGATTCAATCTATTTTTAGGGCAGTCTTGTTGCCAGGAATAATATATGGAGCTTTGAATTGAGTGGTGGATTATGTGATGATGTGAATGCCTGGAATGTATATTTTTTACTGACTTAATCTATCAACACCTCCAATGCAGTTACATTTAAAAACAGCTTTGTATTTCCTATCTATTCTGTTTTTTTGACTAATGTCATTGGGGACTTACAGGCAAACACGACCAATTTGATTTCAGAGCCTAAAATGAGCAATAGGTAGGTAGAAGTCAGTACATTTAATGGATGAACAGTAAGATGAAGAAGAGACCACACCTAATGAATTTTATACGATCTGTTTCCAGCCTCCATGCAAATCTTTTTATTTCACATTTAGTGTTCTGTATGACGCAATAGGTTGACCTCTGTCACCCCAAGCAATCCCCCAATGTCAGAGATGAAAAGCAAATCAATATTCCTTCAGTCATGTAATAAGTGTGTATCTCCGATTGAGCTGACTATATTGACACGTTCAAAATCCACTTAAATAACTCAAAGGTGGAATTTGGGTTTTCTTCCATTTACCTATAGATGGATGGGAGAATAGATTACTTTAATACCTCAGGTATTTATTTTGTCAATACAGTCAGACAGCTGTGAAAATCATAGAATCATAGAACAACCAGGTTGGAAGGGACCCATCGGATCTTCTGGTCCAACCATTCCTATCAAACACTAAACCAAGTCCCTCAAGACCTCATCCACCCGTGCCTTGAACACCTCCAGGGAAAGTGACTCAACCACCTCCCTGGGCAGCCTATTCCAATGCCCAATGACCAACTGTGGGAAGAACTTCCTCTTAATCTCCGGCCTAAATCTCCCCTGGTGGAGCTTGAGGCCATTCCCTCTTCTCCTGTCCCCTGGCACTTGGGAGAAGAGGCCAGCTCCCTCCTCTCTACAACCTCCCCTCAGGTAGTTGTAGAGAGTAATGAGGTCTCCTCTCAGCCTCCTCTTCTCCAAGCTAAACAACCCCAGCTCTCTCAGCCACTCCTCATAAAGCCTGTTCTCCAGCCCCTTCACCAGCCTCGTCGCTCTTCTCTGGACTTGCTCCAGAGCCTCAATATCCTTCTTGTGGTGAGGGGCCCAGAACAGAACACACTATTCAAGGAGCGGCCTCACCAGTGCTGAGTACAGAGGGAGAATAACCTCGCTGGACCTGCTGGTCACACCATTTCTGATACAGGCCAGGATGCCATTGGCCTTCTTGGCCACCTGGGCACACTGCTGGTTCATGTTCAGTTGACTGTCAACCAACACCCCCAGGTCCCTCTCCTTCTGGCAGTTTTCCAGCGAGGCTTTTC
Source organism: Coccyzus lansbergi (assembly GCA_033558105.1). Classification (NCBI taxonomy): domain Eukaryota; kingdom Metazoa; phylum Chordata; class Aves; order Cuculiformes; family Coccyzidae; genus Coccyzus; species Coccyzus lansbergi. The sequence continues at coordinate 791,101 of JAUMJK010000421.1, read as the reverse complement.
CCAGTCTGTAGCTCTGCATAGGGTTGTTGTGCCCCAAGTGCAGGACCCACCATTTGGCCGTGTTAAACCTCATGCCGTTGGACTCTTCCCAGCAGTCCATCCTGTTTAGGTCCCTTTGCAAAGCCTCCCTACCCTCCAGCAGATCGACACTTCCACCCAGCTTTGTGTCATCCTCAAACTTGCTAAGGGTACCCTCAATGCCTTCATCCAGGTCATTGATGAAGACATTGAACCGGGCTGGACCCAGCACTGAGCCCTGGGGAACCCCACTTGTCACTGGCCTCCAGCTGGATTTAACACCATTTACCACCACTCTCTGGGCCTGGCCAGCCAGCCAGTTTTCTACCCAGGAGAGTGTGCGCCTGTCCAGGCCAGAGGCTGACAGTTTCTGTAGCAGAATGCTGTGAGAAACTGTGTCAAAGGCTTTACTGAAGTCCACAAAGACCACATCCACAGCCTTTCCCTCATCCAGCAGCTGAGTCACTTTGTCATAGAAGGTGATCAGGTTGGTTTGGCAAGACCTGCCTTTGGTAAACCCATGTTGACTGGGCCTGATCACCCGGTTCTCTTGCAAGTGCTTCGTGATAGCACTCAAGATCACCTGTTCCATGACTTTCCCTGGCACTGAGGTCAGACTGACAGGCCTGTAGTTCCCCGGATCCTCCCTGCTACCCTTCTTGTAAATGGGCACTACATCAGCCAGCCTCCAGTCCAGAGGTACCTCCCCAGTCTTCCAGGACTGCTGGAAGATGATGGAAAGGGGTTTGGCCAATACATCCGCCAGCTCCCTCAATATCCTAGGGTGAATCCCATCTGGACCCATAGACTTGTGGGTGTCCATTTGGGCAAGCAAGGCTCTGACCACCTCCTCTTGGACCATGGGAGCCTCGTATTGTTCCTCTAGTTCCGGGGTTTGTACACAGAGGGAACAACTTTCTTTACAATTAAGGAGTGAAGCAAAGAAGGCATTAAGTACCTCAGCCTTCTCCTCATCCCCTGTCACAGTTGTTCTCTCTGTGTCCAAAAGGGACTGTATGGTCTCCCTAGTTCTCCTTTTGTTATTTATATATTTATAGAAAGATTTTTTTGTTATCTTTTACAGACTTAGCCAATCTGATTTCTAGTTGAGCCTTAGCCCCTCTGATTTTTTCCCTACACAGCCTCACTTCCCTCCTGTAGTCCACCCAAGAGGCCTGTCCCTTCTTCCAGAGCCTATAAACATTCCTTTTCTTCTTAATGTCACTTAAGATTTCTCTACTCAACCAAGCTGTTTTTTACCCCTGCCAGCCTTTTTTCTGGAACACGGGGATGGCTTTCTCCTGAGCTGTTAGGATCTCCTTTTTGAAGAGCTCCCAGCCCTCGTGGGCACCCTTGCTCTCAAGTATTGTCTCCCAGGAGACTTTGCCAACCAGCCTTCTAAAGAGTTCAAAGTCTGCCCTCTGGAAATTTAATGCTACTGTCCTGCTTAGCACCCTCTTCACCTAGAACAGAAAACCCTATCATTTCATGATCACTAAGTCCTAGGCGAAGCCCTACTGTCATATCCTCTACAGAGCCCTCTCTGTTGACAAACAGCAAGTCCAGGAGGGCACCTTCCCTTATTGGTTCATTCATCAGCTGTGCAAGGAAGTTGTCTTCCACACACTCCAGGAACATCCTAGACTGCTTCCTTTCTGCTGTATTGTACTCCCAGCAGATACCAGGGAAATTGAAGTCTCCCACAAGGACAAGAGGCATTGACTTGGAGATTGACCCCAGCTGTTTAAAGAAGAGCTCATCAGCTGCTTCTCCTTGGCTGGGTGACCTGTAACAGTATCAGAAATGTCAGGATCATTTGGGCTATCAATAGCTTGGGTAACTTAAGCATTCAAATTCATCTCATTTGGTGGGTTTAAATGTGTAAATTCCATTCAGAATGCATTTGCACTTGTGAAAAATGTTACTGTTTACCTGATTGCATTTTCAGGCATTTCTTAGAATCATAGAATAACCAGTTGGAAGAGTCTCACTTGATCATCAAGTCCAACCATTCCTATCAAATGCTAAAACATGCCCCTTAGCACCTCGTACACCCATGCCTTAAACCACCTCCCTGGGTAGCCCGTTCCAGTGCCCATTGACCCTTTCTGTGAAAAATTTTTTCCTAATGCCCAGCCTAAACCTCCCATGGCAGAACTTGATGCCATTTTCTCTTGTCCTATTCCCTGTCACGTGGGAGAAGAGGCCAGCACCTTCCTCTCTACAACCTCCTTTCAGGTAGATAAAGAGAGGCATGAGGTCTCCTCTCAGACTCCACTTCTCCAGGCTAAACAACCCCAGCTCTCTCAGCCGTTCCTCATAAGGTCTGTTCTCCAGGCCCTTCAACAGCTTTGTTACTCTTCTCTGGACTTGCTCCAGAGCCTCAACATCCTTCTTGTGGTGAGGGACCCAGAACAGAACACACTATTCAAGAAGCGGTCTCCACAGTGCCTAGTACAGAGGGAGAATAACCTCCCTGGACCTGCTGGTCACACTGTTTCTGATAAAGACCAGGATGCCATTGGCCTTTTTGACCACCTGGGCACACTGCTGGTTCATGTTCAGTTGACTGTCAACCAACACCCCCAGGTCCCTCTCCTCCAGGCAGCTTTCTAGACAGACTTCTCCCAGCCTGTAGCTCTGAATAGGGATGTTGTGCCCCAAGTGCAGGACCTGTCATCTGGCCTTGTTAAACCTCATGCCATTGGACTCTTCCCAGCAGTCCAGCCTGTTCAGATCCCTTTGCAGAGTCTCCCTACCCTCCAGCAGATCCACCCAGCTTTGTGTCATCTGCAAACTTGCTAAGGGTACCTTCAATGCCTTCATCCAGGTCGTTGATGAAGACATTGAACAGGGCTGGACCCAGCACTGAGCCCTGGGGAACCTCACTTGTCACTGGCCTCCAGCTGGATTTAACACCATTTACCACCACTCTCTGGGCCCGGCCATGCAACCAGTTTTCCACCCAGGAGAGTGTGCGCCTGTCCAGGCCAGAGGCTGACAGTTTCTGTAGCAGAATGCTGTGAGAAACTGTGTCAAAGGCTTTACTGAAGTCCAGAAAGAACACATCCACAGTCTTCCTGTCACCCAGCAGCCGAGTCACTTTGTCATAGAAAGTGATCAGGTTGGTTTGGCAAGACCTGCCTTTTGTGAACCCATGTTGACTGGACCTGATCACCCGGTTCTCTTGCAAGTGCTTCATGATAGCACTCAAGATCACCTGTTCCATGACTTTCCCTGGCACTGAGATCAGACTGACTGGCCTGTAGTTCCCCGGATCCTCCCTGCTACCCTTCTTGTAAATGGGCACTACATCAACCAGTCTCCAGTCCAGAGGTACCTCCCCAGTCTTCCAGGACTGCTGGAAGATGAAGGAAAGGGGTTTGGGCAGCACATCTGCCACCTCTTTCAATACCCTTGGATGGTTCCCATCTGGCCTGATAGACTTGTGGGTGTCTAGTTGGGCAAGCAAGGCTCTGACCACCTCCTCTTGGATCATGGGAGCCTAATTTTGCTCCTCTAGTTCCGGGGTTTGTACACAGAGGGAACAACTTTCTTTACAATTAAAGACTGAGGCAAAGAAGGCATTAAGTACCTCAGCCTTTTCCTCATCCCGTGTCACTGTTGTTCCTTCTACATCCAATAGGGACTGTATGGTCTCCCTAGTCCTCCTTTTATTATTTAGATATTTATAGAAAGATTTTTTGATATCTTTCACAAGCCTTAGCTAACCTGATTTCTATTTGAGCCTTAGACCTTCTGATTTTTTCTCTACACAATCTCACTTCCCTCCTGTAGTCCACCTAAGAGGCCTTACCCGTATTCCCGAGCTCATAAACAGTTCTCTCCTTCTTGATATCACTCAAGATCTCCCTGCTCAACCAGGCTGGTTTCTTCCCCTGCTGGCTTTTTCTTCTGGAACATGGGGATGGCTTTCTCCTGAGCTACTAGGATTTCCTTTTTGAAGAGCTCCCAGCCCTCATGGGCTCCCTTGCTCTTAAGTACTGTCTCCCATGAGACTTTGCCAACCAGCCTTCAGAAGAGTTCAAAGTCTGCCCTCTGGAAATTTAATGATACTGTTCTGCTACCCACCCTCTTCGCTTCACCTAGAACTGAAAAACACTATCATCTCATGACCGCTTTGTCTTAGGCCTCCTCCTACTGCTGCATCCCCCCACAAGGCCTTCTCTGTTCACAAACAGCAGGTCCAGGAGGGCACCTTCCCTTGTTGGTTCATTCACCAGCTGTGCAAGGAAGTTGTCTTCCACACACTCCAGGAACGTCATGGATTTCTTCCTTTCTGCTCTATTGTACTTCCAGCAGATACCAGGAAGATTGAAGTCTCCCATAAGAACAAGAGGCATTGATCTAGAGTTTGTAAATAACTCTACAGTGTTTGGATTTGCAGGAAAGCAAGGATGAAAAGGTCTAGAAGGATGTTTTCTTCAAAATTGTCTTTAATGGCTCTACTTTCTTTTCTTCATCTAGATACAACAATGGTGGTGCATATACTGTTCAGGTGGATTCTAAAGGGATTTATTCTGTCTTTTCTGCTCAAAACTGCTCAATCCCTGAACCCAGACGATCCAAATGTTTGTAGTCATTGGGAAAGGTAAGTTATAACATGCCATATATTTTTTTTATTACCTGTTTCAGATTTTTACAATTAAAATGCAAAATAAGAACCATAAATTGTGAAATGCCCCCCTGCCTCACAAAAGAATGGATTTGCATGACTGAAATAGGTCTTTTGAGCAGCTTTGAGGATTTTGATCTTTGCAAGAATTGGTTCTAAAGCTAGAGCTGTAGACAGCATGCCCCTGTGTTACTTGTCTGCCCAGCTGTGCTTTGGAAAGCTTCTCCATGGTTTCCATTAGAGGACTGTATTGGTGTATCTCCATTCATTTTAGAGAGACCTAGAGAAATGGTGGCCTTGTTTTGTCTTGCTTTTTTCTGGTTGTTGTTAAGCAAAACTATTTGAGATTTCGACTAAGTTTTAAGCCTGTCCTGCTGCAACATGCAGGCTTGTTCTGTATGCCCTGAACTTTGTGACTGTATCTGCCAAATTTGTGTCAGCATCATAGAGTATCTGCATGAAAGCTTTGAGAATGAAAGGCCCTGGTAATGCTATTCTCTCTATTTTTAGTGTCCTAGTCCTACCAGTGGATCTGTGCAGGATAGTTCTGTTGAGTGCACAGAAACCCACTAGCTTTGATAGGGTTCACATTCACACAGGGTCTGTTTGCAGAAGCCAAAGTTCCTGTGCTCTTAAGTTTAACTTGATAAATTTCCAGTTGTGTTCTGTGGTTTAGTTCTACAGAAATATGAATTACTTTACACTTTAGCAAAATAAACCTCTGAACAGCAGCAAATATAGAATCATACTTCAGTGGCACCCTCTTTTGATTTTAGAGGTTTTAATTAAACTGTTTGTAGGTAATGCAACTGCAAAGCAAACACTCTACGGGAATAGCACTTTGCAGTCTATGTTGTAAGGTGAAGTGCATTCAGAGCACAGGAATAAAATATTGATTTTGTCTGAAGAAAGTCAGCAACCTAGAGACCCAATCAAGGAGAAACAAAAATTAAATACCAAAATTGATTGGTTGTACTGACCAAGATGACTTTGTTACTTAGATGTTAATAAATCAAAGGAAAAGGATTGTTAGGGCAATTGCTGGCTTACAAACAGGGTCATAAAATAATAATCAAGATTTGTGAGTGTTACTGTTTTACTTTGATAATGAGCAATGCAAATATTTTACATTTTGGCATTAGTAGAAGTAAAAGCATTTTTGTGAAACCCAGCAAATTGTGATAGAGGCTAAAAGCAACCTAGAAGGGGCACGACAAGCAGTGCAGTAATAGTCTAGTCTTTGATTTCAAGTCTGTCAGACCCTCCAAGCAAATATTTGGGTATTCCCTTATGGGTACTATCTCACAGGGCTTAATCACATCAGCAGTGCCATGACTGAGAAGGAAATCACATGGATGATTAATACAGTCGATATAATGAATGACTTGGAGGCTCCAGTTCCTGGGTCTTGACGCTGCCTAGGATGACTCCGGTAACATTCTCCAAGGATATTGTAGATCTGATAAAGTAGAGCTTGTTTCTGGATCAGAACCTGATATTAGGAGCCCCTTAAGCAGTGCACACACTTACTGTAGGGCAATGCAATGTTCTGAAATGACTGAGACTGACAAGTAAGTGAGATTTGTGTTCCTATATCGTGGAAGAGACCCTGACACTCTAAATATAATCATAATAATTATTATATGTTGACAGGAGATCACGGAATCAGATGCAGAGATCAATATGATGAGGAAATGTTCCCCTTATTGAGCTTAGCTGTTTCTTTATAAACCCTATTCGGTTACATGACTGTGTGCCCATGAGGGTAACTACAGTGTACTATTGGTTAAAGGTAACTGTCCATAAAGCTATTGCTAACATATTATTGGCTAAACTACCGCACATGCTAAGAAACCAAGTTACACTAAAGTTAACTATGTTGATAGTTCTCTTCCATTGTTTTCCTTTCAGCTGGTACTGGCTCCCACTGAACTAACTGCTGGACTCCTCCCAGATGGCCCTTGTTTATCTTTTGGCTCTCTGTTTCAAGGCCTTGTTAAAGTTGTTCAGTATCAATCAGTCTTACAGCATCCAGGCCTTCTTCTCTGTAAAATGTTCCCACAATTATAGTACCTGTTGCAGGAATAAGTAGTGTTTTGGGAAGGAGATTGCTCAGTTATCTGCATTGTTGGAGCTCTGTGATTTCTGATCTCTTTGCCCAGTTCTTGTTTATATCTGTTCATTTGTACAAAGGGGGAATCCGGTTCTAACCATGTGTTGAAGCATTCAAAATCCAGATACCAGTTAACTCATCTTGCAATTTTCAGATGCTTCTGAGGTTATTTCTGCTACAAATTAAAAGGATTAAATCTGTGCAGCGCAAAAATAAACACTCTTCAGTCTTTTACAAATGATCCTGTTTGATTGGTGCACCCAGTATCTGAAGTAACGATGCTGCTGCTTCATCATAAAATGAAGTGTGAGCATTCCATCACACTGGCAAAATGCAACAGCACTAAGTTAAAGTAAGTTCTCATTAGTATTGTGGAGTACCAAGAAAAATTAACTGCCCTAGGCAGGATGGCAGCTGAGACATCATTTTTTAAAACAATGGTGCTTTCCTCCCTGTTAAAATTTGCACTATTGAGTTAACCAAATGCTTTTTTAACCTTCTAAACTACCATGAATTTTATAAGCAGTTGTGTCTGTTCCAGAAGGGGATGATTGTTACTCCAACTGAAGTAGCTCTGCTTAGTTCTGTTATAGAGCCCAAGTTAGAAGCTTTTCCGCAATGCTCAGGAAGAGCTGTGGTTGAAGGGAGCCCGGTTCTGTTTCAATAAGGCCCAAAGTTCCTGAGATTATTGGTGTAATTGTTTTTCATCCTGGAGGCAGAGGAGTAGCGGATACAGGGAACTGAAGCTTTTTGTGTTGCAGCAAACAGCCTTTCACTTTCTTTCTTTGTCTGCTTCTAGCTATGCTGTGACAGTACAGGAATCTTACGCTCACCCATTTGATCAGATCTATTATACAAGATGTACTGACATACTGAACTGGTTCAAGTGCACTCGACACAGGTAAGAGCTAATATCTGGGTACTTTAGACTTATTTTGCTTTCTCATCTCCTCACATAACCTTTTCTTTATCCAAGCTTTTGTGGTACTTCAGTAGGGATATGTACAGAAAGATGTTTAGTACAATAACCAGGGTGTTGGGCATTCTAGGACACTGACTGAAGTAGAGGGAGAGTTTTACATGAAATTTGTGTGGTCAATGTCAGTCAAACTCTTATGGGGTAATTCAGGACTACATATCCTTGTCATTCACCCCACCCTGTGATTGGAAGTTTTATTACACAACCAAACATGACCAGCTGTCTTTTTGAAGTGATCAGTGCACATCCAGGTTTATGGAAGGAACCCCCTGCAGCTCCTTAATCTTGAAATATCACACCCAAACCTGCATTGAAGAAATGGTGAAATGAGGATGGGTCTATTTCTAGTACTGAACAAAAGCTAATATCAAACAGTGTGTATTTGCCATGCTACAAGATATTGCTGTTATAGTCATCCTGATTCCAAGTAGAAAAGTATCCTAATAAAGACCTGCTATTATTTGCAGTATTTCAGAGTAGTTTTAGCAGGCTGATTGGTATCTTAACTTTCATGCATTCATAGCAAAAACATTGTTCAGCCCCAATGCAGTCTGCCTGTGGGGTTTTGCTTTTTAGCCTCTGTGTTACAATGCCTGGAACGGAATAGAGGTGCAGAGCTTCCTGGGCTGTTGTACAGCTTGGAATGCAGCAGAGCAAATTTGATGAATTTATGTAGCATGAGACATGATACATTTTGTTCAGTTTGGGTAATTTCAAATGAACAATGCTGTTTTGAAGTGTTTCTTGTTAAATATTCCTTTTCTAATGTGGTCTCATTGCTAATGCAATGAATAACTCTAAAACAATAGAGAAAGGTGAATCATAGAATAGTTTATATTGGAAGAGACCTTAAAGATTATCTAGTTCCAACCCTTGCCATGGGCAGGGACATCTCACTGGATCAGGCTACCCAAGTCCCTATCCAACCTGGCCTTGAGCACCTCCAGGGGCGGGACAGCCACAACTTCCTTGGGCAACCTGGGCCACTGCCTCACCACTCTAATGGAGAAGAAATTATTCCTTGTGTCTATTCTAAATCTGCCCCTCTCCAGTTTATACCTATAGCCCCTAGCCCTTTCACTACAAGCCTTTTTACAAAGTCCCTCCACAGCTTTCTTGTAGCCCCTTCAGGTACTGCAAGGTCTCCCTGGAGCCTGGAGTCTTCACTTCTCCAGGCTGAACAACCCCAACTCTCTTAGCCTGTCCTCATAGCAGAGGTGCTCCAACCATCTGATTGTCTTTTAATTTCTTTCTGTGCACAACGGATTCTGTTCCAGAAAACAAACCTTAAATAATGAACTGGGTCTATAATGCCATTTTGCAAGGTATTAATGCCTTGGAAGAGTTAGCAAGTAGGAGGAAATCACCTGGGGTTAAGTTTGCCTATTGTGTATCGAGAGCAGTTTCTGTTGTGATTTGTTGTGTTGCACACCAACAGGGGTCTCTGCAGGAGACTCTGTTCATTCTATTGATGGTCGCTGACCTTGCTGATGTGCTCTAATGAATCATTTATTCTTGAAGGAACTCCTTACCCTTCCTTTAGAACTGGGGAAATGTTTTAAGATAGCAGCCCTAGGAAGGGCTGCGGTGATTGACTGTCATGAGTGCTGTGTTCATAATGCAAGTTGTATTTCAAGTTTCAAAACAAGCATTGATTTTTTTTTTATTGTGGTTTTTAATATCAAAAGCTTTCATGCATTTTAAAATAATTATTGAATGCTATCCTTACTATAATTTAACACAAATATGATTCTAACTGTAGGCATTGATTTTCAATGTTGTCAAATGGCTTTCTGTCTTGCAATTTAGAATAAGTTATAAAACAGCATATCGAAGAGGACTAAGAACGATGTATCGGCGAAGATCTCAGTGCTGCCCTGGATATTATGAAAGTGGAGACTACTGTATACGTATGTACAGAACCTTGATTCAGACCTGAGAATTAGAAGTATTTTTCGGAGGAGCTGTAGACAAAGTAAAGACATGTTGCAGTAGTGATGTTAAGGAGTGATTTTCAGAGCTGCTCAGAACCTTCAGATCTCACTGATTTCAGTCAGAATTGCATATGCAGAACATTTCAGGTCATTTCGGGTATATGCATTTCAAGTACCTAAGTAAAATTCTGCTGAAATCATTGGGGAGGGATTAAATCAAGATCCTGGGTGCTTTCTCAAATCAGACCTTGCTTTGAGGAGTAATTTATGCAAGTGTGCACTGAAGTTGAAGAATTAGGGGAATCCAGAAAACTTGTAGGGATGAACTATTGTACAGTTTAAGTAGTAGTGTGAAGTTTCTGTTTCTGAATTTTGAAAGTTCTTCCTGCAGATAGGAATATTTCGTGTTTCGCATGATTCCTGTCAATAATTTTTCTCTTTTTAAAACCTCACAAATGTTGGAGTAACTTTGTCCTAATTGCACTGCACAAGTAAATAAAAAGCTCTGGAATGTTAGGTCAGTCTGAGGGGGACGAGAAGCAGAAGGGATCTTTCAGCAATACCTATGAGCTTTGTTGGTTAAAAATATCCTGTATGTTAATGTGTTTTCAGTATTACTGCTCTCTAAGTAGTATAAGACACAATGTATTTGCTATACTTCGTTCAAAAGAAGAATGGAGCTGGGGATCTCTTGTCTATGTCTTGTTAGAATGGGATTATGACACAAGAACAACTTGGGGAGGTTTTGATCAGCATCAGAATCCAAATTTTATTGACAGGTTTAGAGCACCATAGAATAACTTAAATGTGAAATTCAGACAATTATCCAGCTAACTTTAAATATCTTGACGTAGTGCTTTGAAGCTATTTTTATCTAGTTCTGCTAGTGTTTTTATCTAAGTACCTATTTAGTACTTGTATTGTAATAGATGAGCACCTCAAACCCAGGAATGGACTCTAATCTCATTTTAAATTACCTTTATGCCAAACAGTTAGTTTTTCACAGTCTAAAGCCTCTCTAAAGTAATGGCCCTTTGAGATAAGGCATTAGAATCAGCTTTATTTTACAAAGGGAGTATAGAGTGCTGTTACTCAAGTCCTGAAAAACATTTACTGTAATCTATTGTCTTTGCTAAAATCCTTCCTATGTTATGTTTGTACTTGTCTTTAAATTTCCTATGTTTCTGTATCATATCAGCAGTTGTTCCACATAGTTTTATTACCAACTTGAATTTTGTGGCTTAGACCCCTGTTTGGCACAGAAGATATTTATTTTCACTTTGCTGTCTGCAATTTATTGTTCTTTTAATTGGTACACTGACTGTAACAGCAGATCTCTGCAGACCTTTTGAGTCTTTGAGGATATTGACAATGAGTTTAAAGTGCTTTTTTTGTTAGTATTAGTAATTGTTGTTTAATATTAATAATTAGTTATGTTATGATAGGAATGGTTGGACTCGATGATCCGATGGGTCTCTTCCAACCTGGTGATTCTATGATTTTTCTATGATTAAATAAATAATTACTTAAGGTTAATAATTAATTGTTAGTGTATGCCTTGGGGATGTTTTCTGTTGTCTTTTCTGAGAGGTCTGAGTTAAGTGCAGTTGAAAGAGAAGTGATGTAAATGAAGATCTCAATCATGACAATAAAACTCCCAAAAGCTATTGAAACTCTTACCTTGCAACCAACAGTTTGAAGGCACAGCAACATTTAGCTAATGTGATCTTTTTCTCGTGTAATTTCTTTTGTTTCTAATGCATTAAGACTGCTCTCATTACTTTTGTCGTGTTTTGTTTTTCCACAATATATTCCTATGCCCACAACCAAATTCTTCCATTCATCATTCTTTACAGTCAACAATGAATTCCTGGTGGCATCTCCCTGCTGTTGCCTCTTTCTTCACCTCCCTTTCCCATTTCTTTTTCTTTACACTGCTATTTTTTGCTGTTTCCTAACATGCATCCTGTCCCATGTGCCTCTAGACATGTCAGTGCCCGCTCCTTTATGGTGGCTGCTACAAGACACAGGTCAGGAGTCACCATCAAAATCATCCCGCTTGTCTGTGCTGTCATAGGGTGTTGTGGTTCAGGGGTGACCATGCTCCTGCTCAGCCCCGCTGCCATGAGGCAAGGAAGCTCCAGCCCTGCAGAGAATGTTCTCTCTGCTCAGTCAGCCCTTTAAAATCTGTTCCATTAGCAATCATGGAAGCCACTACAACACAGGGAGGAGAGAATACATCCCGCAGTGAATGTGATGATCAGAAGAAACTTTGATTAAAAAACAGTGTGTAGATTAAAGGCTAATTGGTTCTTCTTTCATTAATAGCAGTCTTTATTCCTTGCAAAAGTTAAATAGCTTTGTAATTAACAGTGACATGTTTAGACTAGAGAAGGCTAAGCTTAAATCTCCATTAATGACTGTTTCTTGGACTTTAAAGCAGAAGTGAAGGCTTTCAGCTGCTGTTTTGATCTTTCCCCTTCTCATTTAAGTTTTTTTAAAGAACGTCAGATATGTTTTTATCTTTGTTCTCCTGTTGCAACTTACTAAATGAATTAGTTCTAATAAGATCTACCCTCAGTTCTAAATGATCAGGTTGACCCAGAGCCTCCTGCTCAGTCACTCTTTCTCTGGTGTCTTCTTTGCCTTCTGAGATTTTCCTATGCCACTGCCCCCTAAGAATTCAGGCACAAAGTCAATTAACTGAAGTTTTTGACTGGTAAGTTATGCATCTGGCCAGCCCACCAGCAGTTTTGGGGTATGAAGTTGTCTTTGGGCCTTTAAAGGGTTTGAAATATTTTTTGGTTGTAATGTTATTCAGAAAATACTACCTGAAAAATGCTGCAAATGCACATCTGCATTTTTTTTTCCCCATTGATGTTTGCTACCATTGTGGAAGCTTTGCAAAATGATTCCTCATCTCTGAATGTTCTTATACATGACATAGCTTTTCACTGAGCTGTCCCTGAAACAAACAGCACAGTCTGGGTAGTAAATGAGAGCGACAATGGTGTACTGTACTTGTACGCCCTGGTAAGCTTTTGGCAGGGCCCATGCATAAAAGAAAATCCTTTTTTTAAACAACCACAGAGTTTAACTGCACTGCAAGGGTTTCCTAAGGATATTTTAAAATTATATTGCCTAGATTAGTATCTATGGTAGCTAAAGAATCTCTGAATACTCTGCTGCTCACAAAAAGGAAGAAGAAAAGGAATATTATGTGGGTTTTCTGCAATTTTTTTTACCCTTTAAGTAATTGAATACTTCCCTTTAAGAATACATCAGATAAAAAGATCCCAGTGTACCAAGTGGATATAATTTTGTCAGAGAGACCAATGCTTTGTTCTGTCTGTCCATTTTAATCTTGTTCTTGCACTATAGATTTATAAAAAAGAGACATTTCTGCTAGGTAACAAAGGGTCAAAGACCCAAACATCAGAGGAAAGGAATATGGGACTGCAAGTGACACCTACTTAGATCTGAAGTTTGGCAGAAAAAAAACATGAAACACAAAGCTGGGAATTCACCCTTTCTTCCCAGATTGAGATAATTTAGCTTTTAAGAGTTTTACTTTTCACTCTCGTACCTTACCTTCTTTTCCCAGTGTATAAATCTGTGCAATGGGACAGGACAGGACTTAATAGTGACAGGATTAATGTTCTAACAATCTTATTTGCTGCCATTTATCTGTAATTCAAACCTACCAAAATTTAGTAGAGTTATAGATTGACCATTTCATGGTTTTTTCCTTTGTTGTCCAGGTTCTTATTGGTGTCAGATTGTTTCTCAACGTTCAGCTTTCCACATTATAGTTGCCACAACCATCACCAGAGCTCCTTGACCTTGACAAATCTATTTATAGAGAAATCCTTGGTCTTGCGGGCTGAATCTAAATTTGTCACCTGGACTGGGAGTTTTTCAACTAGGGTTGTTATTACATTCACTTATAGTTATTTACCTATCTTTCAGCTAGCCCATGGCTTATTCCTTGAATGAATTAAAAAACAAACAAGTAATGTTCTTTTAATATCTGACCTGGTAAAATTATGCAAGATTGGGACTTGATCATTTCCAGGATTTTCAGTGATGTTTCATAAATTCTGTAATATGATTCCAGTAGACATGGCAACTATGATGTGTGGGTTTGTACTGTAGCAATATGAGCATTCTGCAGTATCTCAGGGTTGCACTCAGGATTGCAAGGCTGCATGACTAGTGTAGTTTTTGTGATCTTTGAAAAGGCTGCCTTATTGGAGCCATATGGCTAGATTGTTAAACATCTGTACAAGAGTAACAATTCCAGAGCTTCCTGCCATCTGGATGAATTACAATACTTATGATTCAATGCATATGTTATAACAACACACCAACACCTCGGCAGAGAGTACTTACAATGAATAGGAGAATAATAGCTTGTGTGATCAGTGCAAAAGTTGTACGCTGTCAGGAACTGTTGAATCAACGGCGTAAACTTCCTGAATATTCATAATGTTTGTTCATATGTCAAATTTGTTGATTATTTTCACTGTGTAAGGCAGTAACTCATTGACATCTTAGAAGAAATGTCCTCGTCCTCCTCCTCCTTCTCCTCTTTGCCTCAGTTTTAAATTCCTCATGGTGAGCATTCCTGTAACTTGAAAATATATTGTTTGAAAACTGCTGGACATAGGAGATATATTTTTCTTGGTTTTATAGACAGGCATTAAAGCTGGTGCGAGTGCTTTTTGTGAGAGCCTTACTGTTACATTATTCAAGTATGACATTCTGTACATCAATAATGCAACATAAATTAAGGGAAATCATATAGCAGTGCATAGATATATGTATCAGGGAATATTCTTTTTCTGATTTGGGATGTGTGAGCACAAGAAAATGGTGTGGAAGGCCATTCTGCATTGATCGCTATTAATTATAGAGGTGAAATGACAGTAGGAGATGCTTTGAAATTTCTCCTCTTACTTGCATTTAAGATGACTCCATCTGTCTTCATCCAGTGAAAAATATGAGGAAAATAATTTGGGGCCTGTGCTTACATCTGAGGAGAAACTTGCACAGAAATGAAGAAACTTTTCTTCCAGTAGTAGCCACAGTGGTAGTAGCAGCAGCAATGTTCTCCCCATTTTGTGTTACCTGGGAGGAATCCCAGTTTTCCACTGAATGAGCATTTGAGTTGGTAGGAAAGCAAATCAAGGAGCATGCAACAGAACTGGTTGTCTGCATTCACCTTCTGCTACCGTACTGCAGAGTGTAGCCTAGGAGCCATATCGCAATGTCTAATATACCCTTGGAGAGAACACAGGGGAGCAGGCTACAGCTCTGCACACAACAGAGGCCTTTGCTCATTCATTCGGAGCATCTCAAGTGGCAGGAGTATGTGGGTAGGAGGAGGGAGACCTGCATTTTAAGTTGTTCAGTTCATTTTGTGGCGTGAGTAAGGATGTTGGGTCATTACTTAGCCTAAAGAAAATGGAGAGACCTCTTCAATGAGAAGGTGAAAAAATCAATTCTCATCTACCATCCATCATTTTATGTCCACAGTCAGCTTCTGGAGATGCTGATGGATTTGCAAAGATGCTGGTGGGGAGTAGTGGTAATGAAATAAGGGAAGGACTTCTGCAAGAACTGCAGTAGCAGGAGAAACAAAATGTTCATATAGAGGAATAAGAATAGCATAAAGGTGGAAAGGAGAGTATGCTGAGCTATATAATGTCTCAAGGGGCTGAATAAATATCAGAGGAAAAATTATGCAGGCATTATAGTTAGAAAAAGATTTAGGCTGCTGCTAGTATAGCAATAAAAAGCTTTTCTGGCTGTGTTCAGCAATCTTAGTTGGATCAGTATAAAAGAACACTGGGAATGTAGACAAAGAAGGAGGCACTGCATCCAGGGCTGCACATAGAATTCATGCTAATGGCCTGGATGTCTAGAAGCTTCAGCAGGATGAGAGGAAAGACACAAGAATCATAGGTGTGAGTTCATTCTTGAATTCAAAGTAAGAGCCATGCAAAGTCCATTATTTGCTCACTTTTAGCAAAGATAGCTTGGTCCTCAGCTGCTATAAATCAGCACAGATTTGTCAGGTTTGTATGGACATCTTCAGATACTTCATCCTCACTCCTGTATCTTTAATTTCTTGATTCTCTTTCAAAATTTCCTTCTTCCATCTCCTGCTTTAATACACTTGAGCATTGTTAATACTAGTTACCGCCGGTCTAGAATGGTATGGCAGGCACTGGTGCTAATCCGAAGTTATGACTCAGTCCTTCCTGTGTGGCTGGTGTCCATTCCCCTTGCACAGACTTACAAAACCAAGATCCTGTCCACCCCACATGGGGATAAACTGTTTTTCAGGACATAAAGATGCAGGACATTTGGCATTTATTGAATTATGAAGGCACAGAATTCCAGAAGACTTTCATAGAATCACCAGGTTGGAAGAGACCCACCGGATCATCATGTCCAACCATTCTATCAAACACGAAAGCATATCCCTCAGGACCCTGCCCACCCGTGCCTTAAACACTTCCAGGGAAGGTGAATCAACCACCTCCCTGGGCAGCCTGTTCCACTGCCCAGTGACCCTTTCTGTGAAAAACTTCCTCCTAATGTCTAGCCTAAATCGCCCCTCGCAGAGCTTGAGGCCATTCCCTCTTCTCCTGTCCCCTGGCACTTGGGAGAAGAGGCCAGCACTCTCCTCTCTACAACCTCCCTTCAGGTAGTTGTAGAGAGTAATGAGGTCTCCTCTCAGACTCCTCTTCTCCAGGCTAAACAACTCCAGGTCTCTCAGATGTTCCTCGTAGGGCCTGTTCTCCAGCCCCCTCACCAGCTTCATTGCTCTTCTCTGGACTCGCTCCAGAGCCTCAACATCTTTCTTGTGGTGAGGGGCCCAGAACTGAACACAGTATACAAGGAGTGGCCAGTGCTGAGTACAGAGGGGGAATAATCTCCCTGGACTTCCTGGTCACACCATTTCTGATACAGGCCAAGATGCCATTGGCCTTCTTGGCCACCTGGGCACACTACTGGTTCATGTTCAGTTGTCTGTCAACCATCACCCCCAGGTCCCTCTCCTTCTGGCAGTTTTCCAGCGAGGCTTCTCCCAGTCTGTAGCTCTGCATAGGGTTGTTGTGCCCCAAGTGCAGGACCCGGCATTTGGCCGTGTTAAACCTCATGCCATTGGACTCTGCCCAGCGGTCCATCCTGTTTAGGTCCCTTTGCAGAGCCTCCCTACCCTCCAGCAGATCGACACTTCCACACAGCTTTGTGTCATCTGCAAACTTGCTAAGGGTATACTCAATGTCTTCTTCTAGGTCATTGATGAAGACATTGAACCGGGCTGGACCCAGCACTGAGCCCTGGGGAACCCCACTTGTCACTGGCCTCCAGCTGGACTTAACACCATTTACCACCACTCTCTGGGCCCGACCATGCAACCAGTTTTCCACCCAGGAGAGTGTGTGCCTGTCCAGGCCATAGGCTGACAGTTTCCAAAGCAGAACGCTGTGAGAAACTGTGTCAAAGGCTTTGCTGAAGTCCAGGAAGACTACATCCACAGCCTTTCTCTCATCCAGCAGCCGAGTCACTTTGTCATAGACAGTGATCAGGTTGGTTTGGCAAGACCTGCCTTTGGTAAACCCGTGTTGACTGGGTCTGATCACCTGGTTCTCTTGCATGTGCTTTGTGATAGCACTTTCCCTACAAGAGAGGTTGAAGCTCATTAGTAGTCTGGATGTGGGGAGAGCTGGGCTAACTTATTGAAATCAATAGGGTCAGAAAGAAGACGGATGGGTGAAATGAAACACATGCTTAAAAAATGAAGTTGTTTTCTTGACCACTGCTTTATATCCTTCTCCCATTTGTTAGGTTTATTTCTCTTCTGTTCTGAAGAAGTTTTAAAGCCTAGTAGAAAAGTGTTATCCAAATCTACGTGGCCCTGTACAAGAGCTTCTGCTGTACATACCAAATCTGAGATCTCCCACTTGTTTCCTGTTGTGTTTTCCTCTGGCTGTGACCTTCCCCTGCCCTGTTCCACAGCCTCTGTCACACGTGAACTCTAGACATCAGGGAAGCTGTCAGTCAGTTGTGGGGAATTGTTCTAAGATAGATTCCTTGTTGACTGAAAAAAGTGCTATGCAACCTGTGGCAGGTGTAAGCACCAGTTGCCTCTCCTCAGTTCTAGGCGTCTTACAAGACTGAAGCTGCAAGTAAAAATGAATTGATATCGCCATGAGAATGTCTTAAGTGTGTACAATACAATAATAACAGAGCATGGTGCTGTGGGTTAGCCCTGGTGGTACCTGCGCACTCACTGACCCACACAGTGACACTCACTTTACTTAGTGCAATAGGGGAAGAAGAAGGGAAGAGTAAAAGGAAGAAAACTAATGGACTGAGATAAAAAATGCTTAATAAGCAAAGGCAAAGTAGAAGAAGAGAGAAACAAAACAAGTGATGCAAAGGCAATCAACTCACACCTCCCAGGGGTAGCGTGATACCAGCCGCTTGGTGAGCAAAAGATGGCTAATCTCCCAAAAACCCCTCTGCCTTTTTATTGCTGAGCATGACATTATGATGCGGGAATATCTTGTTAGTTAGTTTGGGTCATCTGCATGGTTGCATCCCTTCCCAGCTTCTTGAGCACCTCCAGTCTATTCACTGAGGGACGCAGCAGCACGTGCAACAGAGAAAGCCTTGATGCTGTGCAAATGCTGCAATAGCTAAATGTTAGAGTTATCAGCATTGTTCTGGTCACAGTTCTAAAACGTGGCACTATCTAAGCTGCTGTGAAGAAAATTAACTCCATCCCAGGCAGACCCTGGGTATGACCATGCAGCCATTCTGCAGTTACTAAGAACTACTGATCAATAAGATCCTCATAAAACCTCCTTCTGTTTTTTTGGGGGGTTTCCACCTCTTAGTTTTAGTAGTAACAGGAGGCTACTTTGAAAGCTGATACAAGCCACTCATTTTGAATGTTTTCCACTCACTTTTGGAAAGGACAAGGCAGCGTTGGCAGTTATCTGGGCTGGCTGAGGGTTTGTGATCCTTGCTTCTGCCACCCTCTGGCCTGTCAGCCATTTATATCATCAGCTGTAGGTGCCTTAAATATGTCAGCCTGTGTGGGCAGAAGGAGGCATTTGGCTACCTGGGTGCATTTACTTATGATTCAGCCACTCTCCAACTCCTCTATCACGGGAATGAGACTGGATGGAAGCCCTTGGCAGGTTGAACTTGGCCCAAGAGCTGCGTGTTAGGCTTAAGTATACTGCTTTCAGCATCTTCCTATGCATAACATACATTTCTTTTACATGAGCTTTTGGAATGCGTGTCTGTAATTATTGCATCCTTTTAGCAGTCTCTCTTAAAAGTACTTATGTTCACACTGGGAATACCACATGAGTCTGCCATGTGCAATACTAGGCTACGCTAGTGGTGTTTATTGATGTTGATTTCTTAAATGCTGGGTAATACCTGGCAGTGGGTTTATTGGGTGGGAATTTAAAGAGGTCATAGTTGCCTTTGTCCTCACTTAGCTTTGTCTTGTTTGGCATGTATTCGATGTCTCATGGTGGGAAAAATATATATTATTCTGTGGATTTTCAGTTGCTTTTGCAACCTTTGCTGATGAATATGTGATAGCCTCTGAAAGAAATGCAGAGAGCTCATTGTCAATAGATAGTGCTCTATAATGAAAGATATCTTCAAACTTTGTAGTAAACAATCTCATACGTTAAAATAAAAAGATATTTACAACTTTTGTTGAACTGATTTATATTTCAATGTGTAAAAATATTAAGATGCCAAATGGCACAGATGATCACTGTGGGATTTCAGGAAAGAAGTAACTTCTTCCTCTTCAACCCATACTGTTGCGTCAGGAGCTGGACTTTCTCAGGTGTCAAACGTTCCCATCAGCTTGGCTGAGAGCTGTGAACTGACACCATTTCTGAGGTGTTAACATCTCAACCATAATAAATATCTGCTGTTACTGCTGAAGTAGCAGCTGATCAATGGAGTGAGTTGTGCTTTCGTATCGATACGCTGATTCTTTCTGTGGCTTTATGTAGCAAAGCACCTTCCTGAGACGTTTGCATGAGTTACTTTAGGGAGCGGATGATAGTGAAACAAAACAGCACAAATTCTTTGGGGTGCAAAACAGAAAAAGAGTGCAGGTGAAATGTCTGGTAGGAATGAGCTGAAGGTTCCCAGAGTGCACAGAGGTGGTAATGTTAGGCTTGCAGCACAGTCAGGCAGTTAATCAGTGTTTATCTTTGTTTCCCTTATTGTTCTTGGTGAAAAAAGGAACTTGTCAGACGATAGCTTGAAAACCATCTGTTAACAATAATCTAGTCCAGTGTACAAGTATTAATCAGCTATCCAAAAGACTGTTCAGAGACAGTGCTTTTCTAACCAGCCGTGAACACATCCTCTAGAACCAGTTACTTTCTGACTGGTTATCCAGACATTCTCTTTCTGTTACAGAATATTTGTGTATTGTTTTGTTTTCTCTTGAATGAAGATTTAATTTTAAGGGAAATTTTTCATGAAACTTCAGTCTGCTGCAGATTTGATCACAAAACATTTCTGAATAATTTATCTTAAGCTCAGCATGTCTGACATAGACATTCACTTTTGCAAATTGCGCTTTCTCTGATGCAGTAAATCAAGAGATATTTTCCATCTGTTTAATCCCCAAGTCTTTCTTCTTTTGATCAAGGTTTTTCTTGAATACTATGATTTACTTTTATTACTTCAATGCCCTGAAATCCATGTGCAAAATCACTGAATAACTGTGTTAACCTGTGTTAATAACTGTGTTAACCACTACTTAATTATGTAAACTAAACAAAATAAGGTATTTGTTTTTCTGATTCAAACCAAGAAACAGTGTATGAAACATGTTATAAGCATGTTTGTAAAGAAATTGTGAACCTGGCACTGAGTATAGCCAGTGTCAGAAGGAGGTTTTCAGTTACAGCAATGTGGAGCACACATGGGCTCTGCTGAAGCGAGTACCTTACACTTATAGATATCACTATATCTGCATTCACAGGTATCTTGTTTCGGGAAAATCTGCGGAGTTATTCTTAAAAGCATTATTTAAAAATTCAAAATTATCTTTTTTTTTTCTCTCACCAAATACTGTGTAATAGTTTTGTTTCTGCAAATTCTAGGAAACATTTACCTTTTAGTAAAGGACAAGCATCTTCAATATCTTCTGACAGTGTAGGTAAAAATTTTTATTTCCAATTCCATCTTCTTTCTTCAGGCAGCGGTGTGAGCACAGGAATCAGAAAGTACATTTTACTACGTCTCATTAGGAGAAAGTTTCCCTAGACACTTAGACAGTACTAAGAAATTGGATTTGGTCCTAAGTCAGCTGGCCTCCTGCAATCTAGAATTGGGTACAGGAAGTTTAAACCAGTGGCTTGAGATGAGAATCAGCCCCCATGATTATACAATAAATTGTTTCCTGAGTTCTTTTTTGCAGTTCTAAGTAAGTTGCTCTGAAACACATTGCTGCTGTTTTTTTTTAAATGTGAGAAGAGTGAAAAATGTCTGCAAATGGATATTCTGTCCCCAGTAACGCTAGTGTAGCTTATGCGTTAACATGGTCTTCAGACTGTACCTCTATACCTATTTTTGTCTCGGTGACCTGCAGTGGCAGTGTCTGACTTGATCTGAAAAGAAGTCTGAAATGCGTTGACCCGCTAGAGCCCACGCCATCTAATGGCCTGGCCTCACAGGTTTGCCTTAGAAATTTGGCCGTATTCATCTGCTTTTTGTGAGAAACAGAGAGAAGGATTTTTGCTAGATTGGCTTGATGAAATCTGGAATACAAATGAAGAAAGATGTTGCTTGAAAAATTAATAACTTTTTCAATGTGCTGTAGGACTGAAATTAATCTAGGGGAGTCAGCGTAATTTACTTTTGTTAGATGTTGTGTTGCTCTGTAAAGGTAGCCAGAAGTATCGTGCAGTCTAGATGCCTTGATCTGTCTACTATTGTCTTTCAGGAATGACATTTTTGATGCACCCCTTCTTGCTTTTACAGACGGCACATACTCTCTGCTATGAAAATCAGTCAGCAGTGGAACTGTGTCACTTACTGACAGAAAATAAGATTTTCTTGGCATGAGACTCACAATTTAGAGAGCTTGGGGACACGTGGCAGCACTACCAGATCCAAGAATAAATATTTCAAGGAACTGCACTATGATGGAATTTGTACAGAAAGAAGTTCACTTAATACCCTGAGTGGGAAACCTGTAGCAACATATACAAGTGCTGTAATTTTGAGGTGATTTCCAGAGAACAAGGCAAGATGGCTTGATTGTTGAAGGAGACTTTTTAGACCAAAGTGCTACTCGTATCTCTCACTGCCTGCCGTAGCATATCTGAGAATCTTACCTTTGTCATAAATGCTGATTTTTTGGTAACTGCTGATTTCCTTTGACATTATACTATATGCTTCCTTTTTCAATGCTTAACTCAAACAGATCCCTAGTCAACATTGGAACCTGTAAATTCTTAGTCTATTTGATTGACAGTCATAGAAAGAAAGCAGAGGTGGCAGTAATGGAAGTATTGGCAAAAATTCTATAGTGAAATTCACTTGTCTGTGAATGCCATCACACAACTGACAAGTTTCGTATAGATGTGCCATGTGGGTACAAGTCCTTACCTGTTCATCTGTGGTGTAGTTATCACTTACCTCAGGTGTAGGGTGCTGTATACTCCTCCAGTCTTCTTAGGATGGAAATGTTTGCTTATTTCTGACCTGCCACTTTTAGCTAATTTCTAATTTTGTGTTTTGGAACTGGCAGTTCAATTTCCATTCCAACACAACTCCTAGGAGAGCCCAGACTACAGGCAAGCATACCCATATCAGGAAGTGGAGAAGAGTCATTCCTCTAGCAGTCTGCTGAGTGCAGTTTTATACTACCTGCCATCACAGGTAGTTTGATAGATCAGCTTATGTTTGCTCTTCTGGTAGGTTTGGCTTCTTCTCCATATCTGTTGGCAGGAAAGCTGAAAGGGCCACAAATCTTAATTTGGTGGTTTGGTAGGAGGTTCTCCTTTGTTCCCCAGCTTGTCAAGCATTTCATTCCCTCAGGCATCAAAAAAAATTCCTCTAAAGTTAAGAACAGAATGGGGAATACTTTTACCGCTTTGGGCCCAGGATAATTACTTCTTACCTCTTATGTCCTCAAAAAGCCTGGAACCTCCTGCTGACAAATACTATTTGATTGCATTTAGTTTTAGTGAGGTCTGCTAGATCATATACAAAGAGAATGAGAGACTATGTTTAAGAGTGCATGTTAATATTTCTACGTTACTTAGGAAAAGAAAGTAGGGCTCATTCCAAAGGTGCAATAAAAGCACAATTTGCAGACAAATTGTCATTAAGTTTGCTGGTTGAATGAATCAAGTTCCAGTAGAAAATTAATGAGTGAAAATGTATTTTCTACAAACTGCTGGATAGAGTTGGTCAATTTACACAAATGGAAGGAGGAGACAGAGGGCACGGGGAGCGAAAAAGCTTTACTGGATCATGGATTCTGCTCTGCTGATTCAGGATCTCTCTTAACCTCACTAACAGTTTGAACTAGTGATAATGATTGTTTTGAACTCTGCAGTGAGGTGATGGGAAATCGTTTTCCAGAAAAAGTTAAATGCTGAAAATTATCCCATAGAATAATATTGATCAGCAGAATTGATCTCAGTATAAGTATTTACTCTCAAGATAGTAGAATGCAATGATTATTTCTAGTTGAAGCAGTGACAGAAAATGCATAAAATCTGTTGCAGACCTTAAATGATCAACAAGTATCAATGTTTAGCTGTTCTCCAAGGAGTTCTCAATGGGTTCAGATTCACATTCTGTGTTGGTCCTGAGAAAGACTCAGCCATGGAACTGGTAAGTGATTTGGAGTGTGACTTACCTTAGAGTAGTTAGTGTTTCACCTGGAACGTGGAATTTCTCTCTTCATCCCACAAAGGAAACCAGGGTTCTTGTGTCTCCCGATCCCTATAGAGCTCTTAGGGTGAGTAAGAGGACTGTGTGGGCTGTCATCCATGAACTTGGTCTGAGGCCTTCCCTCTGTGTGATGTTAGTCGCGAATCAATTGAAGTAAGCTTTAGACAGATGCTTTCTCTTCATTGCAGACTTTGCCAGGGTTCTTAAATTTCTTCATGCCTCTTCACACATTCATCTTGGCAGAGCTAGGTTGTAACTTAGTAATTAGTTTATCTGCAGATCAGTGCTACTTTTACCCAGCCTCATAACCTGTCCACTTTGCAAGGCAGATGGGCTTCAGTGTGGAGTCCTGCAGTGCCTTCCCACAATTCCCTTTTTTGTGCTTTGAAGTATTGCAAAGCTCTTGGCTTATTCACACAGCCAGGGATACAAAATGGTTCAGCTTCCTGACCCCAGATCTGCTCTCCTGACATTTGCTGCTACAAGGAGGCTGCTTTTCAACTGCCACTCAGACATTATTAAATGGTGAGTACTGTCTCCCATTCCCTCTCTCCACCAGAGCAGATGAAGCCAATGGGACATCACAATGACACAAAGAGGCTGTTATATGTGACTGCCAACAGCCTCTCCTTTTGCAGGGCTCTAGCCTTCTTCTCTATTACTGTCACTGGCACGTTCTTATGGCCACTGATGTGATGCCATTCCTGTCTCAGGATCTACTGCTCCAGCTCAGGTATTTCTCAGAACCAAAGCGAATGCAGTTCCAAAAAGCATTCCGTCAGTCTTGTATTTCTCAAGGCAGATAGAAGAAGCGTCAGTCTCTTCTCTGCCTTGACTTTCTCTGGCACAGTTTACTTCCCTAACCCCTGCATAAAGCCTACAACATACAACGTGGACTGAACTAGGTTCTCACGTGTGCCAGATCCTTCAGTAATCAGTGAACTGTGAGCATTTGTCCTGTGAGGACCTGAGAGTCTGAAACCCTGAGGTCTAGCTGGAATTATTTCAGGACCTGTGTGCTAGCTCATGTCATCTGGCTGAGCCACTCAGCATGAGAAGAATGTGGGAGTTGCAGTGTTCACCCTTTTGTTAATCATCAGCACTCCAGATCATCGTATATCTGGTAATAGAAATATGGTCTGAAGCTGTTGTAGGTTTTATGCTTATTAACAAATCGTCATCTCCTACCAGATTCATACAGGGGTTTGCTGATACTTTGTCAGCAATGACACTGGCATATGTCAGATTCTGCTCCTGGGAGGAGACAAAATTCTCAAAATGTATCTTCTCGATTCTTTTACTTTAGGCATTTGCAAGTCATCTCTGGCATAGCTGACTTCCCAAGCTTTGACAGGGTGTCAGGACTGAGGATAACACAACCTAGCTGCTACTCTGCACAGATCAATATCTCACTAAGGCGCTGATCAGAGACTCCCCGTATTCCAGATGACGAGAAAGACCATTGATTCTGTTCTAATTGCAGAGATGCATAGTCTCTAATTCCAAATCTGCCGAAATATGTAATGGAATTGAACCTACAGGAGAAGGAGTTGGTCTTGCAACCCTTTGTTGTATATGATCTGTGTCAGTCTCATCTTTCCTTTGCTCACATAGATGTCCTTGGTTTTGTAATTTATTATTAGTACTTTCATTGGATAACAAGAAGGAGATGAAAAACAAGGGTTGCTGCATACTGAAAGTATAAATTCCTCAAAGCCTGAGCAGGCTTTGAGATCTTTTCGTCTATTAAAGTTGCTAAACCCTTCATTAAAGTGCTATCCAAGGTGATAAATTAATGGATGTATCCTGAGTGATGACCACAGACAGACATTAAGCAATGCAAGTGACTATTATCCCACTTAATTGAAACAATTATAGAGAAAACCATCTAATCAGCATGATTCCTGACAGAAAGGCAGTAATTTAGAGAGGGAATCTTCCTTTCTGCAAATAAGCAATAATCTAAAAATAGGAAAACCTACCTAGGTGCATTAGCTGTAGTCGTCTTTCTTCTACTCTCAAACCTCCCATTTCTGTACCCATTTTAAGTGAATCTAGCCAAAAGCTGGCTACAGGCTTACCTAAAGAAGCTAATATCGTAGACTCAGCACAGCCTGGATTTGGGCCAGTATATTAAGATGGAAACACCAGAGTGGCCCTGAGTGAACAGATTCCTAATGATAAGGCGCAAGCATCTTCTTAATATTTTTTCATCTTCTTTGATATTTCCACATTTATCTGAAATGACTGGCCATGAGTTAACTGCAATTTCACCTGACGGAATTAGTCTTTCCCTTAAAAGTGGCACGAGAGACTGAAAGAATGTGCTAAAATGACCTAAATTGTTGCAGGATTACATGTTAAATAGTGAAGGAATGCTTCACTTTTTCCTTTAAATTCATGCTGTGCAGTCTGATAACTGTCACACACAGGGCAAAATTGTTGGATGAGCTAAAGGTAAAATCCCAACAACCTGTGGAAAAAAATGCAGGTGTGCATTTGTTTCACAGCAAATTAAAGAAATTGGTCAAAGTTTGGGTGATATCATTGTATAGTGAAGTAAAACAGGCAGAGACTGGGTAAGATGGAGCAGAAAAAAAGATGAGTATTTTGAAGATCTTACAACCATGGGGCAATGTCCTTTTGCCACACATGCAATCAGACAGACCAGCTCATTCTGTGTAGTTCTAGGACAGTGAATTTCTCATTGTGTCTGTGCTCTCCTACAGTAGAAACTGGGTCTTCATTTGGCAATATTTTCCATTATTGTAACCTCTTTACATTTATTGATGCTTTCTGTCACCTCCTGGCTGCACTACAATCCCTGAACAGAATGCCAGCAGAGCCTAGGAAACTCTAGTTTGTACAGAACACTCCAGCATGTCTCTTCAGCAGCACTCACTGCTATTAATGAGTGCAGTTCATGAACCCTGTTCTCTCTTTTCTATACTGGGTTCCTTTAGGCTTTGTAAACATAATGGTCTTTGTTTTGAAGATTTTTTTTCTTATCTGGCACAATGAAATCCACTGGCTGAAGTGGGAGAGAGATGGAACTTGTTGGGTTGGTGGCTGTGAACTCCAGGTTCCAGGTTCCACTGTAAGTGTTACCATACTCCATCACAACCACGAGATGTTTTATTTTTCAGTCTGCCCCTTTTGTGGAATAAATACACGAGTTAGAATTTTGGTCAGGCTAACAAAACATCATTCCACATTCACTTCCCTAGGATGGAACTCTTCTCTAAATGCTCTTTAACCTCTAGGGAAGAGGTTGAGGTGTTGGTTGTGGCATGGTTAGTTACCTTGCTTAATGGCTTATAAGAAGTCAGTGAGTTGATAATGGAATGATGAGTGGGGTAAGCAACATAGTACAGCAGGGTTAAACTCTCCAAAGTCATAGATTGGGCCCCTGTAGAGGAATGCTGCACCAAGAAAGATGGAGGAGTTCTGGATCCCTGGGCTGTGGCTGCTTTTGTCTAGGACAAAGTAATTGTGATGCCATTCAAATGAAGTAACTATTGAAAGGGTTCTCCAGGCAGAAGAGTTTGCTTCATTTCGCAGCATACTCTGCAATAACGTTATTCTGGTGGTTTTGCACTGGTGTAGATGGGAGATCCAGACAGCCCAATGAATACAGCTAAATGCAAATTCAGGGCAGCAATTAAATACATGCTACTGTTAGAGAAACCTATGCAGTCATTTCAAGTTTTAAAAGAGTTTCATCTTTAGGTTTATTTCCTGGAGGTTCGACCTTATGTGTTAAAAAAAGCTCTGTTTGTAATTATAAAGCAAGTGATAAGCATCAAATGAATTGTGACACAGCCCTTTGGTTGACTTTATTCCATGATAAGTAGCAGTTGTAGT
The DNA here is from genome assembly GCA_033558105.1 of Coccyzus lansbergi. NCBI lineage: Eukaryota > Metazoa > Chordata > Aves > Cuculiformes > Coccyzidae > Coccyzus > Coccyzus lansbergi. The sequence continues at coordinate 763,577 of JAUMJK010000421.1, read as the reverse complement.
GTGACCTTGAACACAACCAAATAATTCATGCTGAACGCATTGCTGCAAAGATGGCATTCTGGCAAAGCTTTGATGTAGGTCATTTTATTACCAGGCTGAATCAAGCTACAAACTGATTTTAAACTCATGCCAAGAATGCTAATAATGGGCTGATCAGTGAGGTGCTTCATTGTTCAGGAGAATTGATCAAGGAAAAATGCAGTTGTAAAAAAATCTGGAATTCCAGAAGTTGAACTACTTGGGCTCTTATATGGGAAGAATTATATCCTTTGCATTAGTACAAGTTTTCTTTACTCCAGGGGCCTTTATCTGAGTCTTGAACAGGACAGTGTCAGAAAGTATATACTTATCTTTATTTTTCCTGACCTTTATATGCAAGTAATTTTTATAGTTCCATTAATTTGTAAGATCATTTGCAAACCACTGTACAAAGTGTATTATGAAGAATGCCTTGGGGACCATTGTATCGTATTATGTTGAATGTTAATAGAATGAAAAATTAATTTAAACTCTAAAGATTAGAGAAAGGCAAGATTTGCCTTTTATTGAGGAAATTCAACATTTCATTTGCTATGGTAAAACTTTAGAGTTGTACCAAAATGTGACCTGCATATAGACCCTTGTAGGCCTGGTTTGAATTAGACAGAACAGGAATCAATTTCTTTGCCTCCTTGAATAAAATGAAAGCTTGCTCTTTTCCAAAAAGGGCATTTCTGTGATCCCCACCCAGGGGATTAGTGCTGTGTGATTTCACAGCTTTAAATGCTGATGTGCTAGTGACCTCAAAGCTGTTTGTTTAGCAAGGTGATTGACCAGAGATGAGAGAAACTGTAGTTCCGAGGACCTTACTTGACTCTTGAATTGTTTGTTAAACTTTGTCATCTTCAGCTATGCAGGACTTCAAAACACCTAAACCCAGAGATGCGTTTCTCTATAGTACATTTTTGTATTTTGCCTATCACTGCTTGCTTTAGCATGAGGAATGCGCTCTTGATTCTGGTTGTGAGTCTTGCATAGCACTGTTCTGAGGGACTGGAGTGCTACTGCAGAAGTTCTGCCCATAGGCAAGCAGTTAAGTAAATTTTATTGTCTTGATTAGTTATTGTTTCACATTTGTGTTAACAAAACGTTATTGTTTAATGTTTGTGATATGCTTGTGTGGCTAAATCTACTAAATTCAGACCTATAATGAGCAGCAATTTTGTTTGGAAGAGGGAAGAAATAGTTCACTATCAGCCTTGTTGCTCCCAAATTATGCCTTGACCTGAAAACATGGCCTAATTGAAAGGATAAAAAGTTGTATGCTTTATGCATGAGATGATTTGTAAATGTCAGTGCAGGGAACAGAAAAATCTTTGTGTTTGTGTCCTCACCCATTTTAAAACTAGTGTACAAGAGAGACATCAATGAGAATTGTGTTCCTAGATAAAGCTACATGGGGCAGAGTTCTCTAAGTATCCCTATCCCACTGTATTGTACACCTTCTAATATGCTTTACTTTTCATAGCAGATTATAAGTTTTTGGCTGTACTGTATGTGGACTTCTTGACATAGATAACCAGCCATGTTTAAAGGCTTGCATGAGGGCATGTATTCGTTTAGTGGAAAATTCTGGTTTTTCTGTCTTGAATTAATGTTACAGCTGTAGGCTGGGATGCTTTGCTGTCTTCAGAAACCCTAACTCAAGTGAAATAAATGCACGAAAGATTAGGAAAATTAGTGACTAGAGAATTAGCTATCAATATTATATGGCCCCTGCAATACTGTCTAAACACAGGATATGAAATAAGAATAAATCGCACTTTTGACGTGCAGCAGATGTAGAAAGGAAATGACTAATCTAGAAAAATCTTGCAGTTGTTATAAGAAGACAACATTCTAATTGCTGGTCATGTGTGATTCGATGGATAAAGAACAGGAAGATAGATCTCATAGAATTATTGAAAGTTCACTTGTGGTTTGATGTTGGATTTGAATATATTACGAATTGCTTAGTAGATTTAGTCTACAATGACCCCAAACCTGAATAGACAGTAAAATATTTCTGTTGACCTTGATGCTGGCCTGAGTATAGATTCAAGATGTGATCCAGTCTGGTAGTCCAAGCAGAATCAAATACAGCAGGAATCATTCAAATGTACAAGACTGATGGAAAACACTTGGTCCACAAGGTACCAGGGAACCGAAAGGACATCTCTTACATTGGTACAGTGCAACTTTCAGAAACATCACTGACTGGTTTAAAATAAATTAGGTAGATCAGCTTGGTTTTCCATTTGGCAATAGAAAGCTACTTCCCAAGTCAGTTTTGCTGACCATGTTTTAGACAGGAATGAATTAATCTTTGTCTTGGAATAAGTATTTTGTAGTTCTATATATGATATACCTTTATATTATATGTAAGTTAATATAGTGGTCTCATTGCTACTCTATCATAGTTGTTAATAACTCATATATATTAGTCTAAATGGAAATTATGTTATGTATGTATATTATACAACCATATAGTTTGCATTGCTGACACACAATGTCCTGAGTGGTAAAATGGTAGTAGTACTTACAAATAAGGTAGTAAGCAGTAAGGTTCAGTCTTTTAAGTAGTTATACAGTATTTTCCACATTTGTTGGTATATGATGGGCATACCAGCATCCACTGGAAAGTGAGTCAGATGCCAAAGGAGTGAAGGAGAAGAAAAGACTTGAAACCATGAGCTGTTCCTACTTAGGGAGAAGGACCACATCCATATCTCTTGTCAAATGGCAAGTGAGATAGTAAACCCAACCGTTTTCTCATAGCTGGAACCTTGAGGATATTGAACATTAAATAATCCAACAGTAGACAAATAAGATACAGAGCACTGTAGCTATGGAAAACTTGATGACCTTGAAAAGACAAGGATGCACTTAGAGCTACTACAATATGTCATAAAGTTATTTCTTTTTCCTTGAGCACTTTTTTAACAAATCTATCTTGGATCTTAATACACTTAAAACTCCATTTTCTTTTATGAACAGTAGCAACTTGAGTGCAATAGAATATTCTGTAATATAATAATGTCAGTTTGGTAAAATCTCATTCTGAAGCAAAACTGCTGCCCAAAGTAATTTCTGCCATTAAAGTTTTGCATTACAAAGAGCTGAAGTGGCGCATGAATTTATCATTGTTGAGAGGTTTTTATTTTAGTCACTTAGTATTAATTAAATCTTGCAAGTAATTCTTTTGTGTGTGTTTGCTTTGTGTAATATTTTTTGACAAAATATTGCTCTGTAAGGCATAGTTCAATATACCATTACCAACCACTTACTATGTTTCCAATGCTGTGTGTTCTTTATTCTTACCAGCACTCTGCACAGAGGAGTGTGTTCATGGAAGATGTGTCTCTCCTGACACGTGTCACTGCGAACCAGGATGGGGAGGTACTGACTGCTCTAGTGGTGAGTAAAGAGTACAAAAAAGTGGTAAAGAAATGTGCTGCTTTCAGGGAGAAAAAAGGCCTTGGATAGAATAGTGACAGAAATTGGATGCTTTAAGTGAAATAATGAAGGTTGTCTGTTGGTTATTTTGTAACAATTAATATGTGATAATACCCTTTCCTACACTAATGGCTTTTACCTTTTTTTGCTTGCTTTTACCAAGAAATGTTAATGTGGTGGAGGATTATTTTAATGTATTCAGTCCTGTTCCTGGGATACCAGTATAAATAGTAGAGCTCTATCATGAAACTTTTCTCTCTTAAATCTTTACTACAAAACATGCTTTGTGGAGTACTTTGGGAAGCAGGCTTAGACAGGATCATTGTCTTGTTGAAGCCAGTGGGAATTTGGCCTTTGTTTCTTCATGTGGTCCAGAATCTGCCTCTGGCTTGAAATCCACATTCTAACAGAAGCTGGGATATGGTAGAGGTGGGAGTTCTGCACCTTTTACTGGGGAATGAATTCACACTTGAGGCTTTGAATTCTTTCCACTGAAGAAGCTGTGTATGTCAAACTCTCTTAATTGGTAATGATAAGTTTAAATCTATGTGATTAGTTCATACTGGAATGAAACAGCCAGCATTCTTCCCAGACCAGACATCAGCACTGTTCTGTGACGCTGGCCCAATACATTATTGATATAACAGAAACCAGCTTGTTAGATGCATTGTATTTGTGCACCAGGCAAGTAAATAAAGCTGCATCAAGAAAGATGCTGTGAGTCATTTACTAAATGAATGTTTCATTTTGCTTTTACTTTGTCCTTTTCTCCCAAATTGATTGGGATCTTTAAAAAGAGGCATCATTACCAGGCGCAAAGATAACAGAGAAGGGATCTATAAAGGGAGGCATTAGAAGAGAATGAAAGTTAAATGTGACTGGGGATGAATACCACCAGAGGCTGAAGTCAGTGGGGCAGACTCTTCTCTGACCAAATCACTGGTGTTCTGCGTGCAGCTTTGCTGATGTCTCTTTCCTCAATAGCAGCAGAAAAGGCTGTAGGGAGAGAGCAGGGAGGAGGGACCAGAAAGAAAGGCCCTGCTTTGGGGTTTGAAGCAGCCTTTCAGAATTAACTGACATGTAGACAAGGGAAAAATGGAGCAGCATAACATAATGAGTATCTATCTATTACAATACTCTTACAGAGAAAAATAGTATATTCAATTGTAAAATATTGGATAAAATCTCATTAACTCATTTTGTCTTTAGTAACAGATAAGTTTAACCTCAGTACCAGTGAGTGTTTAGATGCAGTTGTGGGCACTTAACTTATAGAAGTTAAAAATAGTGATAATTAAAATAAGTGTTCCAGCATGTACATACGCAGATAGATGTGTGCATTTATACACACGTGCATACACAGAGGAACAAGCACTCGATTCTTTGTAAAATGAAGAGGAGATTATAAGATGTCAGAGTGCAGAGCAGTCTCCTGGACTAAAACTACCCAGTGACTCTTATTAAATTGCAGTAATCTTGCAAGTGAAGATAAAAAGAAAAAGAAGGTTTTTCCTGTATTGAATATTTAGCTTTTTAAAATAATTAGGAGTATTAAAGCACTGACAATGATTGAGATAGAAACATTATTCATAACTTTTATTTCCACACTGGGCAGCAATCCAGTATATCTCATTTATGAAGTTTCAGTGGTGGAAAGAGAAGCGTTAGCCAATTCCTAAATTAAATATGCCTTGTTAACCTTTATAAATGATAACCCCGGATTAGCTTCAAATTTTAAGCTTTCGTTTTATTAATATAATCAGTGTGTTCGGTGGACTACAGTGCCCGTTGTCTTTCATTCCATTTGTTATAAGCCAGGCAACATGAATTCTTGTCTGACCTGACAAGGCCTGATCTGACAAGCACTGTCCAGTGTAATGCTTGTATGTGTGAGTGGCCTTGTAGAGAGTAGCTTTTACTGCAGCTGAGAGAGCTGCTCACCTTGACACTAGAAACTTGGATGATTGGCTTCTTTGTTGTTAGGAGACTTTGTTTAAATTAAAAGGTACAGGACAGATATCAGCTGAATACAGTACAATTGGTTCTCTGAGTATTGCCAAGGCACAATAGAGAAGCTGGGAGCCTTTGCTCGTCTTGAGGTTGATCAAGATTTCCAGGTATATTGATGTACTGAGTGAGGTTTCACTGTTATCCAGAAATAACATGGAAAACATTTTTCACTTCTAATGGAATAATGTATTACCTGTGCCTACTTTCTTCTTATTACTTTATTAATATCAGTAGCTGCTATGAAGGTGACTCGTTTGCAAAAATACTGTTTGTTGGATGGCTCTGAATGTACAATCCCTGCAGAGCTGTGCTCTGGAGAAACTGAACCTGGTGGCTGGATGCGTGCTACAGCTCCCCACGGGGCTGTAGAACTTCCCTGTATGGTCCTCACTGTCAGTGGGTTTATTAAGTCACAGGCATATTGCTTTTAATGTTGGCTCTTTGAAACTGTTTGACTGGGAAAGGGATTGCTTGCAAAAAACCTCCCCTTAAATTTGAAAATCTCGCAGGAGTTGTTTCCTGAACGACCTCTCCTGAAATGTTGAGAAGTGGATTCTGGGGGCTGTCTGTTCTCCTTTACTTGGCAAAGACCTAGGGACACTCTTTTTGAGATGCTGTTTCCACACAAGGCAGATGAGACCACTGTGACTTTCTAAAAGTTATGTATAACTTCGATTTGGCTTAAGGGGAGAAAGTCAACCGTAAGGAGACCTCCAGCACAAAGTCCAAGTGTCACTTCAAAATCAGAAGTCATTTCCAAATGTTTTTATTTTCTGATGTGCTGCAAGGACTGCCTGTGGCCAGAGAGGGTGTGAAACCTGATGCTGAGCAAAGACTTCTTACAGGGAGGCACGCTTTTAGTGTTAAATGCAGTTTCCTGGTGTTATCATTCTCCCTTGACTAGAATACACTCAATTGAACACATTGAATAGTTACAGCTACAGCCTGTAGTCATCCAAGCACTGTCATCATCATCATCTGAGACTTTGTTTCATGCTTTTCTAAAACTCAGCGATCACCAAATTTGCAGTTTGGCGCAGCTTCCCTGGGACTAATTGTGGTACATGATAGAGTTCATCTGTTGTCAAGGTTAAAATAACTTCAGATAAATTGCTAAGCAATTATAAAAAAACCCCTGTACCATATTCAGCTCCGCATGCCTCTATACCTGTGTTTTACTGCATGCTGCTGTACATCTGTCCATGCCTGCAGGCCTAGCCTTGATTTCATGCCATTAGGCATCAATATATTAAGGCTTGATTACCATAACAATAAAAGAGAAGTAGTGAGGTATTAAGTAAAGAAGCTCTTGAATAAAATGTTTTCATGGTTTTAATGATACCAAAAATTAAAAAGAAAAGTCTTAAAAAAACCCCCATACCTTTCCCCTTCCCTTTTAACTTGTTTTATTCAAACCATACCTACTTTGTCCATGCAATCTGCACTGTTGCTTTTTTGAAATACAAAGGGAAATTGCACATGCTCTGAACATACCTACTCACCTGTCCAATTATTTTAAAGCAATTAACTTCAAACTATGATGTACTGGCTCCAAGTTCTGGTAGGAATATAATTGAATGTTGGTGGTTACCTGCCCTCTTCTGGGTCTTGAGAATGGCCATCTGTATTTGCAAGCTGTTAGGCCCCAATCCAGCAAAGCACTTAAGCATAACCTTAGCCTGACACATGAGCAGGTCTTGTCATCTGCTTGGAATTACACAGGTGTTTCAGGATGGTGCTGAGTCAGTCCTGGAGAAACAGCTAAAATTACCTTAGTGAAATCTAAACAGGCATCTCACTGAATGCAACAGGTTTATAAGGAATAAGGCAGTCTTTCTTTCAGAACACTGAAAATCATCAGGCAATATTATTGAAGGCCATTTTTTACTGCCATGTGTGTTTTTCATTGCTGGGAAGTTCACAGAAATGTTCCTGCATAGAGGAGGATTCACAAAACAGTGGTCAACAGGTAGGAAAAAGAAAGTTCAAGATAAGAGCCCTGTATTAAACGGAAGAACCTTCCAAAACTGTGTGCTTGAGATACAGTTTGAGAAATTTCAAATAAACAAACACAGAGATTGTAATGAAAATCTTTGCTTTGCCAATAGTTTTGGGAGGAAATATAGTACTTGCCTAAAGTGCAGTTAGAGAGATGTTGTCATAATAATGCCAGATGATCTTTCTTTGTGCTCTGTCACCTGGAGGAGAGAGATTATAATGTTGCTGTCTGGCATAGGCTGATTAGAATGTACGCATATGGATAACATAGGTTTTTTTGGAAAGGATGTTTTGTACAAATTGTCATTAAGAGCAAGAATGTATTTCATCTTTCTTTCTGTCAAAAATAGCCAAGGTCATAACAACAGGCAAATACAACATCACAGCGAGATCACATTTAAGAGTATAGCCCTGGAGCAGCTGGAGTGCTTCAGTTTGGAGTACTGTGATGAATGAGAACAGCAGACACTTTGCTGAATCTGAAGGGGGTTGCATGGCAAACTATGGGAAGCAGCAGTAGAAATATCGTCTGTGCTGGCTTTCAGGCTTGATTTTGGTTTCTGTGTACTAAAAATGGTTTGAACTGGTTTTGAAGAAGTAATGAAGTTCAAAAGAAAGATTTGTGGTTTATGAATACAGGCTCAAACAAAAGTCAGCCTTATGTCAGGGACCAACCAGCCAGAATAATTAGTTAATTTTTTGTCCTTAGGTTTTTAGGATAGAATTGACTGGGAAAGCACTGTGGTCCACCAAAGAGGTGCAACTGATCAAGATCTCAGCTGCTCTAAACTGTTTGGGGGCCACTGCTTGGATCCAAGGCCTGTCGCTGAAGGACATCGGCCCACGTTTCCTGAATGGGAATTTGTCTGTGCCATGGGTTTTATCTAAGTGCCAGGTGAAGTGACAGAGCCAGGTACAATGTTTCTGTTCCCACCAAAGCCTATGTATTTCATTTGTCACTCCAGTAGTTGAGTTTAAATGCAGTTTCTTAAGATCTGTTAAAGTTGTGAAACTTCAGGTGAGTTCCAGACTTAATTATTGCCTTTGCTGGAATGGAATTTCATATCCATACCATGTAGACTTTAATACGCTTTTCATTTAAGCCAAGCTCAAATTGCAGCTTAATTTTGATGTGATTTGCAGACTCAGTGACAACGACATAATGCAAAGAGATGCACATGTGTAAAAACAAATTCTAGCGAGGCTCATACAAGGATATTTCTGTAGCAATTAGAGAGTAGAATTGAATTCTGTCTCTTTCAGTTCTAACAATTTGATTTTCCTCAAACAAAAAGTATTCAAGTCCCTCCAACCACTGCTAAATGGGTGTAATCAGGTAAACAGCTTGTGTTTAATTTTTGCCTCTGCTGGATTTTGGGCCCACACTCTTGGGCGTGTGTACCCAGGTTGCCTGTGTTAAGCAGTCTCTGAAGCAGTGTTTCTTCATGGGCCCAGCCCACGCAGGACAGCCTGTAACCAGGGAATAAAAATGTAAACACAAGCTGCTGTTCAGTGCGGTTAGTAGCACAGCAGCATGTCCTGTATATATTTTTACACAGATAATTTGGCTGCATTAAACTGGGCTAATCCATCACTCCTTGTTCAATGGGAATATTTTGTCTCTTGCTGAAACTGCTTATATCTATTCAGTTGTTTGTGATGGTTAGAGATAAGATGGTATTCTCTAAGCTTCTATGAGTTATCTGTTCTGGAGCTGCTGCAAGCTTGCTGCAAGATATTTATATATATATATATAAAATAATAAGTCATGTTAGCCTTGGTTTTTCCCACAGTAACAGGACTGAGTAAAAACTAACATATGAGTCTGGAAAAGGAAAAGTAGATCCAAGATTTACTTTGGGAAGAAATTACTTTCTACACTTACACATATGTGATTCACTGGTGATGAATAGATCAGTTGCCAGTTGTCCTAAGTCTCGAACAAAAGGGAGTGAAAAATAAAAATTCGGCCCCCTGTATCCTTTTACTCTCCACCTTCATCTTCCCTGTCAGTGTCGGAAAGGGTTTCCTTCCGTAAATCAGCTGGTCGTGTCCGAAGTCAAGGCAGTGGCAGATCACTTCCCTCAGCAGTCTCAGCCCTCCTTTGGCACTGTCTCTTTTCAATGACTTTGAAGTCACTTGAGCTGACCTGACTCTGTCTGCTCTGGTCCCTGGAGTTCTCTCTTCCAGTGCCTGCTATTGCTCTTAAGGTTTGATCTAGCAATGTGGTTCATGCATATGAATAGTCCTTTTAAAGTCAATAATGAATAACCTGTGATGTAAATGCTTAAGTCATGGTCTGAATGAGGGCTTAAGAGGTGAAAGTGGGAAGGTCAGGTTGCTGAGGATCTCATTTAGGGACCAAGTGTTATTGTGTACCATTCAGGCTAAGCAATGCAGGTACTTATTTCAGTGAACTGAACCCACTGCTCACATGCATCTTTCCTTGGCTGCCAAACTGGTGAGAGTAGAGGAGACTTCACAGAAAGGCCATGTATGACAAGTTGTTAGTTTTATTCATTTATCTGAGGTTTTTATCACTTTAGACACAACAATGGCTATAAAAGAAATAACCTACTAAAACATCCTTTTAATGAAGTCAATTGCTAATGCTAGGTTTCATTGCTGGAGCACCGTACAGTAATGTGGCTTTAAAGGTGTGCTACACAAACGAACAGACTTTAGATCAATTTAAAAGTACCATTGGTATAATTTTATGGCCTGGTCACTAAAGAGCTGCTACTTGGAGGAAAGAGTGGAATTCCCTCACTCAAAGTAGAGGAAAAAATCTCAGGTGTGGACACCCACTCATAAGTATTCCCAGAGTTTTTGCTTGCTAACAAAGAGGAAAAAAGCTATAGTGCTTATGGGAAAGCTTCTAAAGTACTTGCCCTGTGCTAGTTATGGTGAGATATTTCATGGAGCGCTTGGAGCAGAACTCGGCCCGCTGTCCAAACTGTGGTATCAGAAAATGCCCCAGGATGCTGGTTCAGGCCCCTAAACCTAGAGAAACCTCAGACCTGCTCTGACTGTAACTGTCTCCAAAGATGTGTGCCACAACTGGGAAAGCACTACGGCCCTGTTGCCTGCTGTCAGTTTTTTTTCAAAAGATGCTGTTCTAGGACTACTACTATTTTATGGAAAAGGGTTTAAAGATTGTGTAAAAAAAGGGAATCAAAATGATTTCATTCAGAAATAAGACCTGAAAGTCACCTCAGGCCCCCAGCAGGTAGAATTGCCTAGAAGAGAGCAGTCATTTGTCACACTGCTTTAGATACATGGCTTCTGGAGTCCTAATACTGGAGAGCTGTGCAGAGGCAGAAAATTCATTCAAGTAGCATTGGTGAGAGAGCCCTGGCCATGGGAGGAGAGGGTGCAGTGAAAAAGCAGGTAGGTATGCAGCTTTCTCTGATAGCGATTGTTCCTTTGTTTAGCTGTAAATTCCTGCATATATGTACAACGACTTTAAAATACTTTATTTCAAGAAATAGCAACCAGGTGTATTTCAACTGTATTTTAGCCACTGTACCGAAGAGCTTTCTGAAAATCAAGGGTGTATCGTTTGTATCCTCTCCCTTCCTGTGTCTCTTACTGACTGGTGTTTAACATAGGCCTTAGCCCTTCTGATTTTTTCTCTACACAATCTCACTTCCCTCCTGTAGTCCACCTAAGAGGCCTGACCCGTATTCCCGAGCTCATAAACATTTCCCTGCTTTTTGATATCACTTAAGATCTCCCTGCTCAACCAGGCTGGTTTCTTCCCCTGCTGGCTCTTTTTCTGGAACACGGGGATGGCTTTCTCCTGAGCTGCTTGAATTTCCTTTTTGAAGAGCTCCCAGCCCTCGTGGGCTCCCTTGCCCTTAAGTACTGTCTCCCAGGAGACTTTGCCAGCCAGCCTTCAGAAGAGTTCAAAGTCTGTTCTCTGGAAGTTTATTGCAACTGTCCTGCTAACCACCCTCTTCACTTCACCTAGAACTGAAAACCCTATCATCTCATAACCGCTTTGTCTTAGGCCTCCTCCTACTGCCACATCCTTCACAAGGCCTTCTCTGTTCACAAACAGCAGGTCCAGGAGGGCAACTTCCCTTGTTGGTTCATTCACCAGCTGTGCAAGGAAGTTGTCTTCCACACACTCCAGGAACGTCGTAGACTTCTTCCTTTCTGCTCTATTGTACTTCCAGCAGATACCAGGAAGATTGAAGTCTCCCATAAGAACAAGAGGCATTGATCTAGAGTTTGTAAATAACTCTACAGTGTTTGGATTTGCAGGAAAGCAAGGATGAAAAGGCCTAGAAGGATGTTTTCTTCAAAATTGTCTTTAATGGCTCTACTTTCTTTTCTTCATCTAGATACAACAATGGTGGTGCATATACTGTTCAGGTGGATTCTAAAGGGATTTATTCTGTCTTTTCTGCTCAAAACTGAAGTCTCCCACAAGAACAAGAGGCATCAATCTAGAAATTAACCCCATCTGTTTATAAAAGAACTCATCAGCTGCTTCTCCTTGGCTGGGTGGTCTGTCACACACTCCCATTACAAAATCTAACTTCTTATGGGCTCCTCTGATTTTAACCCACAGGCACTCCATCTCTTCATCACCACAATCCATCTCAGTGGTGTCCAAGTCCTCCCTTATAAAGTGGGCTACCCCGCCTCCTGTCCTACCCTTTCTATCCTGCCTGAAGAGTTTGTACCCCACCATAGCTGTACTCCAGTTATATGAGTCATCCCACCACATTTTCAAGAAGGGAACAACATCATAGCATCCTGTAAGGGTTTTGAGAGGACCATACAACCTGTACAGAGTTCAGTGATAGTCTTTAGATGTTTCCTCGAAGCGACTGCAAGTGAAGTTTCTGCAAACGCTCTGAGTTGGTGTCTGTGGGTTGCAAACGATGTTGGTGAACATGGGGAGTTGGGGGTCTCACCCAGCTGAGAGGGAGCTCTGATTTCTGCTTGCTCCTGTCAGTCTTTTATACTTCGTTCTGAATATCTGGGGTCCCAATCAGCCCAATCTTATCAGTAGTGCCAGTGGTCTGAGAAGCAATGGATTGCCATGCAGCCCCCACCAGTGTGTATGAATCCAGACTATTCTAGTGTCGTAGATCAGAATATTCCCATTGTAAGGGACTCATGAATCTTATTAAATAGTTTTGGTTTTGAGGACCACTTCTGAATCTTTTTATGTTTCACAGTTAGGATGATTATCCATGCACCTGTGTTGGTATGTGGGAGAGGGGTCTCATGGGCCTATCATTCTGATAGGTAAAATAAGTGGCAGACATAATTGCCCATTCTCCCAGACTTATTTTTGCTGCACAGATGGGCTTTGAGTTAGCCACTGATATGGAGTGGCCACCAGACCTTCGTCCAGTTCCATTCCACTTCACTGACTCAGTAAAGCAGGAGCCCGCTTCAGCAGCTTCTGGGGGTGGGGGGAAGGGTATGTCATGTGTCTGCTGGGAAGAGGGTGTCTTGTCGGGGTGTGTGTGTTATGGCAGGTGTGTCCGTCGGTCAGCATCTGTATCTCCTAGGGATGTATGTCCCATTAGTGGAGATCCGTATCTACTAGGGGGATGTGTCCCTTGGGTGCACATGTCCCCAGCCAGCACATCTCCAGGGATGGAGATGCCCCAGACTGCATACTACTTTCCACAGTCTGACGCCTTCCATTTCCCTTTCCCAGCCCGTCTCTATGTCCCAGCCCATATCCACATTCCCATCCCATCTCCATGTTCCCATCCCATCTCACATCCTCAGACAGTTCAGATGATATAACGATATCCCAGTCCACAATCCAAGCTCATGTGCACATCTCTAGCCAAGCTCTCTTTCCACAGCCCACTTCAATGTCCTCAGACCATCTCCACATCCCCAGTCCATATCCCCGTCCCCACCCCTTCTCCACCTGCCAGACTATCTTTACATCCAATGCCCATCTCTATTTCCCATCCAATTTCCACATCCCAAGTAAAGCCACATTTCCCCAGCTAATCTCCAAATCATCACCACATCTCCACAGACCAAACCCATCTCAACAGCTCCAGCCCACCTCCATGCTCCCAGCCCTCTCCACATCCCAGCCCATCACTGTACCCCAGTCATCTTCCATGGATCCTGGGCACTGCCGCCCCCTCTTAAGGAGCAGGGAGTGTCCTTGTTGAGTCCCCAGGGATTTTAGGTTGTGAACGCATCCAGGGATTGCCCTCAGCAGGCAGGCACATGCCACCAGCCAGCAATGCCCCAGCCTCTGGGGACAGGGAGCTGGGCTATACTGTTTTCTGCGGGAGCTGCCCACTGCAGCGTACCAGGAGGGAGGGGTGCAGCAAGTTTAATTCATGCCTGATGTTGCCAGCCCTCCTTCAATATCTCCCCTGCACATAATGTGCAGGAAAGCATCTGGTGCACACATACATTTAGAGATAAAATCTCTCCCTATCAACTCTCAAATAGAAGAACCTAAAAGATTTTTTTTTATAAAGCAAATTCCTTATGTGCTTTCTGTTTCTGCATGTCAAAGAAAAAAAACTAAAGCATTTGGGCTCTTGCTCAGGCTGTTGCCTGGCTCTGGGTGTTTGTGTCTCTCACTTCAGGGTGTCGTCTTTTCATGAGGGCCACCAGACCTGCCTGGTTGAGGAGGGCACGGAAGGCTGCAGAGTCTTGCTCAGATTTTAATCTCAGTGGTAGGGCCTTCCAGGGAAATGGCCCTGGGGTTGCTAGAGCTCCACACTGGGTCTGGCTTTTACAAGCTGATCATCTCCAGTTTGGAAGTGTTTGGTCTGCCATGCTTTGAGCCAGGGCTGTCCTTCTGTGGGGGATCCTGTTGCTTCCTTCTTGCAGCAAAAGGCTGTGCAGGACAATTCTTGGTGTAGTTGGCGTAGCTGGTGCAACCGAGCGGCACAATGGATAAGAACAGGGCTGTCCTCTTGGCTACCACACTGCTGACTTGTGTTCAACTTGTGGTCAACCAGAACCCCTAGATTCCTTTCTGCGGGGCTGTTTTCCAGGTTCTTGCTCCACAGTCTGTACGGACATCCAGGGGTGCTGTGTCCCATGTGCAAACTACAGTGTTTGCCCTTGTTAGTAAGGTAACACGAAGGCTGAATTTTCCAAAGTACCTTGTACCACCTTGTACCGTGGTGGCTACACGTCAGAAGGTTAAAGCTGCTCCAAGCGCTGCAGCCTGCAGGAAGGATGCTGCTACCCAGACGGAGCCACAGTGGGTACATGCAGCTGCCCAGACCCTGAGCTGTAGGCAGTGCCCCCCTCTCAAACCAGCTCATACCTCTGCTCCTGTTACGGGCTCCACTTGCGAAAGCTGCCTTTAAGTGGAGAAACTTCTTCGCATGGTGGAGGAGTTAAGGGAGGAGGTTAGGAGACTCAGGACTATCAGGGAATGTGAGAGGGAGATAGACCTGTGGAGCAGTTCCCTCTCACTCCTTCAGCAACCTCTTGCACCTCGTATGACTGATAACCAGCCACCTGCACACTACAAGCTTGGGGCTATAAGCGATGGGGAATGGCAGCAGGTTCCTTCCAGAAGAAGAAAGCCTTCTCCCTTCAAGCAGTCAACAATACCCGAGATCCCTCTGGCAAACAAGTACCAGGTGCTTCGAGAGAAATCTAGTCCTGAGGATGATGGCCACCATAGCCTTGAATCTTTTCCTAGGGCACACCATCCTCAGAAGAAAATTACAACATCCTCCACTAAGAAGAAGAGGAGGGTGATTGTTGTAGGGGACTCCCTCCTCAAAGGAATGGAGGGATCCAATTCAGACCCGACCCGCTCCACAGAGAGATCTGCTGCCTGCCAGGAGCATCAGGGAGGGAAGTAGCTAGGAAACTCCCTTTCCTGATCCATGAGATGGACTACTACCCTCTGGTAGTAGTTCAGACTGGTAATGATGGTCTTGCAAGCAGTAAAGCTAAGGACATCAAAATAGACTTAAGGGCTATTGGGAAGATGATGGAGGGCTCTGGAGCACAGGTGGTGTTCTGCTCCATCCCTAGGCTAAATGGAGTGGACCCGCAGGTTACTAAGAAAAACTCGATCAATGCCTGGCTCCAAACCTGGTGTGAGGATAGGGGCTTTGGATTCTTCGATCATAGGGTGGTTCATGCACCCCCTGACACGGTTGCTAAGGTTGGGGCATGTGGGTCTCCTAGCGGGGCTAAGGCCCTTGCTAAGAACGTAGCTAAGCTCATAAATCGAGCTTTAAACTAGATGTGAAGGGGGAGGGGTTTGAGTCAAGGCTAGGCAAGTGTGTGCCTGGATGTGGGGAACTAGAGATTAGGAGAGGGTGTGCTGGTGAGGACCACCAGCACATCACCACACAGGAAGTGGGGGAGAATGCACCCTGGAGCAGCAAAGGAGATACAGGTATACTGGTGCCAGCTACTCCAGTTAACAGGCAATTGGGAGGAAACACTGTACCCTCTAAGAGGACTGAATGCTCGGCTACTCAGCTGAAGTGCACTTACACCAATGCAAGCAGCATGGGGAGTAAGATGGAAGAACTGGAAGCCGTCATAGGGCAAGGAGCCTATGATGTTGTTGCCATCACGGAAATGTGATGGGATGACTCATATAACTGGAATATGGCTTCGGTGGGGTATAAACTCTTCAGAAGGGATAGGAAGGGTAGGAGAGGAGGTGGAGTAGCCCTGTTTGTAAGGGAGGACTTGGACACCACTGAGATGGATTGTGGTGATAAGGAGATTGAGTGCCTGTGGGTTAAAATCAGAGGAGCCCATAAGAAGCTAGATTTTGTGATGGGAGTCTGTTACAGGTCACCCAGCCAAGGAGAAGCAGCTGATGAGCTCTTCTATAAACAGCTGGGGTTAATCTCCAAGTCGATACCTCTTGTCCTTGAGAGAGACTTCAATCTCCCTAATATCTGCTGGGAGTACAATAGAGCAGAAAGGAAGCAGTCTAGGATGTTCCTGGAATGCATGGAAGACAACTTCCTTGCACAGCTGGAGAATGAACCAACGAGGGAAGGTGTCCTCCTGGGCTTGCTGTTTGTGAACAGAGAAGGCCTTGTTGGGGATGTGGCAGTAAGGGGACGCCTAGGAGTAAGTGATCACGAGATGATAGGGTTTTCAGTTCTAGGCGAAGTGAAGAGGATGCTAAGCAGGACAGTTGCATTAAATTTCCAGAGGGCAGACTTTGAACTCTTTAGAAGGCTGGTTGGCAAAGTCTCCTGGGAGACAGTACTTGAGAGCAAGGGTGCCCACGAGGGCTGGGAGCTCTTCAAAAAGGAATTTCAAGCAGCTCAGGAGAAAGCCATCCCCATGTTCCAGAAAAAAGGCTGGCAGGGGTAAAAAACAGCTTGGTTGAGTAGAGAAATCTTAAGTGACATTAAGAAGAAAAGGAATGTTTATAGGCTCTGGAAGAAGGGACAGGCCTCTTGGGTGGACTACAGGAGGGAAGTGAGGCTGTGTAGGGAAAAAATCAGAGGGGCTAAGGCTCAACTAGAAATCAGGTTAGCTAAGTCCGCGAAGGATAATAAAAAATCTTTCTATAAATATATAAATAACAAAAGGAGAACTAGGGAGACCATACAGTCCCTTTTGGACACAGAGGGAACAACAGTGACAGGGGATGAGGTGAAGGCTGAGGCACTTAATGCTTTCTTTGCTTCAGTCTTTAATTGTAAAGAAAGCTGTTCCCCCTGTGTACAAACCCCAGAACTAGAGGAACAATACGAGGCTCCCATGGTCCAAGAGGAGGTGGTCAGAGCCTTGCTTGCCCAAATGGACACCCACAGGTGTCTATGGGTCGAGATGGGATTCACCCTAGGATATTGAGGGAGCTGGCGGATGTATTGGCCAAACCCCTTTCCATCATCTTCCAGCTGTCCTGGAAGACTGGGGAGGTACCTCTGGACTGGAGGCTGGCTGATGTAGTGCCCATCTATAAGAAGGGTTGCAGGGAGGATCCCAGGAACTACAGGCCTGTCAGTCTGACCTCAGTGCCAGGGAAAGTCATGGAACAGGTGATCTTGAGTGCTATCACGAAGCACTTGCAAGAGAACCGGGTGATCAGGCCCAGTCAACATGGGTTCACAAAAGGCAGGTCTTGCCACACCAAGATGATCGCCTTCTATGACCAAGTGACTCGGCTGCTGGATGAGGGAAAGGCTGTGGATGTGGTCTTTCTGGACTTCAGTAAAGCCTTTGACACAGTTTCTCACAGCATTCTGCTACGGAAACTGTCAGCCTCTGGCCTGGACAGGCGCACACTCTCCTGGGTAGAAAACTGGCTGGCTGGCCGGACCCTGAGAGTGGTGGTAAATGGTGTTAAATCTAGCTGGAGGCCAGTGACAAGTGGGGTTCCCCAGGGCTCAGTGCTGTGTCCAGCCCTGTCCAATGTCTTCATCAATGACCTGGATGAGGGCATTGAGGGTACCCTTAGCAAGTTTGCAGATGACACAAAACTGTGTGGAAGTGTCGATCTTCTGGAGGGTAGGGAGGCTCTGCAAAGGGACCTAAACAGGATGTACCGCTGGGCAGTGTCCAATGGCATGAGGTTTAACACGGCCAAATGTCGGGTCCTGCACTTGGGGCACAACAACCCTATGCAGAGCTACAGACTGGGAAAAGTCTGGCTGGAAAACTGCCAAGAGGAGAGAGACCTGGGGGTGTTGGTTGACAGCCAACTGAACATGAACCAGTAGTGTGCCCAAGTGGCCAAGAAGGCCAATGGCATCTTGGCCTGTATCAGAAATGGTGTCACCAGGAAGTCCAGGGAGGTTATTCCCCCGCTGTACTCAGCACTGGTGAGGCCGCTCCTTGTATACTGTGTTCAGTTCTGGGCCCCTCACCTCAAGAAGGATGTTGAGGCTCTGGAGTGAGTCCAGAGAAGAGCGACGAGGCTGGTGAAGGGGCTGGAGAACAGGCTTTATGAGGAGCGGCTGAGAGAGCTGGGGTTGTTTAGCCTGGAGAAGAGGAGTCTGAGAGGAGACCTCATTACTCTCTACAACTACCTGAAGGGAGGTTGTAGAGAGGGGGGAGCTGGCCTCTTCTCCCAAGTGCCAGGGGACAGGACAAGAGGGAATGGTCTCAAGGTCCACCAGGGTAGATTTAGGCTGGAGATTAGGAGGAAGTTTTTCACACAGAGGGTCATTGGGCATTGGAATAGGCTGCCGAGGGAGGTGGTTGATTCACCTTCCCTGGAGGTGTTTAAGGCACGGGTAGATGAGGTCCTGAGGGGCATGGTATAGTGTTTGATAGGAATGGTTGGACTCGATGATCCAATGGGTCTCTTCCAACCTGGTTGTTCTGTGATTCTATGATTCTATATTTCTGTGAGCACAAACAGGCTGGTTTTCCAGTCGCTCTTCAAAGTCACATCTCCATCTACCAGCTAAACACACAACAAGACCCTCATGTGAGACCAGGGATCCCTGCACAGTGCTCACCAGGAGACTCATCAGTTTCACCTCACCGTGACACTTAGAACACTTTCACCTTCTTTCTTTGAGAGCTCACTGCTGTCCGTCTGTGTTGTTGGAACCCACGTAGAGCCACACCACAAGCTGTCTTACAACTGCACCACAAATTCACACTAACACAGCACACATCACTCCACTCCCAGCAGCTTTCTGATGATAGAATCATAGAATCACCAGGTTGGAAAAGACCCCCAGGATCATTGAGTCCAACCATTCCTACCAACCACTAAACCATGTCCCTCAGGACCTCATCCACCCATGCCTTAAACGCCACCAGGGAAGGTGACTCAGCCACCTCCCTGGGCAGCCTCTGCCAGTGCCCAATGACCTTTTCTGTAATTTTTTTTTTTCTAATGTCCAGTCTGAACCTCCTCTGGCAGAGCTTAAGGCCATTGCCCTTTGTCCTGTCACTTGGGAGAAGAGCCCAGATCCCTCCTCTCTACAACCTCATTTCAGGTAGTTGTAGAGAGCAATAAGGTCTCCCCTCAGCCTCCCCACTTGTCACTGGCCTTCAGCTGGAGTAAAGTCCATTTACCACCAGTCTCTGAGCCTGACCATCCAACCAGTTTTCCACCCAGGAGAGTGGGCGCCTGTCCAGGCCAGAGGCCAACAGTTTCTGTAGCAGAATGCTGTGAGAAACTGTGTCAAAGGCTTTACTGAAGTCCAGAAAGACCACATCCACAGCCTTTCCCTCATCCAGCAGCTGAGTCACTTGGTCATAGAAGGCGATCATCTTGGTGTGGCAAGACCTGCCTTTTGTGAACCCATGTTGACTGGGCCTGATCACCCGGTTCTCTTGCAAGTGCCTCATGATAGCACTCAAGATCACCTGTTCCATGAATTTCCCTGGCACTGAGGTCAGACTGACTGGCTTGGAGTTCCTCCCTGCAACCCTTCTTATAGATGGGCACTACATCAGCCAGCCTCCAGTCCAGTGGAACTTCCCCAGTCTTCCAGGACTGTTGGAAGATGAAGGAAAGGGGTTTGGGCAGCACATCTGCCAGCTCCTTCAATACCCTTGGATGGCTCCCATCTGGCCTGATAGACTTGTGGGTGTCTAGTTGGGCAAGCAAGGCTCTGACCACCTCCTCTTGGATCATTTTGCTCCTCTACTTCCGGGGTTTGTACACAGAGGGAACAGCTTTCTTTACAATTAAAGACTGAAGCAAAGAAGGCATTAAGTACCTCAGCCTTTTCCTCATCCCCTGTCACTATTGTTCCTTCTACGTCCAATAGGGATTGTATGATCTCCCTAGTCCTCCTTTTATTATTTAAATATATATAGAAAGATCTTTTGTTATCTTTCACAGACTTAGCCAACCTGATTTCTAGTTGAGCCTTAGCCCTTCTGATTTTTTCTCTACACAATCTCACTTCCCTCCTGTAGTCCACCGAAGAGGCCTGTCCCCTCTTCCAGAGCCCATAGACATTTCTCTCCTTCTAGATATCACTCATGATCTCCCTGCTCAACCAAGCTGGTTTCTTCCCCTGCTGGCTTTTTCTTCTGGAACATGGGGATGGCTTTCTCCTGAGCTACTAGGATGTCCTTTTTGAAGAACTCCCAGAGATTTGTGCTAAATTTTAAGACATGGGTGGACATGGACCCCACTGAGGGGGCATGTAGGGACTTCTGTGAAGAAAGGTAAAAAAAGGGAAAGTGTGTGAAACAGGATCCCATCCTCAACTCCTTTGTGATAGCAAGTTTCAACCACTTTCATAACTTTGGTGTGTGTTGTGTAAGAAAGTTTTAGGCGCCTCTAGGAACAACAGTAAATGCCAGACAGAAATGATGTGTGTATTATTACTGAGAGTATTTTATATCAGGAAGATCTTTGTGGGCATCAACCAGAAGGAAGACAGATAAAACATGCTTTGATCTGGGAGGGTGGTCATTCAACACAAAAGTCTCGGCAGTTCATCATCTTCAATAGCTTTTCTGTTTGTCATACAGTGCCTATTCATGCAAAGACCAGAGTGCTAGGCTCTATAAGCCCCATCCAGAATGCTTAAAAATATATGTGTGTCACATACAGGGCAGATTGGGCAAAATTATCCTGTGAAATTCAAATTTTAACAGAAACAGCTAAAGCTTGAAACAGTGTATATTTGTGCTAGTAGTGGAGGCAAGGGTTTTTTACACATCCTACTGTCTGCTTAAATCTCACCATTATGTACCCTTTGCACGGGTTTCCAGTGTTCCAATTATGTAGCAATATTAGTAAATCATGGAAACTGATTACAGGAGAGCTTTTAGACAAGGTCCAAAATTTGATATCGTATCATATGTACTTAGATTGCAGCCATAGTATCCTAAATAAATATCAAAGCCTAGAAGCACAAACTGCAGAAGGAGGCAGATTTGCAGGAAGGTGTATGAACATTCATATGGAAGATCCATTTTCCCTTAGGGATTGTGAGGGTTGCTGCTTGAGTGAAAGGCAGGCTGACATGACTGCAAGCTTGATGAATTCCTGGGAATCCAGAATAACCTTTGCTTTATCATCTATGGCAGCCTGTCTATTAGTACTTCCCAATTACATGGGAATCTATTTCAACTGGGATAGAAGTGAGAAAATACTTCCATTTCTGCAAATCTGACTTGCATCTCTAGGATAAATTCCAGTTACAGGAATTCTGCAGGTTCCAGTTTGGGGATACTGAGAGAGGGGCGTAACTCTTCTTTCCAGATTTGGTGGGGTTATGATACCTTTTGGAATATGAGTCTCATTTAGAGAGTCCAGTGAGTTTTTTTCCAGCCTCAGGTGAGGAATTGCTTTTGTCAGAGCTTATTCAGAGTGTATTTGTAAGAAGGTCTTGTCATTTAGGCTATTGATAGTATTTGGTGGCAGCAGCTCAGTTCTGGGTTTCTTAGAGGCCACCACTTGGTGATAAAAATAAGACGGTCTTCCATCTCATCCTCAGCAGCTGGGATGCAGGCCTCTTCAGAGTCCTTAGATTGACAGTTTACTGAGGTCATTGAAATGCAAGAAGTTCCATTTAAGCATTAAAACCCCTCTCCTCTACTGTAAGGGCAATTAAATACCTGAGTAGGTTGCTTAGAGACCGAGTGTAGGGGCTGTCCTTGGAGATATTCAAAATGCAGTCAGATACAGTCTTTGGTAACCTGCAGAGGGTTTGGAGTAGATGATATCCCAGGCTCCCTTTCCACCTCAAGTATTCTACAATTCCATGATTCTATGAATTATTTTATTCCTGTAGCGTCAATGATCTCTGTATCAGAGCAAGGCACTTAGCAAATTGCTGGATGTGATAGAACACATAGAATATATAAGCAGCAGGTCAGAGTGTTCTGAAAGCCCATGGGAATCTTCTGCATGTGAGAGCAGAACTTTATTATAGTGAACCTATTGAAAGAATTATGTGGTTGTTCTCATTCTGAGATACTTGAAATGCCATGGAAATTCTCTTGACAGGATGGATTTAGGGTACCAGTAAATACAATAATACTAGAATTCCTTACTCATAGTCAAGAATTTAGGTTCTATTCCCAACTCTGTTTCTAGAGTGCTGCATCACTCTGGACATATCTCTTCTCCTCTTTGAGTTTAATTTAATGTTTTATAAAAAGGTGAACCTAACCGCCTTCATGTGGGATACAGGAGTTCCTATGTGAAAACTGCTAAAGAAGCAATAAATGTTCTCATTACATTAGTAAGATCAAATGTTGTGTGTTGTGTAGTGAATGTATATGTTCTGTCTGGCAGAAAAAAAATCATGTTATCATGTTAATTACTTTGACATGCAGTCATGGTGTTGCAGTCTGTATTATGGATGTCCAGATATTGGGTTGTTTGTCCAGGATGCAGCATGTTTGAATGTATTAGGAGGTACGTTTTTATTTTGTGTATGACTATGACAAATTGAGGCACAGCCAAGCTGCTAACTTGCTTGAAGGCATCTTCCATGCTTCATCAATTATATGAGTGATAGATGGTATTAAACCACTTCTTCTGTGTGAGGAAAAACACATTGTGGATGGTGGAAAGGAAATCATCAATGCTAATATTTATCCCAACTTTGTTCTGTATCTGCAAGATCAATGTTTTTTTAATTCACTTTTTGTTCTCTTTTGCTTCATTTGCTTTATTGTTGTAAAGGACACATTGCATCTTGGGAGAGCATCAGATCACATTGTGATCACACTTTTATTAATACAAAGCTACACAAGTAGAATCATTCTGAATTAATGTAAATGACACCTAGCCATTGTCAGCTGTTTAAACTCAATGTTTAGTGGTTTAGAGTTGTTTATAGTAGGGGCCACTATTCTCATCTGAAATTTACTCAAGTCTAATAGCAGAAGGAGGCTTGGGTATCTTTGTGTGTGCCTGTCACATCTTCTGCCTTTACCAATTCACCCACATCTGACAGAATGCTAGAGAGTTCTAAGTCATTGCCTTCTTGCATGTTTTCTGTAAAGCCTTAGCTGGACAGAGCAGGGAGACACAGATTTCTTCCATAGTGAGAGGAAAGTTTATAGATCAAATTCAGAATTATTTCTTCTGTCTGATTTATCAGGTCGCCTTTCAGCATGTGCATCCAGACCAGACAAGCAGAACCAAGGGCACTTAGAAATAGGAACAGGGGCGTTGTTTGTCTTTTAGATGGTGTGGGCAGGGGCTGTTAGTACTGAGCAGGCATGGCACAGGAAGGACCTGGAGAGGAGAAACTACAGGTATTGAAAATATGTATGGAATTATAGGGAGTTCTATGGATTGAGCTGGCATTGCGATAAGAGAAGGGAAACAACACAGACCCAGCTGTATGAAAACAGGCTTAAATATTTGAACTAAAATTTAAGCCTAAATTCTGATTCTCAGGTTCTTTGGAAATACTGTTTCACCTACGTGTTTAAAATCCCAGCGATGTGACTGTGCAGCCAGGGTGCTGCCAAACTTGGAATTTGCTCCCCCTTGAAGTTACATGGTTTCTTTTAATCTTTTGAGTTCTAATGACCATTTTGTTGTTCCTTTTGCTCAGTTGAGATGAAATAACCAGGCAGAGCCAAGATGAAAACCATCAGGTAAAGTTACAAAGATTTACACTTTACAGATTAACAGTTTCCTTTGTAGTGGAGACACTTCCAGGAATGTGGATGGATCCACTTATCTTCTGTGCTTGGCTTTGCTCCTTAGGGCAAGTTTAATAATTATTTAGTTCAAATATTTAAAGGGGCTGACTTGTCTATATGTGTGTTAAACAGGACACAATGACAGAATGACAGTTACATTTTTGTAGTTGTCTTGGTAATTTTTGAGGACAAGTCCTTAGGGCTTTAAAATATCATCTTACAGTGAAATTATTGTAAGTACTTTGGAAAAAAAAAAAAAAAAAATCCAGCAAAGAAAATATTGTCATGTTATCGGTTCATGGAACAGTTCTTCACCCTTTTTAATTTTTCTGGGGAAAACTCCTTAATGATTTAGTAACATGACTTGCCAAGGTCATTGATTCTCTCTTGGTACATAAACCAGCCTATTAAACAAGTGCTATCAGAAATTTGTTACACTGGAGGCTTATATTTTTATCACATGTATGCCATTTTAAATCAGGAGTAAACAGGACTCTGAACTGAAACAGGGATTTTGGACTAACCAAACTGTTTTTCCCAAGTTGAAGAGAAGTGGGGGTGAGTTTTGATTTTTAATTTGCATTATTTTTTCTGTGAAAAGCCATAAAAAGTAGTTACTTGTAATCCCATACCAAGACTTGCTATTGAGAAGATGCTCCTTTCAGTTGTGTTTTAACCAGACAGTTCCTTAAATTAAGATACTGGATGGCTTCACTTCTAACTTGCAATGAAAGGCTGCCACACAGTACTCTGCTGCATATAAATGTCCAAATTGTACCTTTTCTGTGAGTCTTTCACACGTTAAAAAATTGGTGGAGTAGTATTGCATATTAAAGTGAAGCAGCAATGGTAAAGCTTTGTCCAAGCTGAGTGCTGGTCTTGATCAAGAGATATTCTGACTCTGTCAGTATCATTTGCTGTCATGCTTCCTGTTATTGCACAACTCAGAATTTCAATGTGTCTTTACTGAACTTGAATGCTTTCTTTAATAAAATAAGCAGTGATCAGCACAGGTATATGAGTCATGCTTCTTGGATTTGGAATTTAGAGTATCAAAACATTCAAGAAAGGCAAGTTAAAATTAAGGAAAATTAGGTTAAAAATACTATTTTTCTTCATAATTGAGAATTTCTTCTTATACTGACATTAAAATGAGATTCAGGAGGTTTTGAAAGTCTCTATTTGGGAGATGGCACCTTTGTGGAAAAAATAGTTTGTCAAGGGAAGTCTATATTCTGATGCCCAGTCCTCAGTGAGGAGAATGATGAGGTTCCTCTGCCACTTAGATTTCTTTGAAGATCTCAAAATGGGACTTAGCTCCAGCTCCTAAATGAAGTTTCAGTAGTTAACTGATCTGCACAGGAAATGAACTTTACTTTTCCCTGTACACTGCACTGAGGAAATGTGTTCATTATCATTCAGGAATTCCTTGACTGATTAGCTTCTATTTACTTCTCTCTCAGTGTCTTCCTCTAGAGCCATGTACTTTCCTAGTTTCAATACAGAAATGGAAATTAAATGTCAACTAGTCTCTGATATTTCAGGAGAGACAGACTTGAAAAGCAGAAACATGAGCAGAAGAAATGCTAAACATTTCCTCGTGGCCCAGTCATGAGATACCCAGCATCTGAGTCTGTGTGGTGCTGTGTGCAATTGTGTTTTAAGTAAGTGAGCAGACTGGCTTCAGTTGCAGAATTGTTTGTTTTACTCTAACTAGATAAATTAATCAGTACATTAACTTCCTAATGCACAGTTCTGAAATGAATTGCAGATATTCACTATTTTGATAAGTTTTAAAGAACAAAAGCCTCCACAGCAGGTCAGCACAAGGCTGGTAGAGTTCTGCAAACTTGTAAAAGCTTTTAAACACCAGAATGAAATGTAGAATACATAGAAAGATACTCTTGTGTTATTTTTTGTTTCTAGAGAAAGAAACAGGTTTGAGTCAGTTATTCCATTTTCAACTAAATATGTAAACCTTAATGAATAATTAGCCTTGGCCTAACCTACGGCCTCAAGTTGTGCCAGGGCAGGTTCAGATTTGACATCAGGACAGATTTCTTCACCACAGGTGTTCTCAGACTCTGGCAGAATCTGCTCAGGGAGGTGGTCGAGTCCCCATTCCTGAAGGGATTTAGAAGCTGTGTACTTGAGGTGCTCAGGGATCTGCTTTAGTAGTGAACAGGTATGATTGAACTCAATGATCTCAAAGATCTTTTCCAACCAAGGGATTCTATCATTCTATCATTAATGAAATCAACCATGAAGCAAAGGGAAAAAAGCCCCTGTCCTTGGCTTGCAGTGTTCCAACTGACATCACCCATATGACCCCAGAAATCAATCTTCCATGGAATCAGTGTTGTTTCATGTTCAACATAAGGGATAACTAGTCTAGCACCTGAGGGATGATACTGCCAGAGTTTTCAAGGTCCAAAGTCTCCCTTACCAGAATCCTTTCCATGCAGCCCCCTGTTGTTAACAAAGGGATGTGTGGCAGGTAGAATTGCATGTTAAATGAAGCTTTCTGGTTTCTCCTGAATCATCCACTCTTTTATGTCAGGCTTTCAACACAGTGACTCTCTGGACACATTAAACATGAATCAGTTCCTTTGTTTCAGTAGTTGAGTGCAGTCCTGTATCTCATTAAAGAAACTCACAGCAAACAATGTCACATTGCTAAAACTTTTTTGTTTCTTAAATAAATACAGGTCAGAAGGCAGACTAAGTGTTTTCCCGGGTTACTTACTGGGAAGGGAACAGAGATTCGTATCAAGGCATGGTAGCCATCACCAGTTTCTAAAATACCCGGACTGTGAGATGATGCTGCCACAGGAGGCTGAAGTTAAGAGATGATCCTCTGTGCTGGACCCAAGCTCTGCCTGTCTGCTGTCCTCATGGTTTTTCTGTCTGTCTCTTGTTGTCTCCCTTCAATCTCATTTTGCTTTCTGCTTATATCCTTTCTATTTCTTTACTGCCCTCTCCTGCTGCCCTCTCCTGAGGTTGTGTAGGGAAAAAATCAGAGGGGCTAAGGCTCAACTAGAAATCAGGTTAGCTAAGTCCGCGAAGGATAATAAAAAATCTTTCTATAAATATATAAATAACAAAAGGAGAACTAGGGAGACCATACAGTCCCTTTTGGACACAGAGGGAACAACGGTGACAGGGGATGAGGAGAAGGCTGAGGCACTTAATGCTTTCTTTGCTTCAGTCTTTAATTGTAAAGAAAACTGTTCCCCCTGTGTACAAACCCCGGAATTAGAGGAGCAATACGAGGCTCCCATGATCCAAGAGGAGGTGGTCAGAGCCTTGCTTGCCCAAATGGACACCCACAGGTGTCTACGGGTCCAGATGGGATTCACCCTAGGGTACTGAAGGAGCTGGCGGATGTATTGGCCAAGCCCCTTTCCATCATCTTCCATCAGTCCTGGAAGACTTGGGAGGTACCACTGGACTGGAGGCTGGCTGATGTAGTGCCCATCTATAAGAAGGGTTGCAGGGAGGATCCCAGGAACTACAGGCCTACAGGTCAGTCTGACCTCAGTGCCAGGGAAAGTCATGGAACAGGTGATCTTGAGTGCTATCACGAAGCACTTGCAAGAGAACCGGGTGATCAGGCCCAGTCAACATGGGTTCACAAAAGGCAAGTCTTGCCACACCAAGATGATCGCCTTCTATGACCAAGTGACTCGGCTGCTGGATGAGGGAAAGGCTGTGGATGTGGTCTTTGTGGACTTCAGTAAAGCCTTTGACACAGTTTCTCACAGCATTCTGCTACGGAAACTGTCAGCCTCTGGCCTGGACAGGCGCACACTCTCCTGGGTAGAAAACTGGCTGGCTGGCCGGGCCCTGAGAGTGGTGGTAAATGGTGTTAAATCTAGCTGGAGGCCAGTGACAAGTGGGGTTCCCCAGGGCTCAGTGCTGTGTCCAGCCCTGTCCAATGTCTTCATCAATGACCTGGATGAGGGCATTGAGGGTACCCTTAGCAAGTTTGCAGATGACACAAAGCTGTGTGGAAGTGTCGATCTGCTGGAGGGTAGGGAGGCTCTGCAAAGGGACCTAAACAGGATGTACCGCTGGGCAGTGTCCAATGGCATGAGGTTTAACACGGCCAAATGTCGGGTCCTGCACTTGGGGCACAAGAACCCTATGCAGAGGTACAGACCTGGAGGAGTTGGTTGGCAGCCAACTGAACATGAACCAGTAGTGTGCCCAGGTGGCCAAGAAGGCCAATGGCATCTTGGCCTGTATCAGAAATGGTGTCACCAGGAAGTCCAGGGAGGTTATTCCCCCGCTGTACTCAGCATTGGTGAGGCCGCTCCTTGTATACTGTGTTCAGTTCTGGGCCCCTCACCACAAGAAGGATGTTGAGGCTCTGGAGTGAGTCCAGAGAAGAGCAACGAAGCTGGTGAAGGGGCTGGAGAACAGGCCCTATGAGGAACGGCTGAGAGAGCTGGGGTTGTTTAGCCTGGAGAAGAGGAGTCTGAGAGGAGACCTCATTACTCTCTACAACTACCTGAAGGGAGGTTGTAGAGAGGAGGGAGCTGGCCTCTTCTCCCAAGTGCCAGGGGACAGGACAAGAGGGAATGGCCTCAAGGTCCACCAGGGGAGATTTAGGCTGGAGATTAGGAGGAAGTTTTTCACACAGAGGGTCATTGGGCATTGGAATAGGGTGCCCAGGGAGGTGGTTGATTCACCTTCCCTGGAGGTGTTTAAGGCACGGGTAGATGAGGTCCTGAGGGACATGGTATAGTGTTTGATAGGAATGGTTGGACTCGATGATCCAATGGGTCTCTTCCAACCTGGTTGTTCTATGATTCTATGATTAATACCACTGAATTCCTGGGTGCAAGGAGAGTCAGATAGTCTTGCTTTCACCACTAGACTGTCCTACAGGCAATCAGAGGCCACTGGCTTGTTTGCTTAGAGACCTCCTGAGCATACAGCAGTGCATGGTAAGCTGCCGTCCTGATTGCATTATCCACCGGGCACAGACTAAAGTGGGTTTCAAGGAGCTGCCTACTGTTTTTTTCCACAGTAAGATGTTGCCACAGAGCAACAAAATGGCTCTCAAGCAGAGCAGAGACAGGATTTTAGTACCTCAGGTTCTTTGTTATTACCTGTCTTCCCTAGACTGGTCTGGTGTTGCTTGTGTAGCTTGGCTGAGAGTCAAAACATGGCAGAAAGATTCCTTTAATGCATTTCAAAATGAGTCTGCCTTTTCAGGCTACACATCCAAATAACAACTGTTCAGTAGGGTTGCTTTCTTACCCAAGTCACTGTTGAGGTGGAAACCTTCAAGTATGCCATCGGTGTCACAGTGTGCTCTTCCTCTCACCTAATATGTAAAACAGAGATGGGCAATCAGAATCACTTGTTTAACGTTATCTGTGTTATGTGAATTCAGTGCTTGCAAAGAATGCCTGGCTGACACCCCAGGGCACTTTAGCAATGTATTTCTGTATTTGAACTGCAGGAGTGGGGGAGGAGAAAAGAGGGGGAAAAAGAGACAGGTATAAAGTTTTACAAGGCATTTTCTAAAATTTAGGAAATAAGAGTCTATAAAACACATGAGGATTTCTGTTCACTTTAGTTCTGGTAATGGGCAAAGGCCTGTTTCTGTAAAATCGGTGGTTGTTGCTGCAAGACATCCTAGTCACAGTCTAAGCCTACTTTCAGATAGCTTTTGGTACAGATGTCCCTGCTCCAAAAGCCTAATTAAAATGAGCAGAGTCTCCATTTCTTTGGAAATTGAACCCAAAGCAATCTCAGATGCTGGCAGGTTTTGAGAACAGGTGGAGGTGATTAGTTTTCTGACTCTGACCATATACTGCACTGAGTCTCCTGGCACATGGCACCTACCTACTGTCTTGTGTTTACTTACAATCATTAAAAAGTCATTAGCAAAGTTAAGGTGTTCTTCTGACTCTAATGTACTGTCTATTTAAAAGCAAGATGGATTTTGGTGAAGAGTCTGAATTTAGTTCCTGGCAAAGCAACTTACTTTGCGTGTCAGAGACCAAACTAAGTATGAGCAGGTCTCTGTCATGTGTGGGGCGAGTTCATTCCTTGGGGGAAGGACAACCTGTAGTTTCTGCAGCCAACTTGGCTGTGGAGGACCTGTTCCCTTCTGCTGTTTCAGGACACAAAGGCTTTATAAATTACAATGGCTCTCAATCAACTCTGATTGTTTCTTCCCCAGAATGAGGGTTTGCATCACTCCAAGACAGAGAGCAACCAGTGTGTTCTTAATGTAGGTGAGGAAGCAGCTCATGCAATAGCAGCAGCATCTGTTGGTAGAATGCCATTCTTACCATCCCAAGAGATTGTAACCAGCCAGTCATGTCAGGCTGAAACGTCAAGGATTGCTGAGGTGCACTACTTAAATTGCTGTTCCAAAACTGAGTGTGATGTTTTAACTGTGCCCACTACCTTCACTTCACTATGTAAGCCAAATGGTAATACAGTTGTGCATTCACTTCAGCAGAGATTGCTGTCAAGAACCCTGACTCCTCACTAAAGCAAGATCATAGCTGTGGCTTCAGAGAAGATGAACATGCTAATATTCTTTCTAGTTAGAGGGAAATGAATTATTTGTGTTGAGCATATTTTTTAATGCATCCTTTTGTTCAGCAATTAATATTTAACGGTCTCAAATAAAACTGTCAAACAATATAGTCTTCCAAATACAGTTTTAAAATATCTTCCAGTCCTTCATACTCTATTATAATAAAACATTGGAATGCCTAATGTGAGTGGAGATTTATGTTCGTTATATTAGTACAAGGTGAACCTTAATAATCTTCTTTATTTCACTTAGTGTTTGTGTATGTATGTTTATGTTTATGTATAAATTCAAGAAAATGTGAGTGCATTGGGACATTAATGATTTTTGGATGCCCATTCAGTGATGTTTTACTTACACCCATTTGTGAGCTGCCTGGAAATTTGTCTCAACTTAATTTTCTAGTTATAAGCCCTTCACAACTTGTGTAATAATCTTCATAACCTTTGCTACAATTGTGTCCTTGATATAATAGGGAAGGTAACGCATTAGTAGTCGCATGCTGAGCTCTGGCTCTACCTGAGATTTAATGATATTTAACTCTGGACCTAATTTCAGTTTACAAGTGATTACATGCTGTCCTCTGGGACATTGCTGCAAAGAATTTCCAAATAAGTGCAAAATAATGGCGAATTAACTTGTAGTCTTGTCAAAATCAATTTTCTTACATGACAGCTCAACTACACTTTTCTATTTGCTGCAGTACAGCATGCTAAACATCTGCCAAAAGGTAAACATAAAGTCCTTGTGTGTCAAAACTCTGTCGTAGAATAATCTGGTATTTCATGAGCATGCAGATCTCCTGTAGGCCTAATGGGAATGTTTTACTGACGTTCACAAGAAGAGAATATTCTTTCCTTCCATGTTTATAAACTGCAGTCATATAAATTTGAAATAATATGATCAAAACATTCTTGTAGATGTTGTCCTCTGTTGAAGAAAATTAAAACTCCTTTTGGCTGGATTCTGTGAAGGCAATGGCAGGTAAGACTCTCTGCCAGGTGCGTGCAGCAAACTCATGCTGCAAGGGAGCGGCCATATGCCTGTCAGGTGAATGAAATGACGCCTCCCTCCCCAGTCACAGGGGAGCAGTCTGCAAGCTGGTCATAGGACTCATTTGAGTCTGGTCATATAATAGAGGAAATAAGCATGAGGTCTTCAGGAAAACTCCCAAACAGTGAAATAGAAGCAGCCCCCACTCTGCACCTGATGGGGTTTTGTAGAGGAAAAGGAGACCTGGAAGGACCCAATGAGTCAGATCACTTTTTCTGTCTTGAGGAATTTAGAGTTAAATTTCCCAACCTGGAACGCCCAGTGTGATTTAGCTGCACCCATAGATCTGACCAATTCCTTCTGTTTAGGAGAAACTCACACTGTGCAGAGCTGTTGTTTGAAGTCCCAAACACTCAGGAGGGCAAGAGTCCTCTAGTTCTTCCTCTGTTTTAAAGGTTTCATCGCATGCTGTGTGCAAAGAGGCATTATCTGTGAAAGGATAGATTCTCATACAAGATTCCGTAATTATGTGATTATAATATGCACAGAACCAGCTTATTATGGTTTATATATAAAAGACAGTTAAACTGACAGGGTAGCATTATACAGTAGGGTTATGATCGGCTTAAGAGAAATAAAAGATAGTAAAGATATATCACCATCTGTTTAGGTCAAAATCGCTGCAGGAAGGGCTGCAAAATTTCCTAATGCTGTAGTGCTAGTGATGTACAGGCATATGATATAGGGTAAAAAGAAAAACTTAGAAGGCTTAGCTCACTGAAATACATGCTGTCTGCTAGAAAAGGCCTTGAAGACCCTGGATGTCAATAAGGGTGAAGCTCTTTTGTGGACATTCACTGATAAGGGAAAGCTGGAATGTGGATAACAGCAGAAAGCTGACTGCATCCATCTGTTTTGCAGGTTTAGCACTTTACTTGGCTGTATGTAGAGACCTGTCAGATGTTACTACAGAGAGAAGTCCATCGAGGTCTTGAATCACTTCTAAGCTTTAATTTCTCTGATGCATTTTGGAGAACAAGTGTTACTGAAACAGTAGATATTCCTGCCAACATATTACTGAACTTGGGAGATACTATTTCAGATGTAGTATTGGTAGGTAATGAAGCTAAAATAAACAACCCAGTCATAGAAAGTAACATCAGACTGAAAAATGATCTTTTGCTTGAATTCAATCTAAAGGACGTTAAAAGAAAAATACCGCATCTCTATCCAACAAGCATTCCAAAATAAGGAAATTCATTTGGAATGTCTTTTGGTCTGGAACACTCAGAAAATTTTGTATGATAGATGCCCCGAAGTCCAGATTCTAAAACTGTCAGGAATCAGAATTTGAGAGGCAGAAACTTGTAGCTGGAGACACTAGAGCCAGTTTCATATTGGTTATCAAAGGAGAAGGTAGTAGAAATATGTACAAAACTATGAGGAACAGAGAACAAAACTGAACAGCAGACAGAGCTGTGTCTTAGGAGTCATGATATGTTAGGGATAAAGAGAGATTTGCCAGAAGTCAAGGTGAGTTAGGCACAGCACAAGCTATTAAAACAAACAGCAGCTGGGTGGGTGGAAAGAAAAGAGTGGGAGAGTTGTCCTGTAGTTGAAATGGAGTAGGACACTGGTCTCACCAAAACTAAATAGGTAGTTTTTCCATTTTTCTCCAAGATTGATGAATGTGGGATCAAAAAGAAAATAAGTAAATGGGAAAGAAATAACCGGAACTAAGGTAGGTGCAGCATTTGAAGACATTGTTATGCCCATGTAGAGAAGCCAGATAATCTGCCAGCCATAATCTGGAACAATGGCACCTGAGATCAGACCTGATAGAGAGCATTTGTTAATAAATCTTGACAAGGTGAAAGGAGTACTGATCAGAGTCCAATACATGCTAACCAGCTTTTTGCAGATGGGGCATACGGAGGGGTTTAACGCCTAATACAGAGTTTAGTTATTTGAAGCTACATGGCATTTTAGCAGAGTGATATGGCAATGCACCTAAATTACAGCTCAAGTACAAGTCAGACTTAGCAGAGGGTAGCAGTTGGAGTGTACATAAATTGAATCACAATGCAGATGTAGATTTCATTACTGGTCCCCATAGTGTTTTCATCATTGTGGCAGCTTGTATCCCTGGTTGCTGGGAGGGATTATGGGGACTGAAACCAGCTCGAGCCCATTGCTCTTGTCAAAGTCCTCCCCTTCATTGTTCCTTTCTTATATTCCATGTTTGGTTGAGCTAGGTCTACACCCCCATGCTGGTCTAGCTAACTGGGGAAGACATACATCTGCATTCTTTTGATTAACTCACAGAAAAGCAGTTGCACAGGTGGTTGATCCACTCAGCTGTTAGAACTGGTTGATCTGGAACAAAGGTTACCTTCCCCTATTCCTTTTTGGTTGAGAGCAGCTCAGCTTCCTTTATAATCACTTGTGGTCTGTTGCTTATTTATTCACTGCTAAGCATCTGGGACACAGCCTTTGTCTCTCTTGTCAGAGCCTTCTTCCATTGTAGCAGCTCATTAATTGGTCATCATGATGAAAAAAGCACTTGAAGAAAATCAAATACAATTGCTATTTTTAAAAGAGTGAAAAATAACTCATGTAACTAGAGGCCTGTTTTCCAGTCTCAGTCTCTCATTTTGAAGGAAATAAGAGAATCAAATGCCTAGAAGTAAATGCAAAATGGGATAAAATACAAGAGAGATTTATCTAAGCTAGATAGTATTAAAGGAAACCGATAGCTTTTGTTGATAAAATAACCAATTTTCCAGGCAAAAGGAACTGTGGAAAATGCTTTGTAAACATAAACAAGTGGAGGTAATTGCTGGCTGATGAGTTCACTGTAAATATTACCTCGCTGTGAATTCTGTAGCTTGTAGTAAGTTAGGGAAAAAATGATGTTCTGATAATTCATATGAAAATATCAGCATGAACCACGTATCATGTACTAGGAAGCCAGCCTCATTGTGTGTGCTGTATTGGAGCTGCCTCCTGCCTGCTGAAGGCAGTTTGAGATATATGGTCAAGGCTGGGTTTACATTGTTCTACCATATGCACTGTATCCCTGAAGAGGGACCCTTGTTCCTCAGTATGTGAGACTGGCACTCAAGTGAACCTTGGCCTCCCAATCCAGGATTCAATTTGTCCATCTTGGATGCTCTTGTTTACTGACTGCTCTGTAACTAACAAACTGCACACGTCCTCTAGGAAAATAGATGAGAAGGGCAAGGGTGATGATGCTGAGGGATATGTGTGCATAACTGCTGGAAGCAGAATAGAGCCTTTCATCTTACTAAGAGGATGTTACAGAAGTTCGAACTGCGCCATTGGCAAAGAATTTCTGAAAGAGCACTTGTTTTCTGATGAAAACCCCTATTTAGGACTTCAGAGTTACTTTTTAGCTTTTAACTCAGCCACAGGGTTGACCTCTATGGGCAGCTGGAGAGTGTGCAGTTCATAGTGCAGGATGTCCCATAATGAGACCTCTTCCAATGAATGTAAAGGCTGTTTTCGTCCCGCATGCATCCAGTTCCTCATCTTGTTAGCAGTTCCCCAATTCTCGATAGGCATTGTACTCAGTCAGCATTTCAGCTTAAAATACTCTCCTGTTGACCCCTGCACCCCTGTTAGATAAAGCACTTAGTTACTAGCTGATGTGTGTAAAGTACACTTATATTAAAAGTAGAAATGTATTTTCTTGTAAAATCAAATTTGGCTTTTACCTGCATAAAACAATTTGTTATAATTTACCTAGTAGCCATGGGAGGAATTACCCAGCAAGATGAGGATTGGCTTGGGACAACGGTTTAGATATCTGGGCTGGAGTGACCCAATATGGTTTTCTAGGTGCTCTAATGCTGAAGAGAAGAAGAATAAGCTCCCATGACAACCTTAATTTGTGAATTTATAAGGTTCCTGGAACTCCAAAAAGTCACATGGTACACCTGTTGTCACCAGACTAGACCCTGGGGTGGAAACACAGCTGGAACAGAACCTCTGCCTTCAGAGGTCATGTCTGACTTCCCCGCTTTTCTGGTTCGCATGCACTTTTCATCATTAACAACTGGCATTTTTTGCCTTGGCAAGATTCTGAAAATTTCATCCTTAGAGCACCATAATGCTAATTCCATCTTAAATCTTCCTTAGTAGGAAGGAGGAAAGGGATTAGTTAACGTACTGAATTAAAGAAAGAGTGGAATCCTAGTCCTAGAAGGTAATGTGTGTTTTGGAATTTACTTCAGTGGGGTTAGGATTTTATGCACAATATTCGTTTCCTTTTTTCAGGAATATGCGTGTCTGCTCTAATGTAAATAAATATTACCAGGAAAAGTTATCCAACTGCAATTACTTTGTACATTACATCCTAAATATCTACTTGTACATGACATTTACTGAAGAAAAACACTTGCTAATTACATGTTTGATTAACATTAAATCTTTCACAGTTTAAAAAGGGTATGGTAATTGAAAGCTGCATTACTTGGAAACCGTGAACTTTATTTGAGCTCTTCTTTATAACTGCTAATCTTCCCTTTTTTATTGAATATTTCACTCTGGATTTATGAACATTTATAATAGGTGGAAGGAAAGTCCTCTTAAAGCAAACATCCCAGAACGTGAAGGTAATGAATATTTCCTGCTTTATCACTCTACAAACAAAGGTGTGCATGAAAGGGAAGTTGAGAGAATGGTGGTGCAGGTTTTGCACCATTAGTACCTTGCACAACTGACTGCAGCTCTGTAGATCTTTACAGAGGGCCTGCCTTCACCACTGAGGACATTATTAGCAGTTCTCACTTAGCATGTTGTGAGTGCACATTTTTCCACCTTCCAAGTGTGGAAATGGACATTGCCTTTGAAAACAAACACCCTTGAGTAGAGGTAATAATTAAAAACTATCCTTGCAAGACTTCTTCACAAGTTGAACAATATCCTGCGATATTATTCTTGTGAAAAGGCACTCAAAATGTTCTTTGAACTCTGGTGACCAGATCCCACACTGGTGCAGTTCCACTGACTTTAGCAGCGCATTAGTTGATCCCTTCTCAGAGTCAGTGTTGGTTTCTGTACATGCTGTTAGATGAACTCCTCAATGTGAAGCTGAAAGGAGATGTCATACACAGTGCATTTTGAACTAGAAATGGGCTCCTGTGGGAGTGAATATACTGGGAACACAATAGATTTCCCATGGAAATTTATTTGTGCTGTCTTCCAGCTTCTGTATCAAAACTAAGCCCAAAGTTAGATAGACAGTTACAGTTCAGCTTGATGGGAACTGCAGGTCCTCAGCCTGCTGGGAAGCGAGGCACTGGCTTTCCTATTTAGGCAGGCAGGGATAGCATGAAAATGAATATGAAAAAGACTGGCTCCAAACCTAAATAAATCTTACCTGTGCTCTTTTGTTGCCTTCTTAGGATGCACGTGTGACATAAATTCTCAAAATCTATTTCCACACTATTGCCAGCAGCCTAGGAGTCAAGTAAATAAGAATTATGGCAGCTGTAATGGCATTGCTTATGAGGAAATGAAAGAAAAGACAAACATGTTTGTACAATACTTAAAAATCTACGATAAACTGTGGGCCGTGCTTTGCTACAACATTCTTAATGTAATCTCCATTGCCATGTACGGTTGATACAATAAAGAAAATTTACTGTGCATTAAAGTTGTGAAACGATTAAGTTATTTAAATATTGGAATCCATTGTTGTGGGTGTGGTTTTTATATATATCTATATAAACCTCTAAAAGCTTTTGAATATGTTATGGTCTTCTAGGGCTGAGGTTTGTAAAGTCAGTTGGCTGTTAATTTGAAATTGTTATTCATCTGTAATTGCAGCCAGTTGTTGGAAACATTCTCTCACAGCAGGTGATGCAAGGGCTGCGTTCCACCATTGGTTACACAGCGCACCTTGGGACTGATGTTGAAGAAACAATTACTGCACTGATATGCACCTGATGGCAATAACAACTGCATGGCTTGCTCAAGGCATGATGTGCTTCTAGAATTAGAGACAGGCCTTGGCAGTCACAGCCCAAGTTATTTGCTGTGAGTTATATGTCCTGTCACTGGATGATTTCTCTTCATGGACTGGTTTGTAACATGAAGTGCAGCCCCTAGGGAAGGATTCAACACACCTAATCCAATCTGTGGCTCTGGGAAGCATAATTCTTTACTGGCTCTCTGAGTGATAGAATCAGATGATGCTTTGATGTCCCTGCTATGTCCCTTTTCAGTAGTTTACTTTGAGCCGGCCTTTGCATCTTTCCTGCAGGCTTTGGGGTTTTGCCTTCTGTCATTCCCTCTGGCGTATGGCATGGTCCTGGGATGTTACTCTAGAAAAGATCCGAGGAGAAGGCAAAACTGAATGGAAACAGAGGAATTTTGAGGGAACTCTTTAAAACACAAATGCACCAGTAAGTCCTGTGGAAGTTTAGCTACTCAGGACACTCAAACCACATTTTACCTTCTCAGCTCATTATTCAGATATTTGCCACGCAGCTCTCAGTGGCCTTCCTAGAAATGTCATGACTTTTTTCCTTTCCTTGGGGCTTGAGCCTGTGTAATATGCTCATTTTCAGTAAACTGTGCTGATTAGTAACTGTATTTCTATCCATTTCATTTCTCAAATGACCTTTGCACTCACTGGAGCAACAAGGTCAGAAAGCAGTAGAATGAAAACTGGATCAACATGCAGTCAAAGCACTCAGTGGGAAAATAAATAAATAAATAGCACTCATCCTTTTTATAGAAAGCATTAAATAAACTGAATCTAAGAAAGATGCTGCACTTGTGCTAGTCAGGCCTTTGAAGTATGGTCGTATAATATATTATTTATTGTGCATCTGCCACTACTGCAGTATCAGCTAATAGGGGAAAGATGTTTTAGGTGTTACTTAAGAATGTAAAAGAACATGACACAGTGAATCACAGGCTGTAGGAAGGGGTTTTGCTGCTGCTGCTTTGGTGGCTGCAGGTAACTCCTTCTCCTGCTCAATAATGATTGAGTAGATGGCAGACCTGTCCACTGCTGGGAGACTATGCAGCTTAGCAGCAGATTTGACTTGCACTGCATTAGGTAACAGTTGTAGGAATCATAGAATCATGGACTGCCAGGTTGTAAGAAACCTCTAGGATCATCTAGTCCAACCTTTTATAGGTGATCTATAGTTGAAATGAGATAGCCCAGCACCCTGTCCAGCTGAGCCTTAGAAGTGCCCAGTGCAGAGGCATCCACCACTTCCCTGGGGAGGTTATTCCAATGTTTCAGTGTTTTCATGTCAAAACATTTTCTTCTGGACTCCAGTTGGAATCTCCCCAGGAGCAACTTGTATCCATTCCCCCTTGTCTTTTCACTTCTTATAAAAAGGGGGTCTCCATCACCTCCCTGGTCAGCACAGTGTTGTAGCACCCCAGGCCAGTGCTTCCCTGGGGAAGGCTGGGTGTTTCCATTTCCACACTGCTTTGGGAATCTGGATGGATGGGCCACTCTAAGGCCCTGATTCACTGTGCACAAGCAAGAGTTAACTCCCACTGGGATCACCTGAAGGTGCTCTTTGGCTGCTGTCCCTTCCTTCTTCATAGCTGTTAGGGTCCAATAGATTTTGCTAAAATGACGAGGCAGAGTTGCTAGCAACATAAATGTTTATTAAAAATTAAATGCACATCAGAAATAAAAAAAACTGGTCAACCAGGATCCTCACTAACAAAGGGTGAGAATCCCAGGCTAACGTATTGGGGAATATTTATAGCCTCACAGATACACATAACAAACTAGATAGTACAAGCCTTAGACCCGTAATCTTCAAGGCTGTGGCTCATAGAGGTCTGGTTTTCATCCAAAGAGTTTCAAGCTTCCCGGATCCTCCTTTTTTTTATCTTATCTCTGTAGCTCCTGGCTGTAACAGTTCACATAATGGCCCGTGCTTTGGCCTAACAAGGAGGGTTGATCGATGCCTCTTGTTCTTGTGGGAGATTTCAGTCTTCCTGATATCTGCTGGAACTATAATAGAGCAGAAAGAAAGCAGTCTAGGACGTTCCTGGAGTGTGTGGAAGACAACTTCCTTGCATAGCTGGTGAATGAACCAACAAGGGAAGGTGCTCTCCTGGACTTGCTGTTTGTGAATAGAGAAGGCCTTGTGGGGGCTGTGGCAGTAGGAGGAGGCCTAAGACAAAGCGGTTATGAGATGATAGTGTTTTTCAGTTCTAGGTGAAGCGAAGAGGGTGGGTAGCAGGACAGTAGCATTAAACTTCCAGAGGGCAGACTGAACTCTTAAGAAGGCTGGCTGGCAAAATCTCATGGGAGACAGTACTTAAGGGCAAGGGAGCCCATGAGGGCTGGGAGCTCTTCAAAAAGGAAATCCTAGTAGCTCAGGAGAAAGCCATCCCCATGTTCCAGAAGAAAAAGCCAGCAGGGGAAGAAATCAGCCTGGTTGAGCAGGGAGATCTTGAGTGATATCAAGAAGGAGAGAACTGTTTATGAGCTCGGGAATACGGGTAAGGCCTCTTAGGTGGACTACAGGAGGGAAGTGAGATTGTGTAGAGAAAAAATCAGAAGGTCTAAGGCTCAAATAGAAATCAGGTTAGCTA
This sequence comes from Coccyzus lansbergi, assembly GCA_033558105.1. Classification (NCBI taxonomy): domain Eukaryota; kingdom Metazoa; phylum Chordata; class Aves; order Cuculiformes; family Coccyzidae; genus Coccyzus; species Coccyzus lansbergi. The sequence continues at coordinate 723,388 of JAUMJK010000421.1, read as the reverse complement.
AGGCTTGTGAAAGATATCAAAAAATCTTTCTATAAATATCTAAATAATAAAAGGAGGACTAGGGAGACCATACAGTCCCTATTGGATGTAGAAGGAACAACAGTGACACGGGATGAGGAAAAGGCTGAGGTACTTAATGCCTTCTTTGCCTCAGTCTTTAATTGTAAAGAAAGTTGTTCCCTCTGTGTACAAACCTAGGAGCTAGAGGAGCAAAATGATCCAAGAGGAGGTGGTCAGAGCCTTGCTTGCCCAACTAGACACTCACAAGTCTATCAGGCCAGATGGGAACCATCCAAGGGTATTGAAGGAGCTGGCAGATGTGCTGCCCAAACCCCTTGCCATCATCTTCCAGCAGTCCTGGAAGACTGGGGAGGTACCACTGGACTGGAGACTGGTTGATGTTGTGCGTATGTACAAGGGTCGCAGGGAGAATCCGGGGAACTACAGGCCTGTCAGTCTGACCTCAGTGCCAGGGAAAGTCATGGAACAGGTGATCTTGAGTGCTATCACGAAGCACTTGCAAGAGAACCGGGTGATCAGGCCCAGTCAACATGGGTTTACCAAAGGCAGGTCTAACCTGATCGCTTTTTATGACAAAGTGCTGCTGGATGAGGGAAAGGCTGTGGATGTGGTCTTTCTGGACTTCAGTAAAGCCTTTGACACAGTTTCTCACAGCATTCTGCTACAGAAACTGTCAGCCTCTGGCCTGGACAGGCGCACACTCTCCTGGGTAGAAAACTGGTTGGCTGGCCGGGCCCAGAGAGTGGTGGTAAATGGTGTTAAATCCAGCTTGAGGCCAGTGACAAGTGGGGTTCCCCAGGGCTCAGTGCTGGGTCCAGCCCTGTTCAATGTCATCATCAATGATGACTTAGCAAGTTTGCAGATGACACTAAGCTGTGTGGAAATGTTGATCTGCTGGAGGGTAGGAAGGCTCTGCAAAGGGATCTGAACAGGCTGGAGTGCTGGGCAGTGTCCAATGGCATGAGGTTTAACAGGGCCAAATGCCGGATTCTGCACTTGGGGCACAACAACCCTATGCAGAGGTACAGACTGGGAGAAGTCTGTTAGAAAGCTGCCTGGAGGAGAGGGACCTGGGGGTGTTGGTTGACAGCCGACTGAACATGAGCCAACAGTGTGCCCAGGTAGTTAAGAAGGCCAATGGCATCTTGACCTGTATCAGAAATGGCGTGACCAGTAGGTCCAGGGAGGTTATTCTCCCTCTGTTCTCAGCACTGGTGAGACCATTCCTTGAATCCTGTGTTCTGTTCTGGGCCCCTCACCACAAGAAGGATGTTGAGGCTCTGGAGTGAGTCCAGAGAAGAGCAATGAAGCTGGTGAAGGGGCTGGAGAACAGGTCCTATGAGGAACGGCTGAGAGAGCTGGGGTTGTTTAGCCTGGAGAAGAGGAGTCTGAGAGGAGACCTCATTACTCTCTACAACTACCTGAAAGGAGATTGTAGAGAGGGGGGAGCTGGCCTGTTCTCCCAAGTGACAGGGGACAGGACAAGAAGGAATGGCTTCAAGCTCCATCAGGGTAGGTTCAGGCTCGACATAAGTAAAAAATTCTTCACAGAAAGGGTCATTGGGCACTGGAACAGGCTGCCGAGGGAGGTGGTTGATTCACCTTCCCTGGAGGTGTTTAAGGCACTGGTAGACGAGGTCCTGAGGGACATGGTTTAGTGTTTGATAGGAATGGTTGGACTCAATGATCCAGTGGGTCTCTTCCAACCTGGTGATTCTATGAGTCTGTGATTCTGTGAACCCCGCAATAGCCTGCTTCACAAATGTTGCTTTGCAAGAACAGCAGGCATTGCCTTTAATAGGTTGGCATCTGCTGGTGTCTTCACTAAATAGAACTCATCTACTAAGGATCTTCAAAGTGTTTTCCATGCCTGTGGTTCCAACAGAGCTATAATTTGGGAGTAGGTCAAAAAGAAAAATCCACCTTTTACCTCTGCTTCTAATTCAGAATCTCAACAAGGACATAAACAAGAATTTCTTTGGTTACAGATGGATTGAGTGGCTGTTTTGTCCTCTGCTGCATGTTTGGTGAATGACGTATCAATTCCTGAGGCACACACATGCCGTACCTTGTGTGAGAAAACTTCTCTGGTAGTTGTAGCAAATGACTGACTCTTAACTGGGAGAAACCTCCCTCCACTGCGGTGGCCAGTTCTCACCATAGACCTGATGTGGGACTGGTGACAGTTTGTTTGCTGTGTTGTACTCAAGTATGTTCACTCAGATGTTGGAGATAAAATACATCATGCAAAAGTTAAAATTGAAGTGCCTCAAGTTTTCTGAAAAGAAAGTGTTAGAAAGAAAAAATCTACTGTATTGTTTCAACACAGTCTGAACCAGTTTTGAATATGTGTAAAAAATGTTAACTTAAAAGTTGCATAAACTCTCACTTAGTATTGTATGTGAATTAGGGAGGATTCTGCTTCAATGTTACTGTAATTGTCCTATTTGCCACTGACAGCCCATCTACATTATATAAATCATCTCTAGAGCACTTAATTTAGTACTGTTACAGTCCAGATGAAATATTTGTGTAAGTTCCCTTCTTTTGATATAAACTTCAGTTACAGAGAGAAAATTGACTGTAAAAATGACATTGTAGGACTCTGTATTTATCTTCTCTCAGTAATTTCCATAGCAAATTTACATCGTTTACCAGTTGAAGGCTTTTTTTTCTTGTTGCCTGACTGTAGGCATGGCAAACTGAGCATGAAATTGTAACATCATGATGTGTTTCTCCAAATCACACTTGTCACACTGTAAACTCAGTAGAGGCAAAAGACAGATTTGGTGTCAGGGCTGTACTTGTAGCAGTGATCCTTCTGTAATTATAGAAAGGCTGTTTTCTTAAATGATACCACACCTCCTCTATTCCTAGTCTGTAGAGAAGGAGGGCCATGGTGATGTTAATATTAACAGTAGTGTTTTGCAGCCCAAGTCAAGAGCTGGCACTTTTTTGTGATACGCATTGTATTATCAGGAGACAAAATGTAAAACCTTTGCCTCCAACTGATTAGTCTCATATGCATCCTTTGATGCTTAAAAAGAGGGTTCTTTCCCTCAGGGCGTTAATAAAATTTTCCTTTTCTGTCTCATTGTCTATCTGCAGCCTGAAGTCTGCAGTATTTTTGGATATCCTACCAGCCTGACAAAGGCTGTTGTAGTTGGCCAGTTGGTTAAAAAAGTTCCTAGCAGGGATGGGAGATAGACAGGCAAGCACAGACATACAGTTACAACATAAATCTTGCTTCAAGAAGAAGACAAAAGAGATCTTTTACACCAGAGATCTTGCATTTGTATTGTTTTCAATTCAGCATCTTTTCAGTGCAGATTCTTGTGTGAATGCCCAAAGACTTTGGTAAGACAAGGTAGAACTCATTAAAATTGTTTTGTATAACATTGCAGAAGATAAATTAAAACCCAGACTCAGCAAGTCCGTTGAAAGCACTAAGTAAATTGTCGTATCGACCCCACAGCTGTAACGTAGAACACCCAGTGAAATGGGTATACATGTGCAGCAAGAGATCTGAGGGATCTGGAGTTGTGTACGGTAGATACATTTAAATCTCACATAGATTTCATGAGGTTCAGAGTATGTGCTCAAGATGAAATTAGGCAGCATATGGTCTTGGTGTCTGTGACTGTCAACACATCCCTTTTCCCTTCGACCATAGAAAACTGTCATCAAGAGGTAACCTGCTGGTGGAGAAAAATCACTTATTTGTTGGCAGTCTACTCCAAAAGCCAAACTTAAAAAGCAAGAGTGACATATTAGAAAGTAGCAAAGTTCCGAGATAAATTCCAAATAAAACTGTTTAGATAAAGGGCTACATTTAAAGTGAATGGCACACCCATTTAGATAAAAACTAGTGCCTTCCTGTGGTTCTGTTTTGTCCAGAGAGGCACTGGTGGCGTTCAGAGAAAACCCAGCACACCACTTTTGAACTGCACCATGCACTGTACGGTCTTGAGTGCCAGAGATAATTCAGTGCTCAGCTTTTCCTGGCTTTGGAGATGGGGGAGGGAGTTTCTGACTAACATCCATTTTTGATGTGCAACAAAAATGCCACATGGAGTCAAATTGGTGATTGCTGCTCCTTCAAATAGAGTGTTATTTCTTATTTGTGACATCTTAAAAAAACTCACTTCAAGCTTGTCTTTCAAGCTTGTATATTCTTGGCCAAATCCTTGATGAATCCAGGGAACAATCTGTAAAAGACAGTCTTACACAGGGTTTTTTCTCCATTTTAGTTCAAAAGATCTATAATTAATATTTTTTAAGAATATTCTTTTAATCTACTGATCCCCAGTAACTTGAATGCCTTTCCTGCGATGATCATGGTAATAAAAGGCATGTCTCCGTAGCTTCTGCGTTGTGCAACCAGACCAAAGATTGACGCATTCCTGTGCCTCACTGCTGCCAAAGGTGCGGTGTGTTCATAACTCCAGTTTACGGATGACAAGTAGCTTTCTAAAACTACCAGCCTTTTAGCCTCCTGTCTCTTCTCACTGGGGATAATATTGTCATTTAGAATCTGCAGACAACTGCTGCAGTAAAGAATTGAATGGTTTTAATGGAGACTTCTGCTGTGTCTGCGAGTGTAAATGTAGGTACACAATTCACATGCGTTCCTCCCTCTGTGTCCTGATGAATTTCAGTGGGCTGTTTTATTTGAGGGGGAAAATAGGTAATTTAGTTACCATCGCTGAATTATTTGCAATATTCTACTGAGGGAGAAAATCCTTCTTTGCAGAAGGCCAGAATGAGCCTGCATACCTATGAAATCACATCGCAGTCCTCAAGATGGGCCTGAAGTCATACAGAGACTTTTTGTTTCCTTATGATGTAGAGATAAGGCCCACAAAAAGCTTGATGACAGTTATGTACCTGGTGTACTGGTAAACCTGTCACTGACTGGGATTGTGTCCTTGCTCCCTTTTGTTCTCTTTGTGTTTTGCCATCTGTTGCTTTCTGGCTGGAACAAGAAGTATCTCTGCATTACAGCCTAGTGTTGTGACACTCCTGTGTACATACATCTACTCTCAAATGTCTTGGGTAACATAAAGGGGTTTTGGTATAAGCAGCATGAACCCACACAGAAGTCTGGCTAAACACTAGGGGTGAAAGTGCTACTGGTGTCTGAAGTTTGGGACCTGATCTGCACACCTCAGTGTCACAGCCTCAGCTCCTCAGATAGTCACCTCTGTGGCAGACACTGCATTTGAGCTCTGCGTGTCACGCTTAGCCTGATGACATAAAGAACACAGCTGCTGATGAGATGAATCTGCTCTGAGAAGCTGCCCCCCATCTTACTCTCCCTTTCCTTTAATACCCCAGGATGAATCCTTAAGGAGCTGCTTCCCTCCCATACTCTGTTACAAACCCAGCCTTACCTTTAACTGTGCCTTTTCCTGTGGTAACTTTCTTCTTAAGGTAAAGAATACAAAGGCATTTTAGAAAATTGGATGGAATCACGTTCCATCCCAGGTAATCACAGTAGACACACCTTCTCGTGTGTATTCATGTTTAGTTCCTTATTACAGTCTTGGTTGGAAGATCTACAGGAAAAACTATTCAGCCTCTTCAAGAATTGATATCTGATATATTTGGTTGTCAGTGTTGGGCAGCTGTTGAACTAGAAGCCAGAGTTCTGAAGGATACCCTCAGTGGGCATTCCTTGTTCTTTAGCTCTCTCTTTTAATAGTGAATCAATTTTTGGAACACAAAAATGTGATTTTTTTTATTTTAACAATGAGTTTTTGTATTTCCCAGTTGGCTGTATCTGTTTTTTTAAGAGCAACAGGATGTCATTCAAATCTGAGTTATAAATCGTAGACTCATAGAATCACCAGGCTGGAAGAGATCCACCGGATCATCAAGTCCAACCATTCCTATCAAACACTAAACCGTGTCCCTCAGGACCTTGTCTACCTGTACCTTGAACACCTCCAGGGAAGGTGAATCAACCACCTCCCTCGGCAGCCTGTTCCAGTGCCCAATGACCCTTTCTGTGAAGAATTTTTTACTTATGTCGAGCCTGAACCTACCCTGATGGAGCTTGAAGCCATTCCTTCTTGTCCTGTCCCCTGTCACTTGGGAGAACAGGCCAGCTCCCCCCTCTCTACAATCTCCTTTCAGGTAGTTGTAGAGAGTAATGAGGTCTCCCCTCAACCTCCTCTTCTCCAGGCTAAACAACCCCAGCTCTCTCAGCCGTTCCTCATAGGACCTGTTCTCCAGCCCCTTCACCAGCTTCATGGCTCTTCTCTGGACTCACTCCAGAGCCTCAACATCCTTCTTGTGGTGAGGGGCCCAGAACAGAACACACTATTCAAGGAGCGGCCTCACCAGTGCTGAGTACAGAGGGAGAATAACCTCCCTAGACCTGCTGGTCACGCCATTTCTGATACAGGCCAAGATGCCATTGGCCTTCTTAACTACCTGGGCACACTGCTGGCTCATGTTCAGTCGGCTGTCAACCAACACCCCCAGGTCCCTCTCCTCCAGGCTGCATCTAGAGTGCTGCATCTTGTTCTGGGCTCCTCAGCTCCAGGAAGTCAATGAGCTACTTGAGAGAGTCCAGTGGAGTTCACGGAGATCATGAGGAGAGTCTGAGACCTGCGTCTGTTTAGCCTGGAGAGGAGTAGACTGAGAGGGGATCTCGACAATGCTGATCAATATGTAAGAGGTTATTGTCAAGAGGCTGGGGTCAGATTCTGTTCAGTGGTGCCCAGCGGCAGGACAAAGGTCAGTGGGCATGAACTGGAGCACAGGAATTTCCACCTAACATGAGGATAAATTTCTTTGCTGTGAGGGTGACAGAGCACTGGAAGAGACTATCCAAAGAGGTTGTGGAATCTCCTTCTCCAGAGACATTCAAACCTGCCTGGACGTGTTCCTGTGTGACCTGCTTGAGATGACCCTGCTTTATCAGGGAGATTGACCTAGATGAGCTTCAGAGGTCCCTTCCAACCCCCACCATTTTGGGATTCTGAAACAGTGTGACCCATCTGGATTTTTTTTACTTGTCTCATGCCTGAAAGGAAATCTCTAGACCACAAACGATCAGAATTAGGGTTTTTTTAGTTTCATGAAAGGTTACCTGTGGAGTGCCTCACATTCATTCTGAAATTTATTTCCTGATGAATCCAATTTACATTAATCTGGGCTCATTAAAAGATAATTATTGTGCTGAGAAAAGGAACACAGCATACATCAATAGAATATCTGTAATTGTTTTAGTTGTATGATAAAGACATAATTCTGAGTTCAGCTTTTCATAATGCCACTCTTATAAATGTCAAAACTGGATTCTTATTTTAACAGCTATGGCAAAACTTAATTACTGTGATAATTATGAAGAAGGAGATGCCTTGCACCAGCTTACCTTCTCTCTGTTATCATAGTATAAAAATCTTCAGTGTTATAACAACTGTGATTTTGAAAGAGACTACTAGAATGGTAAATGTTGAAATATCTTGATCTGCTATATTTGGCTCACAGGAGAATAGCACTTTTAAAGTCAGCATTTGGGAGGCACTATTAAACAATGATCCAGTTGCAAAACTGCTCTATACAGTTTCCTAACAGATAACATTTGAATAAATTTAACAGTGATATCAAATAGAATATTTGTGTCTGTCTAGGTAATTTTGTTCCATGTTTGGAAGTCCATACTAGAGTTTTGCTTGCCCTCCTTTTGACTTTCTATCATAATAATTGATGAATACTCACATTTCTATAGCTATATGCCTTCACATTCCAGGTATTCCATAGCATTAACTAATGAATCATCACAGCAGCTGCATAAACTCAGAGGATACACTGTACAATAGAGTTCATGTTCTGTAGCCCTGGCATTCCAGGATAACAACCTGATAATTTCTTCTTGGTATATGCAAACAAATGAACTGTAATGCAGAGGAAGGAATAAAGAAAATGAACAGCCAGGAAAAAGCAGAAGGGCAGATGAATGATGCAGGCTAGTACCAGAAATCACTGAAAACTGGTGTGTGTGATCCATATAGGGACTACTGGTAGAAGGGTTCTTTCTCTTATCTGTCATGAAATATGAGTCAGCCAACAGCAAAATAACTGATAGGTGCTGCCATACGGACTGCATTTTTAGAATAGAAAATTTCATTCTTTTTTGAGGGCTTTTTCTGTGTTTGTACCAGCTTATTGATGGGTTTCTGGTACCTTTTATGGCACTGAATTGAGTCCCAGCTGGAGAGGGTGAACATTGGTTTGCTTATGTTGCTGTTGTGCTGCTACTTCTGTCATAAAGCCGAACTGTAGATTTAAACATGTGCTTATGTCTGTAGATATTTAGGATTGAAGAGTTTATACTTCCACAATCAAGGCTTCTCTTGAGGTGTTAAGGCCTAAATTTATAAACCAGCAGTGCGCAGTCTGTAGTGATGTGAAACTGTGTGGAATCAGTGAACAAAACCTGAAGGAATATGTAGACCTAACACAGAACAAATGCATCAATGTCAGCGGCAGCTTTGCCATACCACATGCATCTCTCTCGTGATCATTGAGTAAGATTCTTTTCTCTGCCTCACTAGAAAATTTACACAGAAAAAACGTTTATTGACCCCTCTGGGAGTGAGGAGACCAAACCCGTCAAGATTAAATTCATAAACATACTTACTAGAGCCTTTCTTACTAGAGGGGCTCTGAATGTCCAGGAAAAACAGGGCTGAAAATGAAGGTTAAAAAATTAGCACCATTTGATGCAAAGACTAGACTTTAAATTCTCATTCCTAAGAAAGTTTCCTTTGTAGTTTGTATTTATAGAAAGCACTTAAAATTGTAAGGATAACTTTCACCCTGAAACCTTTCTAATCTGTTTAAAGAGCATCCTCCCTGGGAAGTGAGTTATGCATTTGGGTTTGGTGCACCTGCAACAATTGACTACTTTGATTAAAAGTCTAATGTAAAATTAAGAATGTTTTTTTTTCAGTATTTTTTTTCAGCTATATAAATGTTGAGGTTCTTTGTAAAGTGCAATACAGTTTCCTTACTTTGCGAAGTAATACAGTTCTCTGTGTGTCTCAGATAACCTCAGGCTTTTAGGTAATCCAAATATGCAATGAATTTCAGCTAGTAATGATGTATGGGACATTAGCACCTTTCATCTGAAAATACTGAAGTATAAAACAATACTTAACTCTCAGAGAAGGCCTTCTGATGGGCAGACCAAGGCATGAAATGGGGAGCATTATTCATGTTTCGTCGTAGGTCAACTACTTTATCTGCTTGCTCTCAGATCATTTCCCCTTCAATAGGCACAAAGTCAGTTTTAACATGGTGGGTTTATGATCCTACAAAGCAAAAACCACCTCCCACTGCTTCTTACATTTCACAAAGGTGGGGATATGACTGTGATAAGGCTCCAATTCAGAAGTTTGTCCATATTTAGAAAAACATTTAGCACATCCTAGGCCAGGTTTACATGTGCATATGCATGTGATTAAAGGAAAGCAAATGCTGTATGACTGCACCAGATGAACATGAGGGAACATCCAGTCCTGTGACATGGTCTGAAAGACTGCAACTGGATGAGTTTGGCACAAAACTCAATCCTCTGGCTGCCCCAGCTGTGTACTTTCACACTTCTACACTCTTCTGCACCACGACCTTTCTGTACCACATGCTTTGCAGAAAAAATGCATCTCCCAAAGATGTTCCAAAGACATACAGCTTCATTTTATTAGAGTTACTACAGATACAAAGTTGTCATGAATCCACCAGTGCAGATTGCTGAGATAGTAATGTGCCTGCCTCAAATAGTTTGCAGTTGTTTTCCAGTGGTTTTCTGTCTAAGATTTTATGTCTTAAGACAACCTGTGATTAGGAGAAAGTTCTGTTTATCACAGTGAAAGGCTGGGGGTTTTGAGTTCCTTCCTGTATTTTGAAGGATATCACTACCACATGTGTGGTAAATACACTTGTCTGTGGAAAGAGACAAGTGTATTTACAGACTATACCTGCAACTGAAATAATGAATAAAGCTCTTTGCAGATGAAGAACACACATCTGAAATACCCTATCACCCAGAATTTCTTTCTAAAGTTAAATTTGCACAGAATCTCTCCTAGGAAAAGAGGAAATTGATTTGCTTACTGAATTGCTCACAGGAAAAGCTGATTTTGAAAGTTTAAGTAATTACAAAGAGAGAAAAATGTCTAGGTCCAAATCACAAGATTTTTATATCACTGCTCCTCCATTCCTTGCCTTTGACTTTGCTGTACTGCAGGTGTCTATTCCCTTGTCACAATGAGGATTCAATGTACATGAAGACATAGTCATTGCATTCAGCATACACTGTAATGACTGAGAAGCAGATTTCTTTCTTTTCTCTCTTACTTGGTTTACTGAACTGTCCCTGGGGTGCTCATTGTTAAATGTATCCATAATATTGCTCCAACTGGAACAGAATCAAAAGATACAGAGAAAAATCCTACTTTGGTGTGAGCAACACCAAAATTAGCCAGTGGCTCATATCCACGCTTGGTATAAATCAGCATTTTCAACCCAAGGTGGATTTTGTCCATTTACACCAACTTGTTTTATTTGCAGTTCTGGGACAACTGAGTTTGGCTTGTCCTGCTAGAATAAATAGGGAAAGGGGAGAACAAATTATACTTCTCCAACACTTTTCAGATGATCTGTCTTTGTGATAGAAGTGTTCGTATTTTAATAAGTGCCTTTTCCACACAGTCCAGCCATTTCTGCTTGTGACTGCAAAGGGGTGATACAAGCAGTGGGTGTCAATTGATGTAACCTCAGCAGTGTCAACAGATAACTTTTTACAGCATGAACCTAGCACTATCCGCCTGCAGCTCTTCACTTGTAGAAAATGGCGTTGTTTATTATGAGGTGAGGCTGGCAGAATAGCCACAAAGTGCACCTAAATTATGCAGTGATCTGATACAGATTGAAATTTTCCCACTGAGGGTGTCCTCGTGCTTTCTTTACTGCTTGTTATGCAGACCCAGTTCAGGTTTGTTACTCTGCTTTCTTTATGTTAGCAAACAATATGTGTACTCTGCAAATCTGATGTCTTTATAAAATTTCAGTCTTATACTCTTAAATCTATTCCATATAAAACAGCAATCTGTCCATTTTTTTCACTCTGAATGTAACAATTACTAAGGTAATAGCAATGACTAATAGAACACCAGATCCACTCAAATTGAGATGGACTGGCTGGAAAACTTTTTTGATTGAAAGAGTTACATGCCATGTCATCCTGTCACCTTTCAGTTTGACAGTGCTCCCCCTGCACTTCTCATTTTCCTTGCATCTTATACTCTGGCAGTATCCAACAAGAATCCAAAGGCTGGAGCAGATGAGCAGTTCATCCATCTCTCCTCAGCTACAGCATACCGGGGGCTCAGCAAGCACCAATTTTGCTGATTTGGAACATGCTGCTTAGGAGTTCCTGCCTGAGGGAGATGTGGCAGACCTTGAATAAACAAACAGCAACATCAGTGCTATTGTTAGAAAGGATCTAACCTTCTGTTGTCTGTGATATCATTTTGTGATTAGAAAAAAAAAAAGATTAGAATTTGATAGGTGACCTTTGACATTAGTGAGTACAGCAGTTACACAGCCAGGAAAAGAAAGAAGGAGGAGAAAGAAAGCAGAACGGTTTAGCTACCTCTGGTGTGACATATACACATATTTGATTGATAAAGTATAAGAACTATATGTTTCTTATTCCAGTTGTCCTCTGCACTCCTCTTAGAAGAAGGGATAGTAATGAAGTTTTATTACTCATAAAATTAGCTTTGGTAAGTGCTCCCATTAACTAGATAATAAAAAGAGTTGTCTGAATGCTACAAACGAATTGTTTTTTTAAAATGTCAGTTAATTGCTAAATGGCTCCTGCTCCTCTCTGGCTACTTTGTCTTTGCAACAATGAAGACTTCAGCAACTGAGTGAAAGATTTTATGTCCCTCGTCTTGCGCCCCTGCAAGGAAATTCAAAAGACAGAACCTCTTAAACACTGCAGCCGCTTTTGATTTTAGAGCTTCCAGTGCATCTAGTCTGTGTCCTTGGACAGCCTGGCAGCCCAACTAACCAAACTTCCTGGGATGGTTACCTGGACTCTGCCAGGCTGTGGCTCAGCCCTAGATTCACCTGGATTTTCCAGAAGGGATGTTGCCAAAAAAAAGTATCGATAACATCCTTTGTAGCATAGTCTGAAGTGAAAGGGATCTTCCTTGGATTCCTGGGATTCACTGTCAGCATGGAGTCAGGACTCAGACCTGTTCAAGCTAACCCGTACTTCTCTGCAATCAGAGACCAACCATCTATGAACAAACAGGCAAGAGGAAAGTAGGACAAGGGGGCAGGCAGAGGGCAGGGGAAAATTCATACTCACAAGAGCAAAGCTTGCATCTGGAATCCTCATTCAAGCATGTTTATTCCTCCTTTGAATCTGACCCTGTGATGCTATTTACAGTACGGAACTGCTACCTGGGAAGCAGCTAGTCATATTAAGTCAGAACATTAAACTGACAAGTTGTAACTTGTAATTCCTATTGTTCAGTTTGTGTGAGTACTGAGCCTATGCTGCTGCTGGGGATGGTCTGCGTTAGTTGACATCTTGTTCCTCTGGCCCCTAAGATCTGTCTCTGCTTTGCTCTGGCTGGCTCTGACTCTGTGGTTTTTCTTTGTCCGTTCTTCTTGCTCATAATGTCTACTGATTTCAGCCTGGTCCAACAGAGCGTTTAAGCACATGTTTAGATTTAAGGATATGGAAAGAGTCTGACCGCAATAAGTGCTGTCATTATGAGCAACTTCTGAAAAGCTTCTCAACTGTCTGCGTAAAGTCTGAGTGTCCCCATGCAGAGCACACTTTTATTTGGGAGGAAAGGAGCCTAGGGACTTAGGCAGTAAGCTTTCTGGCTTTATTCACAGCCTAAATTATCATCAATAATAGAGGATTGTGTCACTGTGACTTATATGTTCACTTACCTTTCAAGAGTTGTGTTTAGTTCATTGTGTAGTTTAGTGTGAAGCAGATTTTTATTTGCTTTTATACAACAACACTGTCTTGGCATGCAGGCTGTCCATGCACTGTTTAGAAATCCACTACTTTCCTTCAAATCCTGTCACCTTTATCCTTTTCTTCTTGGATAAAATGCCTGTTGACTCAGATGCCAAGATTAGTTCCTGTTTTATTAAAAACATATAGTAGCACGTATCAAATAGGTAGAATTTTCTCCAGCAAAAAGGCCACCACTAGAGTCAGCCAGACTCTGCATCAAGTTTTAATAGGGAGCTCAGGGAATTAATTAGATATGTAAAAATTGTCAACAGGAATGAGAACTGATGTCTATCATGAAAAATATAACTTATGATTGAAGAAAACATATTGCTTAGGGACACATCCAACAGGTTTTTTTTTTTATGTGAGATCCAATTGACTTCAGTGGGAATCGTATATGGAATGAGAGTAGTGTATGGCACCCTGGTCAGTGTTCATTAGGTAGCTTTCGCTGTCCTGCAAGACAAGGGAGATGGTCATGAGGTTATACGTGATGTGATTCTGAGATGAATGCACATTCTGAGATGTAGAAAAGCCAGGTATGAACTAAATGGGTCATCTGAAGTGCATGCAAATAAACCCTTCACCCTCTGCTGCCAAATTATCTATTTTAGGTAGATCTACAGAAGAAATACATAAGTTTTGCTGAGTTTAAATTTATATTCTTAAGACAACTTTCCATATTCTGGTAAATGTAAATATGAATTTTATTTAGGTATGCTGGCAGTCCTACTGAATAAAGATCAGAGGAATCTTAAATGTCTTAGAGCAAATCAAACTCTCCAGATATTGCTGTACTTTTGAATATGCAAAACACAATGACTGTAAGGTCTTTTATCCATGAGGTTACTGAGTCTCTGAGGTGATACTTTGTTTAGGCCATTGACTATCCAGGAGATTCTCTTCCCACAATGCAGAAACTTCTCAGTTCCAATTCTCTGTGCATACAGAAACCCCGAAGCTCTACCAAGGGCAGTTTTTTCCCCAGGTCTGGTTTCAAAGAGATGGAGGCAGGAACTTCTGTAGGCTGTCTGGTGGGCAAAAGTGGTCTTGGGGGATGACCTTCAGAAATAGCAGCACCTCTAAACTCAGTAGTTTGTTTCTGTGCTGTGTTTCTACTGAGGTGGATAGATTTGGTTTTTATTTATTTTAGTTTATGGTATGGATTCACTTTTTTTCTCTTTCTCAGAATATATGTGTGTGCTGGTTACATGGTTAGAGGTACTGGTGTTAACATTGTTAAAACAAGAGTAAGAAATAGTTAATTGTAAATGTTCATTTATTACCTATAAATAAAAGCATGTACACCATGTTCCTCTCCAGGAAGAAGTTTAGTACTGTGATGAAATACTATTTATGAGTAAAGTAAGGTGCTGTTAACGGTGCTCTAGTAATAAAGGGGGAATTCTTTGGGTTTGTTGCTTCTTTGTTAAATGCTAAACCAAATAAAGGGGTTTGGAAGATGCCTGGGAGAAATAGGTAGGAGGCAGTTGGAAAAAAAGGGAAGAGGAAGGAAGGGTAGAGTGGTGGGCATGAGTACACATATAAATATATAAAATATATAAAAGCAGAAGAGGATTTTGAGCTCATCTGGAGAATTCTCAAAAGTCATAAATTGTGCCTTAAAAAACTGATGTAGGATGTACCTGTCTCTATGCATGATTGTACTGCTAGTACACATAAACAAACCAGACTGAACCTACTGAGTTAAAATTTTGCCAGTAATCCAGGTGAAACAAGCAGCTTCCTGCAAGTTGCTCCTTGAGTGGCCAGCAGTCCATGTTGGTGCCCCATATTGCCAGAACTACCTGATTTAGGCCAGCGAAAACTGATCTAAGGAGCTGCAGTATAAACATTTTAGACACTGAAAGCCAGGGATACTTCAGCTTTTAAGCTTTCTATGTGTTCTGAAAAGAAGATTGAGATTCCTGATATGAAGGGCTTTTGAAGATTTTCTTCTGGAACTAGTTTTTATTATAGAAGTGAAGTGAGTAAGCAATCATCTGCTTATCACAACTGCTGTTTCCCTGGCTTAGAGGGATCTTCCCTTTGACTGCTGAGGCTGGTTTAATGAGTGACAGTTCCTTTTAAGGCAGTACATTTGAATTCACTATTTGCCAAACTGTCTTTACGGCATATTCTCTAGAATCATCACTGATTTCAGGATTTTGTTTTCTAAAGAAATTGGAAACATTTGGAAATGAACCCCTAAAATACTACAAGGAATATTTTTAACTCTACTGTTCAGAGGTATCAGCTGTTCAAGAAGGTGAGCACTGCATGTTAACATGTCTCTTCAAAGTTCTGAAGCTGTTGCTGCAGTGTTACAATAAAAAAGCTATTCCATCTAGAACATATTATCAGTTAATGCAAACACAGGATTTTTAAAAAGCTATTATACTCTTTGGTACTCAGAGCAAGGAAACAATAAAATGAATACAATCTCATCAGTTCATGCTTGTGACCTTGAGTGGAGTGCTGGTACTTCACAGGACTCACTGGAAAGCCAGGAATAAGTCCCAGTATGACTCAGTGTTTTCTGTAAGACACAAATCTCTCTGTAAAGCAGTGTCAGCTCGGTACTGTGGCTAGGAGATAAGAGGCAGGAATAGCTCCAGAAGATTTAAATAGGGTCAAGAAAACATTATGATCAACTAATAGAGGCATCTTAGGATGGTAGTCATGAATATTTAAAGCCCCTTTCAAAGCTGCATTGGAATAGAATAAGCAAAACCTCAAGCACCTGAGGTAAAATAAGCAATTGTTTTCTAGAAATTCTTGATCAAAGTGACGGTAGTTACTGGACCGGTGAATCTGCAGATGGCAAGAGGTTGTAATCAGAATCCAAAGCGCAGACATATCTCAATGTAAAGCACAGTACTATATAAACACGGGTAGCTGCACTCTGCAGTAGCTGAGGATACATCCCTACCTTCAGACCCATAGGAAAGAACATAAGTATTTTCCTACTTGAGTTCCAGATGCAGGAAGCAAAAAGGATGTTACCAAGGGGAAAATGCAATATGCTGACCATCTGGTGAGGCACTTGCAGGCAGGGTGCGATCTCAGCTACAGGAATGGATCACCCACATCTTTCTTATCCAGACTGCCAAGCAGCAGTTGGGATGCAGAAAAGATTTGTCTATTAAGAGGTGCAATGAAATATCATCATATTGGAGAGAATTAACATAGCGAAGTGCAGGCTTCAGTTTCTTGGCTTTTTGTGGGTTTTGCACTTGGGTTCCGTAACATATCAATAATTAATGCAGTATTGCATTTGACCAGGTGTTTACCGTTAGCATGAGTGATGTCACAGACTGATCTCATGAACAAGTGACCCCGATTTAAGAAACATTATTTTTAAAATGTACAGGTTTAACCCTGTTTTAAGTGAAAGGTGTTACCAACTATTTAATTATAGAAAGCAATTAGTAGGATATATGAAATACCTATCTAGTTTAGTCACAGGGTTCTGAAGAAGTACTTGAATGCTTGCTTTCTTAGTTTTTCTTTCCTGATTTGCTGCTTACACCACATCTAGACATCTGTGAGTTTACAGTTACTGCCTTCTCTTTTGTCAATATGCTGGAAATTTTGGGAATTTTACAGAAGGTCCTTGGTCAAGATGTATTGACTCCCATACAGACATATACAGGGATGTTGTCATCTTGCACATTTCTCTGTTTACTGCTCATGAGTGTTGATTTTGGGGGACTTTTTGTGCAAGATACTCAGGCACGGTACAGCAACTACCAAGCAGGTCCATGGTGAGGAGGCAGGATTGAGATCAGGCCAGGGTATCAGTCCATGGGCTGGAAATCCACCGGGTTCATGGCCAGGCAGAGGGCTGGCTGGGACAGAGCTGGAGACAAACACATCTGCATTGTAGTTCAGAGAGAGGCTGAAGCCCCGGGCTGGGCTACAGTGGAACCTCTGGGTCCTTGGTCAGGGAGTATGGGTGAGGATCCCAGGACAGACTGGGCAGGGCCATTGAGTCCATCAGTGGATCCTGAAGCTTTAGCCCAGTATAGACAGCAGCACGTGAGTGGTATGTGTGAGGGGATTGTCTCCTGTTGTGTGCCTCCATGTATGCAGGAAGCTTTGCAACCACTTCCAGCTATGATAGCCACAGCCTTACTTTTCAGAGAGTTTATTGTGCATGTGTCATAGGTTCAGCTTGACCAGAATTTCCCTTTTGTTCTTATGGGGAGGAGCTGAGGGAATTTGGGCTGTTTAGGCTGGAGAAAAGGAGTCTGAGGGGAGACCTTATCACTGTCTATGGCTACCTGAAGGAGGTTGTAGAGAGGTGTTGGTCTCTTCACCCAAGTGACAGTTGATAGGACAAGAGGGAATGGCCTCAATCTGTGCCAGGGGGGTCTCTGATTGGACATTAGGAAAAACTTTTTCACTGAAAGGATTATCAAGCATTGGCAGAGGCTTCCCAGGGAGGTGGTCAAGTCACCATCTCTGGAGATGTTTTTTAAGACAGGTTGGTGAAGTGCTTAGGGATATGATTTAGTAGTGGACAGGTCGGTTGGGCTTAATGATCTGAAAGGTCCTCTCCAACATAGTAATTCTGTGATTCTATGATTCTAAATGTAACTTCCTTTCCAAGCTAGCATCTTAACCATCCTATGCTGGCATTCTTTGGTAACCTTCCTTGAAGCAACAGGTCAAATTTGGAACTCATCACGAGTCCCACGTTCTTTACTTTGACTGCACAATGTGGAGGTTACATTCAGCCCTTCATATTATGAGAGTTGTGTAACAAGCTAATGATTAGAGACTATCATTCCTTGTTTCTCCTCTTAGAGTCAGACATAGCATACACGGTTTTGATGCATTATTAAATACATCCACCAGGTAGTCAGGTTGAACAGTGTTCATTCTAAAGGCTCAAAAAGAGTACATTGCAAATGCAGTTTCTACTTATTCTGCAAGCAGAAGTGAAGAGTGGGAGAGATGGAGATAAAATTGCATATATTGATGGAGCGATTACTTCAGAAATTCATTTATGTTTTCTAAAAATTTTATGCAGATTTGTCCAGGTCGTTTGTATCTCTCCCTCTCATCTGCACACATGCTGAGGATTCTGAAACGCCACTGAATTCTTGTCTTCCGAGTTCTTTTTATCTTGTTTTCACTTTGGACTACATTGTACTGAAATTTAGCAGGGTTATGTTCTATCCCTAACTGCAAAGTTATCATAATGCTTCTAACATGGCTTGCATATCAATTACATTCCTATAACCAAGAATGCATGGGTTAAAGAGTCTGGAACAGCACATACAGAGAAATTAAGGATTTAGTTAGATTTTATAACCATGGGCTTGCAGTCAGTGTGAAATGAAAATGCATGCAGACTTGTTTTTTCTTTTCTTTCCTTTGCTGGGCAGCTGCCCAAATGTTGCATCTCTGAGTTATATGAGGGAGTTGATTTGGCTCCTGCACAAATTCCACATTCACTGAACTGCTTTCTTCATTTAGTTAACAGTCTTTCTGAGTAACACTGGGTTGAATTCATCTTTATTATTCAGTAATGGGAATCACTGCATGGGAAGCCCTTATCTGAAGTTCTGCATAGAAGTGCAGCTTGCAGATGCTCTAAATCCTACAGATTATTAGTACACTAAACTTGTATTTGATCTATAGGTATAAGTCTTCTACGTCACCTACCTGAGAGCCAGGATGGATGAAATTTAATAAACTGCCTGTATCCTTAGAGCTGTCATCTCCCTTCATTTAGGAGAACAAAATGTCCATCACTGCTCCTGACGATTATTAGGATAACGTTAATGTACTGTGAGAACCAATTCAACATCAAGGCAATTTCTGAGACACAGTAGGAAAATTTAAAACATTTTATTGTGCTAATATTACAGTTACAAGTGATATTTTAAAGCAGTTTCCCAAGATAATGTCAATGTGGTGCTAAGGCAAGTAGTTTCTTTTAATGCTGTTCACAGGAAAGCTGCTATCCACATAGATGCTGTAAAGCTTCTGAAAGCCTGGTTTAATAAAGTTAAAATCAAAATCAGTGTGATGCAGTATAGTTGTGAAGAAAAAAATGCAGGAATGGTTTCTAGAAGTGTATACCCATGCATGCAGTATGAAGCAGTACTGCAGTCAGTACACACCATTGACCACATAATGGGGTGCAGTGTAGTATTGTATCATTTTCCATCTAAGAAAAATGGAAACTCTGTAAACATATGCAAAAATATTTAGCTATTACCTCCAAGGCACTATTGCACCCCATTTCTAGAATATTAAGACTAACTAATCATGTATGTAATAAAAAAATGCTGGTTTTCTGTAGCAGCATACAAGGGAAGTGTCATCTTTGTAGAGATGGAAAACTGACATACCACAGAAATGATTATTTGATCAATTTAACTATCAGAGAGGTTATAATAATCATAAACCATTTCAAAACATCATTAACAGAGCGTTTGAAATCATATAAATGAGACATTGATTCATGTTCATCGTCAGAGTTATTTTATGTGCTTTTGTGGTCCTTAAATACTGAGAGGTAGTTTTCACATAGTTGTGGACATTTATCTTGTCCTGGTTTAGAAGAGAGATTCTTGATCATAACTAGTTTGTAACCAAACAGAAACAAAACCAGCATCTTATGTCCCTAAAACAAAACAAACAAAGAAAGAAAATCTCCAGAAGGTGTCAGAAAAATGCAAGAGAATGAAGGAGACCTCAGCATGGGATAGGAGTGGAAACTCCCTTGCAACTGGTATTATAGATTGGCTGTCAGAACAGTACATATTGGGCAATTACTTATCTCAAATTTGGTGTGGAAGACTTTGGAAAAGAAGTGGTTCAGCACCACTTATATCCTCTTTTTATGCTTCTTCACCTATGGATGTCTTTACCCATATGCATGCCTTAGTGCAATTATGTCTCTCATTGTAGACAAGTATTAGTGGTATTTGTGAATGTTGTGTATGCCTAGGATAAACACTGACTTTTAAGGCACTTACTTGTGAGGCTACCATGGAATTAAAGAAATGTAATTGATAAGTGTGTTCATTCGATTAGTGAAACTCCTGCATTTTCATTGCAGTGTTTCATAAAGTCCATGTGCCTCTGCATGGGAATGCTGACGTTTTTGAGGATCATTAGCATAAAGACGTGTTAATGATGGCTTCCCCATTCTCTCTTTCTTCTGGTATTGTGCACATCCTTTACTTCCAATGGGGAAAACTGACCTCTTGCAGAGTTTAGAGGCAGCAGATGAGGGCTGGGAGGCTCTTCTTCCCTTCTGAATGCCACGAGAGACCAGTGGCAGTAATGCGGGCATTGGATTTTTCATTCAAATTTTCTACAGTTCCTCTTTTTCTATGACAAAGGGATTTCCTTAACTAGGACACACATTAATGATCAGATACTTTTATCCTTTCTTGCCAAAGCCCAAAATCTTTTCTCCTATTTATTCTTTGGCTGTTTCTGCTTCATCATCAATGTCAGCAGTTTTATTAGTTACAATGCCTAATTTAACATCAAAAGAATCAGACCACCTCTCTGGTGTGTGAATGACTGCACGACCTGACTCAGGGAAGACAGAAGGCAAGGCAAAGGTTTCACAGGGATCAGGTTTTCTCTCTGCCAGCATTGCTGGCTTAAATGTGGGGAGAGCTAAGGGAGACCGTGATGAGTACAAAAGCAGCAGTACAGACCTTTTTATACTAGATCCCAA
The DNA here is from genome assembly GCA_033558105.1 of Coccyzus lansbergi. NCBI lineage: Eukaryota > Metazoa > Chordata > Aves > Cuculiformes > Coccyzidae > Coccyzus > Coccyzus lansbergi. The sequence continues at coordinate 702,590 of JAUMJK010000421.1, read as the reverse complement.
ACATGTGCCTGTGAAAGCATTTCCTAAGGCAGCTCTCCATCACTGCTTCTATTAAACCCTTTAAGTCAGTGTGTAATCTGGTGCATTTTATTCATCCAAATAGATGTATCTGAATGAGAACTCACCCTGTGCATAAAGGATGGCCAGTAGAAAGATCACAGTTCTTATTTGTTGTCCTCTATTATTGTAACCATATTACAGAGGATAATGAAGTGCAAGGTACAGCAATTAGTTGGTAGCAGCACAAATGATAAGCACAGCACTATTAATTTCATATGCTGTGCTGTGCAATGCAGCCTATTGATTTGATGGCAGCTTTTATTTTTCCCTTTTACTCTCTAGTAAAAAACAATGCAGAGATTTATGTGAGCAGTACTGTTTTGGAATACAGATCAGGCTGGAGAAACGCTGGTGTGAATCTTTACATGGTCTCTACTTAAAAAGACTGACCTAGGTTAATTCATAAAGTGCTTTACAAAATAGGATGAATGCTGTGTGTTCCACAGTAGGGCTCCTTGGCTTTTTAGCTCACACCTGACTGCTTATTAATCTGCCTTTTAACTGTACCTGCGTGTAGCCACACATGGTTGGAGCCACCAGCAATGTATCTCTTTCCAGGCCTCTCCAAACTGGGTCACTCTTTTGCTATTGGTTAGTGTTAAATTATTCCCTTTGAGATAACCAGGATGCTCCATGGCGCAGTCTATTGTCATATGCTGGCACTGAGATTTTGTAACAGATTATGGACAATCTGTCTCTTCAGGCTGTTCGGGGATATAGGAAAAATTAGACACATGTTGCTCTTTCATACTGAGAAATCTGAACAAAGACAACAAAAAACCCCCTTATTTTTCCCCATTTATTATAAAATTATTATTGCCTATTGAAGTAAGGTAAATAAAACACGTTGAATAAAGAATTCTAATGCTGTCTGAAACTTGTCATTATCAAAATGTGTGGATGGATTTCAATGAGCAATATTTTCATCATGAGGTGGTTTTGATACACATCAACTTCCACAGACCACTTGGAGGCTGAAAGCCCATCTAGTCGTTATTTCTAGATTGAGGTCAAATGACTACAGGATGATAACACATTGAAATTAGTTTGTAATTAGGTTCTCCTGGTGCAATTTTAAACATTTGCTTCCTCATTTTAATGGAAAATGTGTATCCAAAAGAATTTTGTTGTTGGTTTCATGGAGATTTTAAGTTCAGTCTAAATCATGGCCTCTGTATACATGCAGGCCACTAATGTTGTAGGAATAGTTCTATAGATGTCAAGAAGTTTGGAATTCTATCCATGCATGCATCTCCTGAGTACACAGACATATACTTGAATATTTCAGTTCTGACTAAACAATATGCATTCCATGTATATTAATAAGGTGTACCTATAGCTTATATTTCATCAGTATGTTTTATATATTTTATACATATATATGTAATAATTTGATAACCTGTATATCTGTGTCTTTATATGTGCACGTGTGTCTGTGTGCGTGGAGATGCATGTTTGATATACTAACAGCTGTCTATCTTAAGTTATGGGTTATTATGAGAGACTATGTACATATAGATAGGTGGATAGATAGATATTATCTTCTTACTTGCACAATTCCCCTTTGAAGCATTTCCTAAATCAGAAGCCATTGGTGCCATTCAGGAACAACTTTGCCTTTGCCTTGTCCCTCTTCCTTTTTCTCTTTTAGAAAGACTTCGAATCTCTGTTAAACTCTAGGTCCTTTTTCACAAACGTGAATGTGCAAACTGCCCTCTGGCTTACAGCCCATGGTCCAGGGGCAGTCTGGGCCTCCTTTTCTGCAGTGCAATTGCAGACCTATCATTTTGGCATAGTGTTTCTCTCTTGGCCAAGCCCCCAAACATGCTGTCACCCTCACCCTCCTGTCCCTGTTGCCTGTTCTTGACAATGATGCCTGTCCCCTCCTTGGAATGCCTTTTGGTCTCCTTCCCTCTCCACCTACACATAACCTCATTCATGTATGTGTTTGTCCACACAAACTCTCATTTCAAGAAATAAATTCAATAGATGTGTCCGTCTGGACAGTTCAAGTTATTTGGGTTTCAGAACAGAAGCATTTGCATCTTCCTCTCTCTCTGTGCCCTGCTTACTACTCCTTTTGTGCTTTGTGAGGGACCTCACTGGACTTCTGGTTGTCATCCAAGCACACAACATGGTTTTCTCTGCATTGGTCTCCTATAACTTCACGTCCGGGCTATGTCTAAATGATTTGGCATAAAGTCTCATGAATGTCTATTCCTTCCCCTCTAGTGCTGAATTATGTGAGTTAGTGAATTGCAGACTTGGAATTTAACAGGGTATGGCTTTTAGTGTACTTGTCTCCGATAAATAGACATTGTCCGCCAGTGAACATGATAAATATTTTCACCTAATATTGTAGGTTAAAAAGAGAATTATATTGGAAATATAATTCTCAAAAGCAAGCAGTGAGATGATAAATGCTGTGAAAAACAACTCAGTCACTGCAGTGTATGGAATTTTCTAGTTGTGGTTTGATATCGTTTCTGGTTAACACTGCACAGAGAGAACACTGATGTTGATATAATTAAAAGATGTGTAAGCAAATTGAGAACTGAATACATATTTCACAGCTTAGGATGATAAACAATCCTAATAACCTTTTTACACCACTAAGGAAACCTATTTTGTGTTCTAAAGGACACACAGCCAGTGGCTGAAGAAATTCTAGCAATTTGTTGGAGACAGTGATATGTTCTGGAACAAACCATCCCTACTACCCCTGCCTCTGGTTTAGGTTATTTCTCTGGCCAGTGCAGTCACTGGATGAAGCCTTACCTTTTGGTTGAAAACAGAGAGCAAGCCCATAAATTTTGCACTCCCATGCCCTCTGGCAAGCTGGAGAAGTAATGATCCAAAAGGGTTTAGAAGTTTTATTGCAGTAGGGTGGCAGCAGGGGTCGAATCTGCACCAGAAGACCTAAAACTAATTTTGTAATTTTTATATAGGCAAAGCTGCAGGGATTTCTGCTTGGTTAAGGAATGCATGATTGAGGCCACTGACATTAACAGCCACAACATCCACTCTGCATCTCAAAGTGGTTATCTACCATGAAAGAAAAAGCCATATAATAACAAAATCCCAATATTTTCTGGTTGGTTACAAAGGGGTTGTGTGCTTCCCATGCACAAGTCTAGTCTGTACATGGAGCTTATTTCTCTTTTCCTTCTGCTATCAAAAGGAATTTTAGGAACTTTCCTGTGGTATTTAATGTACATCTTTTGCCTGTATGGGCTCTGAATGTCACCAGTATTGTTATGAGGCTACATGATCAATAAATGTCAGCTTACAAAGTACTTTGCCAGTTTAGGTAGCAGAAATGAAAACATAAGCTTCAGTTCTCTTTTACTGGTCATGGCAAATTGATTCTTTTGGGTCTACCTTGCATTTCAATCACTTCATCCACCTGAAGAGAAGTGGATTTCTCACTGTTACCTGCTGTTAGGCCAACCTGAATTCCAAAATCCTCTCCAAGGTTTGTTGTTGAATTTTTTGTTGAATTTGTTGTTGAAGTGTAATCTTGTGTTCATATGCACAATGAAATGGGAACCTGTGGTGCTCTGAATGCTCAAGGACGGGGAAAGCAAGGTTGGGATCAGCATTAGCTTGCTTTAACTGTTCATAGCTGAACAATGTGTTTCCTTGGGCCGGTGTTTCACCTCTGGCCAGGCAGTTTGCAAACCAGAACCTAACAGTTCACTTCTATTTTGAAACCTTTTGTATTTTGGCAGTTAAGAATGGTTAAATGAAGACTGTGCATGCAAAATGAATGTGCGCATCTAATTGCAATTTGTATATGAATATGTACAGCTTTCTTGTAGGTCCCCTTTAGGTACTGGAAGGCCTCAGGAGAGCAAAAGCTGCTGCTTATAGGAAAAAGAGTGTTTAAAACATGTTTCCATGGGGAAAAAAATCAAGACAGTGCTGGTCATCTATGCAGAACATATACAACACCTAATTAAACCAGATTTCATTGAAATTAAGATAAATGACATGAATTAATGAATGTTTCTATGATGAACACTCAGCTCCTGTTGCACAAGCAGACTTCACAAGTGGCAAGATACTTTGTGGGGCAGAAGCTGTCACTGACTGTGTTTGTACCGCATGTAAGGGCCATGGACAAATAATAGATCTCTACTAGGGCATCTGGGTGTATCACAGTGCTTCTGCTTCCCTGCTGTGTCACCTTGGGTAGTCACAGCTCCCTCCATTTTCGCTGTCTTTCTCTTGGCACAACAGGGGTTATTTGAGTAATTTCTGAAAGAATTTTGTAGCCTACTCAGGAGCAGCAGTATTTATGAACAGAGCAGTATTGTAACAATACCGAGTGATTTGCATTCAACTTTATTCCCCAGGACGGTGCTTAGACAAAATTTCCATGATATACTGGCTTGTGCTGGATCTTTGCACAGGAATGAATCTTATCCAAGATAAATATGGTCATTCCATGGTCCTGTGGGTTTGATGAGTTCCACAACATAAAGAAAGAAGGCCCTTCTACAACAAAAACACTGTGTCTCTGCGTTAATTATTAAGTTTGGGATTGGATAAATATTATATTCTGGCTTCTCAGTGTTTTCTGCTACTTGTGTAACTGCTAACAAAACCACAGTCTTACTAATTCAATGAGACATCCTGGCCATCTCAAAGGTGTGGGTGAACTGTCAGCAAACACTAGTTGGAGTGAAAAATGTGCAGGTTTTCACCTTTTGTTATCCTTCAATGAGGTTATGCAGTATTCTCAGAAATGCACTAGGGAAGAGATATTTTTTCAAATTAACACTTTGTTTTTCCATAAAATATATCAAAAGCACTAATTTTCAAAAATTGTCATGATGTTCTTTCTGTGGAGAGTTGAATTTTGAGATGAAAAGCACTTCTGGCAGAAAAATATTGACTTATTGTTAAAAAAATAAATGGAGTTTTTGGAGTCAGAAATCTTATTTTTTTTTTCAATAAAAAGTGGTGTTTTTAATGGAAGAGAAAAGAGGATGATAATTTCTCTAGTGCAGCTGAAATTGCCAGCTGCCTGTGACTGCAGGTTAAGGACAGCCTGCAGCCCCCAACCCGTGCCTGCCTGCTCTGGAGCCCTTGCCTGACCTTGCTTTCATGTAAAACAGCTTCTTGTCTGACCAGGAGCCAGTGAGGGCCAGTGCAGAGCTGCCATCAGCAAGCCTTGCATGTGCTGCCTCTATCTATGTAACAAATCTTTTGGAGAAGTTCGGTGACAGATGCTCCATTTCCTTTCTTTTACCGTCCTCTGTCCCCCTCTTTCCTTCCTTTTTTTCACCTCCTCCCTTTTTCTCCCAATTCCATGTCAGGAAGGGCCATCTCTGAAGGGCTGGGGGAGCACAGCACCACACCGGCAGAGACTAGTGGAAACAGCAACAACAGCAGTGAGTGGCTTCCAATAAACCTGATGGCTAACGTGGGCTGCCCTGGGTGGTAGGATCCACAGCTGCTGGTTCCAGCCCTTCCCTGTGCATGGTTTCTCTCATGAAGGGCACTTAATCACCTGAACCCCAGACCTGAATGATACTGAACCAAAAGCTCAAGGGATTTGAGGAGTTCCATGCAGTGCTTCGGGCTTCCCAGTATCTGGTTGTTTGCTATCATTAACTGATTTAACATTTTAGATTCATCCCAAACCTTTGTTTCAGGCAACTAGATAGATGCAATTTATAGTTCAATATCTTTTAATGCTGCACTTTGTGCTGCAGTCCTGTCTGATGCTCAGGTTGTGCTGATACCTTCAAAACACCACACCATCTCATGGAGCCATGAGATGCATTGCCTTCTACTGTTCTCTAGTACTGTGTATTTGAGGTATAAGAGATATAAGATCTGCTTCTGATCAGTAGAGACCTTGTGGGACTTCATGTTAAACCAACACTTAATTCATATGACCTGGCCAGATTCCACCTTGAATAATCACTCAGGGCCCAGACTTGGAAGTTCTCCCTCAGTTTTTTTCTCACTACCTGTTTAGACAAAAGCCAAGTAACACCACTCATGTTCCCTTGAGCATGTCTCTTAGCTTCAGCTGTAAGAGGCACTTACCTTTCTTAAGGTTTAGTTTGCTATCTAGATCTATGTTACATAGCTGTGGCTCACTCATTAAATAAACTTCATGGTATTTATGTTTCAGGTTAAATAATACTTAGGCATTGGATTTTGGCCCTTGTATAAGTATATGCCCCATATACTACATAAGTGAAAAGTATTACAAAATATTATTTTCATCACCCTTGACTACCCAGCTGCTTTGTGCTGAAGTGTATTGGAAGTTGCTTTGCATCACCCTGGGACTGGTTGAGCTGGTGAACTGACCGTGACTGTTTGACGTACCTTCCGTTATGTTTCCATGACTGTCCAGAAGGAGCAGTGTGCCTCTGTGCTGATGGGTTGGTGATGTGCATCGTTAATAGTCTGAGGATCAAATTAGCTGCACCAGCTACCTGTGGTAGAACTGCACCCACTGATACCCAAAGCGAATTTGTTCTCACTTCCTTATGCAAAACATCTAAGGAGAGCACTAGAATTTCTTTTTAGTGCAGCCTGGAGACACAGTACCTCCAATGTATCAGTGTTTTCTCCTTTAATGTGTTTTGTCACGTGTGTGGGTATGTTTACAAAGCACGTTGAGTCAAATGTCATTGGAAAAAGTAATTAAAAATCAATTAAGTTACCATTTCAAAAATGAAATGTTGCGAAAATGGAATTTTCTATGATAACTGGACTAAGAATTTGCCATTTCCATGTCTGTACCGAACAGTGATTCCCTCATTAGCAGTGCTTGAGTGACAAGGTGTTCTCTTATCTCCTGGATATAAGTTCCAATATTCTTGTTATTGCTGGGACAAATAAATACCTGTATAAAGAATTCTTGCACTACCAAATAACACCATCTTATTAAATTCAGACAATTGAGTTTTTGTCCTTATCTGGGCCCAATGCCAAAAATAGCCCATTGTATAAAGGGCCAGATTTTGCCTCCAGCTTATACTCAGTTAATGCATTACAAATTCTGACCTACCAATACGAGTCTAAGCATGGAGAGACATTTAAAAATATTTCCATTTCCTGTATGAAACCTGAATATATTTAGAAGCAAAAACAAGGGAGAGGTATTCGATCTATAACATGGTATGATGGTGAATACAGCTACTGTGACTAGATGTCTCTGTGGTCTGACACAGGTGCATGAGGTATAGTTGGACCCTATTCCATACAAATGTCCCAATGACACCTTTTGGTGTCCACAAAAAAGTAGTTAGAGGGATAACTGGAATTAATTGGGATATGTGTATGTGCATATGTACTTCATCCCTGTGTGGGCTGGGTCACTAACCATGCCTACATGAACAAGCTTTAAGTCAAAGAACTGTCTTTCTGTGGGATCAAGCATGCCAGATTTGTAGCTAGTATTTTTGCTTATTAATATTCATACTCTGCTTCCCCGTCCTATTCTATCTTCATCACAAAATGTGGGCAAGCCTTTCTGGGGGTCTGCCCAAGGTTCTTGTAAAAGAAGCAGACGTTAAATGTATAAAAAGCATTTTAAAAATTGTAACCCCACAGATAATACTAGAATCTATGATCTGTGATGATACCATGGTTGAACATAACAGGGCGGGTTTGCTCTTTGGCAGTTTTCAGCCTGTGCTTGCATTTGTGCCAGTTCTCTTCCTGGGCAATAGTGAGGCAAGGTGGTCCACTCTGTCCATGCAGTTTAACACACTGCTTGCTTTGGAATCTGTTTGAGAGGACGCAGAGGTTTTACTGGCAAGCAGTTTGCCTCTTCCTGGAAAAGATGGAAAGTTGGTGGGATTGGCTACAAAGGTCTGTTTCTCTCAGGTTATTCATCAAAGGGAACATGTGAAACATGACACATCCTCCTGTTTGATTCCTTGCTGACTGGGCTGTTCCCTGATGTCGGGCTTGGGTTACTGCAACTCAGCTATCATCTCTCATTCCTCAACACATATGCTGACCAAAAAGAATCAAAACCCTCCTGAAAACCTGACATTTCATCCTTTTTGAATTTAGATGAAATGAGAAATCTGTTTCCCCTATTTTTGAGTAGTCAGAGGCTTTGTAGGTGCTGGGCCGTGGTCTCACCTGTTTAACATGCAGAAATCAGCCCCTTTCTTTTAACATCGCTTGTTTATCTCTTAAGTTCATCATTAGCATCTTAGTATAATACTCAAGCTGCATTTTTCCTGTTTTTGAGATCTGTGGATATACTTGAAATAGGGTACTTAGGCAGATTTTATGAGTCTGAGTTAATTCAAGTATTTTGTTCCTTCTAAAGATCTCTATTCCCTTTGCTTTTGATGCCACGTTTAGGCAGTTCCCAGTGGTCCTCACTTGTGACATTCTTGTGACACTACTGGCGAGAAGCATGATGTAGTCCTCACTGTACATTGTCTCTCCAAACCGTGCAGTGTGTGGTCAGACTTGGACTCAAGATGTTTTTTTCATGTTTGCAGATGAACATCTGCTTCAAAATCCCAAGCCAAGAAGACAAGAAGCAAATTAAACTATTTGTTCTTCCTTTTCTTTCTTTGATATCAAAGGCATTTCTTACATGCTATTTAAGCTTCCACTTTTGATCAGGAGATATTAAAAATTCATCTAAACTACTTACATCTTGTCATATTCCTTTGTGAGAATAGGATAGAGTGAGAGTGAGCTGAAGGAAAAAGCAATAGCTCTTTGCTGCTAATGCTGCTGGTAGTGACCCACGCTATGAATTCTCTGCCCTGCTTGTGGAGCAGGGATGGCTGCCTCACCCTTCCGACAGCCCTGTTGCGGAGCAAGAGCTGTGTAACATTGTGCAGCTTCAAATCAATCTCTACCCGTGTTGAAACAGCATGTGAACAATTCCCTTGTGCTCTTTGATTTGTGCTTGAGACCTGGAAAAGGGAAAGTTTTGAGGATGACTCAGATATTCCTTCTTCCCCTGGGCTTTCTTGATATGCCAGGCCAGCAACTAAGTCACTGTTCTGGATGCCTCTGTAGCGAATTCTCAGTCTTTTTCCTCCAGAGTGCCCTCTAATTTTAGAAAATGTCATTAATAAAAACAAATGAAACCTTGCATGCTTTCACATTCCTAAGCAGAATTTGGACAAGATGTCTCTAACTCCAGGAGGGAAAACAAGAAATTATGGTGCTAATTGGATTCCATCAATGAAAAATTAAAAGATAAGAATTAAAATGAGGTTTATTTTTTTCACAATACATTGGTCATTCTACACACTGATTTCATTGCTTGGTGAGATCACAGATTGTGTTGCTGGTTTAACTAGGGCAGCTGTGTGAATATAATGAATTTTTGTAACATGTTTGATATTCTGACACTGTACAACTATCAATGGCATGCATTAAAAACTGAAAATATGCTAAATAGCATCTCAAAAAAGCAGCTGTCAATGTAGAATAATCATCAAATGTATTTTTGGTGGACTTATGGTATTACATTCACTCCTATCAATATTTGCATTAATGATCTACAAGTAAATATAAAATCACTGCAGATAAAATTTGTCAGTGATAAAACCTGGCAGAGTGGTGAGTATGGATGAGGACACAATATTCATACAGAGAGATCGAAATCATCTGACAAATGATTTTAACATTTATAGAGGGATGATGAAATTTCCCTCCATACTCTCTTCCAAGAGTTGTGCTGCTTTTTGTAGGCACTTTCCTAATCTAGTCTCCAAGAACCAAGAGATCTGGATGTAAGGCAGGAGATAGCAGGGTTTGCCAGGTGGAGGGATCCAAGAAAACAGCAGGTATGTTGTTGGTCCAGGTGATTTCCTGATGCTGAGGTTAACTGGCACAGCCTCAGTTGTAGCCCAAATCTCACATTTGCTCAGATAAACCAGCTGCGTCCAGCCTGCCCACTGATGTGAGTCGCTGGGTTCTGCTAACACCTGCATGGTGCCTGGACATGATTTGAAGAAGTACTATTTCAGTCTGGCTGGGCAGTATGATATCAGCCAGGTACTCTGGGCAGGCGCACACTGATACTGGTGGCATACCCTGACTGGTTTGCCAGTGCAGTTACAGCTGAGGAGGCAGAGCAGTCAGTGTGAGGGCTGGGGAGAGCAGCATTCAGCACACCTGTTGCCTCCAAATGTCTCATCTGCTGCAGCTAAGGAGCATCTCTAAGGAGCAGATTGATGATGAACAAATGCAATACTTTTTCTGCTGAAGAGGTTTCCCTCGGAGGAAAGAGGGCAGCATGAGAGCCTAGAGAAGAGAGGGGTTTGTGGAGAACTTCTTGAAGCCTTCCATTAGTGAAAGGGGCTTCAGGAGGGGCTTTTGATCAGGGAATGCAGAGATAGGATGAGGGGGAGCAATTTTAAGCTGAAACCAGGGAGATTTAAATTTGATGTCAGGGAGAAATGTTTTTCTGTGAGGGTGGGGAGGCCCTGGCCCAGGTTGCCCAGAGCAGTTGTGGCTGTCCCCTCCCTGGAGGTGTTCCAGGCCAGGTTGGATGGGGCTTTGAGTACCCTGATCCAGTGGGAGGTGTCCCTGCCCATAGCAGGGAGTTGGAACTGGACGAGCTTTAAGGTCCTTTCCAACCTAACCCATTCTGTGACTCCATGAGAGGAGGCACAGAAGGGCAGAAGGAAGCCCAGCATGATTTCCAGAAAAAAAATCATCACTTCATTGCCCCGTGTCTGAATTCCATTCAGTGTTTAGGTCAGTGGACAGATTTTAATGGATTTCGTGAGGTTTCCTTTGGGTGTTGCAGCTCGGTGCATCTGCATACCAGAAACCATTCCCTTCCCTTGCAGCTTCAGGACACTCCTTAAGGGAGACATATACCTGTGGGGAGTGTGTTTTGCTTCTTCTCCTTGTGCTAGCTCAGGCATCTTGTAGAAGTTAAGAGATTCTCTATCCCTTGCTCTCAGGTTGCTCTAATCTATCGCCAACACTGAAAACTCTTGGAACAGAAATACTGCAATGGTTTGGGAAGATCTCACCGTGCCTTTAAAAGGGTGTGAAGTTTAGTGGGCAGCTGTATAAATAACTTTGGTTTATGGGTTTTACAAGTTATAAAAAGCCAGCTCACTGCCCATGGTCTTAATTAGAATGCACTATACTACTAAGGAGAATGTGGAAGCTTTGTCTGTGCCACACAGAAATCACCCAGTGTAAATCTTATCTAGGACACACTTTTTGGGCAAAAAATGTCTCTGTTTGGGTGTCCTATTCCAATAAACATCTGCTGCAGTGAAGTGTCAAAAAGAGACACTTGAGCTTTCACAGGAGTTAAATGATGATTTTTATAGTCATTTTTAAGGTCATTCCCTTGGTTGTGTAATACTCAGTGAGCCTGGGATCTCTTACAGCATGAATCTTATTTCATGTGTGAGAAATGAAGGAACTTCACTTATCTTCTCATGAATTATACACTGCAAGCCAGAAAGATCATGACAGCAGTGCAGACATCCTCCTCATAGGACTTTGTGGGCACCTATTGGATTCACAATGGATTTTCCACTCCCTGTCTAGGATTTGGTGCCATGTGCCAGGAGGCTTGGTAGTTTCTTCGTCTACTGAAGGAGCCTAAACTAGAATGCCCTTGTATACTGAGGACCTAAGTATTTTAACACAGTAAAGAAACCTTTATTGGTGCTCTGTCTGACATTCGTCTTCTCTTTATATGTTCTCTGTAGGTCAGTATTTGTAGCCTCTATGAACTAGGAAACCAGCTAGCTAGACAGCTTAATCCTTATATCCCTTACAACCCACTGTTGCCTTTTTTACTTTGGCTTGCAGTGTTTCCAGTAAGTCTGTCCTTCCTCTGACTGGCAGACATTAAGTTGTCATCTGAAAAATACAGTAGTTACAGGGGAAATCAGTATCTCTGAGTCACAAATACTCTCCCAAATCTTTCCAGGTTTGTTAAAATCATTCCACTTCCACTTTTCTTGAGCTGCTGTATAACACTTCAGTAACACTGCACAGACATCCCAGGAACATGGGGAGAAGAACCTCTTTCAGACCAGGAAAGCTGACCACCGTGAGCTGAGGTGGACAGGAGGTCCTGCTGAGCTTGTGAGCTACAACAAGGCTGCAGAGGCTGCAATTCCACCTTGGCTTGTAATACTGTAAGATTTATTTTCAGATCTTATCAGCAATTCACTGTGGACTGCTCTCTGCTGAGCAAAGTTCATCCATCAATCGACTTCTCTGGCCGCGTTCCAGCCTACACTAAGGTGACAGTTCAGTTGTACTAATGATCAGCCTCACATCCACATTCCCCACTTGGTATGATTCTTCTCTTATGATGATTTAATTGATCAAGAATGCTGGCTTCTGGTCAAGATGTTCTTCTCAGCTTAACTCTCACTTTAAAAAATTCACTGCTCAACATCTCTATAATTAGAGTTAGTTGTTAAACCCTGTATCCAGGTGATTACTGGGGTATAAGAAGGACAGATCATGCACTGATCAAACCAGGGATTTAAGAAAAATGCCCTGATCCATCTCTTACAATTTGTTACTGTCTTCTACCTTTGGCATTTTTCCCGTTTCTTGTTGGCTAAATAACGCTGAGTTAGGAAGGTCCATGTAGAACTAGGACAGTTCAAGGAGTTTTTACTCATAACCCTTTTATCATTTGGGGAAGGTCATTATAGTTCATTAATATTGCATTTACAATGGAAAGGAACACAAAAGCGAAGCAGTTCAATTATATTCTGAAGCCTGCAATGAGATACAAAAATGTACAGTGCAATGAGTTCTTGTTGTGGTTTAAGACCAACTACTCCTGTTCCCTAGTTAGCAGTACTATTCTTTCCTTATTCCACAGCCCTGTTGTTTGGTAATGTTAACTGAAGCTACATGACATGATTTCACAGTTTCATTTAGTTTCTTGTATTTAATTCAGGCTCACTGAAATGCTTTATAAATCAAAGAAATCTTTGGGACTGACATTCCTGATACACAGAGTCTGACCCAGGCCAGGTACTTTGTTGACCCTGCTTCCACGAATGTGCACTTTAAGCATGTGTGTTGCAAAGCTTTCACTGTGTGAACTGAACTGGTAAAATGGGGGAGAACAAGCTAAAGATCCTTTTCTGCTTTTGCATTTACTTGGTGGAATCGTGAGTGTCAGGATATGGTCCCCTGCATCCAGAAATGCATAGTGGTGAACTGGCTGCTGCAAACCTGCTTCCCTTCACTGCCTTCTGCTTCTCTAAAAGGCAGTGAGAACTTGGAGCTGATTCCAACAGGCCACTGATGGTCCTGATGCAATGCGATCCAGTTGCTAGAAATAATGAAACACATGAATTGAATCCTTTTTTTTCATTTTACTTTATAGGAGACACCAAAGTAGAATTTGATTTTGCTGAATTCATGGCTTGATCAATAACCCTATTAAGAATTGTGCTTCCACTCCCTGACCTTGTAGGCTATCAGCTATGAAATTTGATACAATGGTCCCAACATTTTTACAATACAACTCTTAGTGAGTGCACGACCATCTATTGACTGAAATATTGTTAATGCACAAATGAGATTATAACCAGAGAGGGGCTTGATTGGTTTGGTCTTTAATTCAATACAGTCCACTGCTTGGTGTGTTTTTCCAGGCAGTCTAGACATTTCTTTTATGGCAAATGATGTGTTAGTTGATCATGTAGACAGACTTCTGCAGGTTTTTTTTATCTTTAGAAGACGTATCTGTAACAGGACTATTGCATCTGGTGTCTCTGCACTGTTTGAGTCCTCTTTGAGCCTTCCTGGCTGTTCAGGTTTCTGGAAAGTCTTATCTAGCTGTAATGAAGAGAACCAGTGCGTTTTAGATTCTGGTGGGCCATTGTTCCATTGCTGGAGAAGAGAAGACTGGCCTTAGTGCAAAACTTTCATTTAATTTAAATAAGCAGAATTGCTTTACTTACCCCATAGGTATAACAATTATTAAGAATTTATATTGCTATTCATTCTGTATAATAATGGACAGAAACTGGATTTGCACTCCTATCCTTTGTTGTTAGGTAGAAATAAAAAAGCAGGAGCAGTGACTGATATAAGATGGTATATCCAGCATAATTACTGCCACTTTTTATACTTGGGGAGGCAGTGAGTTTGTGCTGCGTCATGCTTATGCTTCCCCATTGTGAAAAATAACTAGCTAATGCATTTTTTACTTTCTTTAGTGTGTTTCCAAAACAGATCAATTTATCACTTAAATAAATCCATCCAGCATTCCTCATGTATTCTGATTTTTCAATTAAATATTGTTTGTATTTAAATATGAATATTGCCCACAATGTATCATTAATATTTTGCAGTTCTGTATCTTATGAAAATTTAAACAGCCATTGTGTACATGAAAGATCTTTGTGTTGTAGTTTGCAAGGTGGTATAATAATAATTGCCAGAGTGCATCAATCATTTCTTATTGCCTTATTTGTATCACAGGTATAAGTAGCTCCAATTATAATCCCATTTTACATAAATAGACATAGTTTGTATCAAACCACAGTCTGTTTTCCCTTCTGAATGCTGGCCGTTTCTCAATATTCAGAGTGTATAATGTGTACTGCTTATCTTACCATGCTTAAAAAGACATAATTCGGCAGGCAGGCAGCCCTTACTGCAGGTTTGGCAGGGAAAAAAAAAATGTTACAGTAATTATCTATCAACTGTACTGTTCCAAATATTTTAGCCAACAAGCTGAGGAGTATAATCAGATGTTTATTACTGACACATTATAGTTTGAGTAAGCAGAAACTGAAAATGTTTAATATGAATTAAGAACTACAGGAAAAATTGTATTTTTCTATTACTAGTGATTTCACCTCTTCCATGGCAGCTTTTCTGCTTACATTGTGAACTATTGTGTAAAAAAAACAGATAAGGGGAAACCAGACCATGGTTTTATTATTGACTATGCAATGAAGCAAGCAGATTAAAAATTGTACTTTACCTTTCCCACCTGGTCTCAGTCCTGGGCAGAAGTGACCTATATTCCTTACAGTGAACGCTGTGACATCTCTCTGACTTCCCGTTGCTTTCAGCTGGCAGCACCCACGTTTTTTCTTTTTTGTTCTATAATGGCATTTGGCCCAACAATCCTATTCCGTATTTGCATACAAATCTGGGAGCAGGTCAGTTTCAGAGGTTTAGCTCAAACCCATGTCCCATTACCATCTGTCATTAATACATGCACTTTCTTTGCTGCTCAAGAGAAGTTCCTATTTTCCTCTGGATTCCAGTACTTTTGACTTCTTTACTACAAATATGTTGTTCAATGAGCCACTAAGAGGTGAAAACTCATAAGCCAGGGCCACTTATTCCATTGCAGACACTTTACATGCCAAACCTTTGTACTCCACCATTTTTAGTGAAGCTGAGGTCCATGAAAGCCTTTGCACACTTTTAAAGTTGGAGAATTCAATTTATAAATGATTAAAGATTCCCTGTCCTGCTACAGGAGGGTTTGTACATAATTTCTGTAGAATTTGGAGTTTGATGAACCTGCAATTGCAGGAATTTTCAGTTGTAGCAAAAGAGCTAAACAGTAGCTTGGGCCACACTACGCCTTGTCTGTAAATTCCCTCTTCTTTCTCACCCTGAGTGCACTGTTGCCTGCTGATGAAGACAGTGATACGGTGACACCACGATGAGCAGTGGCTGGGGGTGAGCTGGTGCCAATGGACTGTTCACACTCCAGCCCCTCTGGCAACCTCCATGGAGGAGCTATTGACCAAAACTATGGCAACAAATGCAAGACTCAGATTCAAAAATGTACTAAAGTGCTTACTATAGACACTTAAGCATGTGCTTAAAGCATGTCCAAAATGAGGAGAAATTAGGGACTCAAGGCATGTTATTTAGTTCAGTTCTACAAAGACTTTTCTAACCGCTCTCTTACCATTTGCTTTTTCCATTCAAATTGGTGTCTACCAGTTCTATTTTCCTGCTGCTGTTGCTGTGACTAAATCCCCTTATTTGTTTCATAACTTAATCACCAGGTTTCTTCTCTGAAGTGCTAAAGTAGCAGATAACGTCTATGTTTTTATTTGTAAGGTCAGGAGCACCAATTGATAGCTTAGGGAGCATCATCAGCATGGTGAACTGACAGCAGAGTCAGTCCAGCTTCTGTTTTCTTATAGTTGCACAGCAGAAAATCGATGGTTTCAGGAACATTGGGATAATTCTACTGTTCCAATCAATACATGCTGATTAAACTAGTTGTGTCTGTTGGGTAAATTTGCTGCATCATAATTAGAATTATTAATTAAAAATAGGAAATCAATTGACACAAATTAAGCAAAAAAAGAAATTTGCTGTATTTCTTTGACACGCTCTCCAGTGGCCTCAATAACTGTGACAATGTGGACATGACCAAGTGGCAGTTGTCAGTTTTTAATGCTGTCCTGAGTTTTAGTAATTGACTTATAAAACCCTGCTAATACAGCTTCTGGGAAATCAGTCATTTGGTGTCATGTGTGCAAGAAGTAATTAATTGTTTTAATACAGTTCATCATTATTCCCTGCCTATCCAAGAGTGAAAAGCAGAGTGCGTGTGTCACTGGGGAGAGGAGGCAGCTGGGGAATGCAAACCTTGGGGAGCAGGATGTAGCCCATCCCCTTATCACATTAGTTTCTGGTTTTGGTTGACAAGGATAAACAAATTGATCCTTTCTTTGGTGGTTGTAATGGGTGACTTGGTCCTGGCCACTGCCTATAATGTGCTGGTGACCTTCACTCTTTTCAGGGACGTACTATGTGGGAACTAGAGCAGCGAGTCCCTGATAGCTGTCTTTGCAAGGCCAGCAGGGATTTACATCCTCTATCTTTTCAGCTGTTTATTTTTCTCTCTGTTATTTCTGGATTTAATGTGTTTTTTCATTCTTTTAACCCATTTCCCTCTTTGTTCTTTCTTCACATACATTTTCTCCCTCTTCCCTCCCCGTCTCAGTGATTTTCTGTTCCCCATTTAGTACTTTCCATCCTGTGTTTTCTTCTTCCTGTTCTGCTTATCCACATTCAGTAGAGGAGAGTAGCATCAAAGTGCAGGAGTTCTTTGGGCCCACACACTTCTTGGTTTACTCAACCTGTAGCCAAGTGCTTTCCCTGAGCTTTTGCATCTTTGAAAGATCTGAGGGCAAAAAGGGTGACGGGTTAGGGTAAATCTGTGATGGGTAGCTGGTGGTGCTGTGTGTTACATCAGAGAATCATAGCATGGTTTGGGTTGGAAGAGATCTCAAAGCCCATCTGGTTCCACCCCCCTGCCATCCATGGGGTCACCTCCCACTGGATCAGGTTTCTCAAAGCTCCATCCTGCCTGGCCTTGAACACCTCCAGGGATGGGGCAAGGACAACTTCCCTGGGCAACCTGGGCCAGGGCCTCCCCACCCTAATCATAAAGAATTTCTTTCTAATGTCTAATCTAAATCTTCCCACTTCCAATTTAAAACCATTGACCCTCATCCTATTACTCCATGCCCTTGTAAAATGTCCATCTCCAGCTTTCTTGTACATTTGCCATTTATTGGTGGTAGAAAAATTTCCCAGTTATGTGAAACTTGCACGTTGATTAAGTTGCTAAAAAGAGTTGTTCACTTACAAGATAAACTCCTGTATGTGGAAAACTTTGCATGTAGGCCAGTGTGTAATAAAGTAACCCAAGGCAATGGCCCTGTAAATAATTCCTAGAAGTCAAGGCATACAAACGTACCCCTTGTCTCCACTTATTTTTAGGATTTTTGAAGGATTTATTTTTGGATTTTATGGATGCTGCTTATAAACAGCCAACTTTCAGGACCAGCTATACAAGATGAATGGCTTTGAGCATTCCTCAAAAGTCTGTACCCTGCAGCGAGATTTCGGAACACATCGTGCAGGTATCCCTGGAGAGAAACTTTGCTATTGTTTCTACTATCAGGATCTCCAATAGTTCCCAGTGTTCCAGCATACTTTACAATTGTTGCACAATGGCTTTTCGTTAGCCAACTGTGAATTGTAATGGACATTATTTGTGTAAGCTTTGACACCTTTATTATTATATTTTTAATCTCCTTATTTTCCTCAGGATACCTTTCCTGTGATGAGGACGCAGTAGTTGATAAGCTGGGAAATCCATCTCAGTCAAAAATAATCCCTCCAATCTGCACAAAACACAAGACTAAAGCCTAATAAAAATTTTAACTTCCCCACTATGTCTAATATTTGGGGGGGGGGAGGGAAAATCCCTCAGCTATTTGATTATGATTGCTATAAATTAAACTTGGCTAAGGTCCTTTGCTAAACAAGAAGTATTTTCTTCTTTAATGGGGTGGTGAAATGCTAATAGGAAAACAGTAATAAATGTTTGCTGGGTTTGAAGTTAAAATTAACTGGTCAATAGATTTAATTGCTGTATTATTTAGATAATTGCTAAGTATCAAAGTCTCATTGCCAGATGTGAAAAAGATTAACATGGTCAGATTGATATAGTTTTTCTAGACCTAAATCTGTTTTTTAAGGCATTTTACAATAACAGTTTCAGTGAAGTGTATTTCCAAGAACAGTCAAAAGAAACAGCAAATAAAACTATTTACGTGCCAAGACAGATTGAAAGGTTTGCACAAGAATCAGGAGAAGCAGAGTTGTTAAAAGCCCTAATTTCGAAGAGTTACAGTTGTATTTCCAGCGGGCTGAGCAAGCTGCCAGTTTTGACCTCACTGACAATTCAGAACATATGGAAACCAGAATGAATCTTTCAGATATATTTGAGCACAACTGTTGAGTGCCTTAAAATTAAGCTGTAAAACCTTGGCATCGATAAAGAATTTTACAGCGCTAGTGTAAATAGTGTAAAATCAGGTGGTTGTATTCAGGTAGTCAGAACCTGCAAGGAGGAACACTGGCAACTGTTCTCAGAGTGAGCTGTGCTCCGAATGCGGTGTAATAAAGGTCTCCCACAAGGAAAATGTTATGATAATAGAGACTTGAGAAAACAAGGACTTGGATCGACAGTTTCCTATCTTTTTTACTACAACTCAACCTGGTGATATTTTGTGGGTGGCAGCAGCTGGTCTGGTGCCAGGACAAACCTGAGGATGAATTGTATTGTAAGGTTTCCTTTGGAAAAGAAGTGGTGTCTCTGCTTTCATTTCAGTGGGTTGTGGATCAGGATCTTAATTAGCGTATCTGATTCATAAGTCTTTGTTTTACTATTTGTTATATGTGTAGAAGGGCTGTCAGCATTGTAACCCTGCTCCACAGCTGGTTCCTATTGCTGTGAGATGTAAGCAGTAATCACAGTGTTCCACCTGTAATTGGAAAGCAGATAGAAATCAATTGCAAGGTTGTCTTTCTAGGTGTAGCTATGATGAGCTACAATAACTATCTTTTCGAGGCTTAGGAGATGGAATTAGTTAGCTTATGCATAAAATGTGCTTGTTGTTGCTTGGCAGTCAAGTCGTATTTTGATTTTTAATGAAAATCAGAGTATTTGCATTATGAGGATCTAATTGTTTTAAGAGTCCATAGGTTTAAGAGCCAGCTTGAAGTCTCTTGACTGGAGAAGGCAAAAGTAACACTTGAAATCTGTGTTCACCTCTGACATGCTTTAGAAACCTAAAAATAGTGTTCTCACCTATGAATTGTTGATTGCAGAGCCCTGTATTTAAAAACTATACAGAAACTGATACCGCCGTTTTAAAAATGGAATCCTTTTCCTACCTGCTATTACAAAATTTGCTTTAGCTCTTTCACACAAGTCCTCTTGCGATTCGTAGAAGGAAGAACAGAGAACAGGACATTGGTTTCAACAGCTGTGACCATTGGTGGCCAGAGCCATGGCTGCAGTGGATTAAGAGATTTTCATATTACAGTTGCTAGTAACGTGTTCAGCTCTGTTCAGCCGCAGTACTGCCAACTGCTGAAGAGCCTTTCCATGACTGACTGACCTGTTGGTTTAAGGAATTGGAAAGTTGTGAGATACAGTCTGGAGGAAGCTGATTGAATTGCCATGTTTACTGCAGTTCCTCAACAACTTCCTTATTTCGCTACCAAATTTTAAAGGTTAAAAATGCAGATTTTAAAAGTGATGTGCACCTGCGTTCTCAAGTCTCAGTGGGAAGCCACCTTCCTAATCTTCTAAGTGCACAGACCAAATAATTTCCACCGCCTTAATACCGATCCCCCAGTTTAATTTTCTGTGTGCCTTTCAAGAGTTGAGGATAATTCTTGGTCTCATAATGTTGCTTTCAAATCTTCCTTCTTTCAGATCTGCCTAGGAGTGAGTGAAATGAGTCAACAGTAGAGTGTTTTTTAAGCTTTCGTCAAGATTTACACCAGATCCCTGACAGAAAATGTTAGAATTCTTTTAATTTGACAGAAATTTAAGGATGTGCCAAATAGAGGATTTTGCATATATGCACATTACAGAGTAATAAAGCTTTTAAACTTCATTAGTTCTGAGCTCTCTCTAAGGACAAGTCCTTCTGGTACAATAGGAATTTATTTCTTTATACTTTATAATTTTAATTAACAAATAGTTGAAGACACTCCAACAATCTCTGTATATGTGATTTTATTGCCTTTTGGATCCCTTGCCTTGCAGAAATTCCAGTTCTGTGACCCTGGGAACCAACAGGGAAACAAATCACTCCAGGTCCCAGCACAATCGGTGGAAAATCTTACAGCAAATATAGTGTAAGTTATTGAGGGTTTTGTTTTGTTTTGTTAGAGACCAAGTGATAGAGGAGATCAGGTCTGTAAAAGCAGTGTCAGTGAATTATGATGGAAGAGAATAGCGAGAAACAAACAGACCGGAGAATGCTTCAGTCTCTTAAAGAGGGTGATAGAGCTGGGGCCTGAAAAACCAGGAGAATGTCATGTAAAATGGAGCCTTTTAATCAAATTGCTGTATACAATTTGTGTAAATGAATGACCTCATGATATTGAGGTGGCATTGTGTAAATGAACACTGACAAAGAAGGACATTGTGTAAATGTTTTCCTCAGTTTCTCCTCTATGGTTTTCTGGTGCAAAGCTGTGAGCTTCATAGAGCCTGGGAAGCCTGGGGTTAAGGGTTGCCCACTTCTCCATGCACCCATCCTCTGCTGTGTGTTGACTGTGGAAGCTCAGGGGATGGCACTTAGAGAAAATGAAGAAGTGATTACTGGTTTAGCTGTCTTTAAGTAGGATGTCATTATGCTGAATAAGCATTTATTAAGCTCATACCCACTTTGCAATCAGAAGTGTGATTGAAGCAGACAGCCCTGTTATCTCTACCCAGGCTTTTCAATTACCAGTGGGGGTGAAGTCAAGGGTAGCAAGGGCTGTTGCTCGTGAAGCTGTCAACATGGGCATGTGGGTGAATCTTGCCTCGCCTGTCTGTGTGAAAGCCAACATTGCTGAAGTTTCACTGCTCTCCTTGCCTGACAGAGCTTGGACATAGCCAGCTCTGCAGACCTGTGCATGCTGCAGTCACATTGCCAGAAGCTGTGGAGATGTGACACTGGTGTCCCATAGTGTCACTTGCTGAGCCAGAACTGGCTGAATTGATGGTGATCGGGAGGTAGAGGCTGCTCTTGGCTGGGTACCTTTGCCACTATGTCCAAGTCCTGCATGGAGCCATGTGCCATATCAACTTGCATACCAGTGGTGCTGTTTGTACTAAGTTTATACTTTTTAAACGCTGTTATTGACGAGAGACAGGAAAGTACTTTACAAATTTATGTCTGTATACATAAAAGAATAATTTTTATATGTTTAATTCAACATAGACTTATAAATATAGTGAAGAAATAGACTATAGTATTTATAGCAGAAATTTAGACTTTAAAACTTGGACCTCTTCTGTCTCAGTGCTACCACTTACTTTCCGGGTAGCTTTGCAGTTTAATGTAATTTGACTCTCAGTTTCCCCTCTATGAAATGGTGATAAAATAGATTTTTTAGCTCATAAATGGACCGTGAGAATTAGTCCGCGCTTGTATGGGACTTTGTTGATGGAGACAATTCTATTAAGCATCAAAAACACCTATACATTTTCATTGTATTGCACAATTTAGAACCCAAATTGTTGTATGCTGACTTTTTATATTATACCAGCATACTTTGAATTTTATTTAGTAACGTAGTCTGAATAATTAATTATGCAACTAATAATTAGCCATTCCAAATAAAACAACATGATTACTAAGCTTGATGAGGAGAATCCAGTCAGGAAAGAACCTTTTTGAAAACAACAACATTCTGCAGATATCCTTAAATATTTAAAGGGAGCTATATTTAGTAAATTCTTCCTTGGAGCGGGGAGGCAAATGGATGCTAATTTCCTGTGTCATCATATTTGTCTCTGTGTGTCAGCAGCATTCCTAAATCACCATTTACTACACAATCACCATCTACACAAACATCAGGCGGTGTTCAGCATTTCCCGGGGTAGTTCCTATTTATGAGCAAGGACAACAGTCTGCTTTGGGGTGATGTTATTTTCTTCTCATTGATTATTATTATCTGGGGTGTGCGTGCAGTGTTTGCTCTTCTCAGCTATTCTACAGTGAGCAAAGAACCTTGCTTAGCAGAGGAAACGTAAGTTGTGGCATCAGTGTCATTTTCCAGATGGCACTGACTTACCCAGCTCCTATCAAAGACCATTATAGTCCACAGAAAGAAATTCCTTGACTACAAGGGGCACTGGATTGAGTCCAAGATGCTTGTGATGAGCACCACATGGTCAGTAGACAATGTTGATGACGGTCTCATCTGAAAACCTTTCTTTTTTCCTGTGGTATTTTAAAATATAGCCCTGCCGTCACCAGGAAAACATAGAGCTCTGATCCTTGTAGGGAATCTGGAATTTGAAAACCTTAGTGCACAGATGCTGTATTCTGCTTCAATGAACTCCCTTCACTTCCCTGCTGCCAGCCAGCCAGGAAGTCATCTATGGCTGTTTTGCTTTTTACTGTTCAGTGACAGTTGTCACTAAAAAAGAGAGAAATTAAATTAATCCATAGATAAAGCTGTTTCACATAGGCAGCTTCTCGGACTGCTGAAAGTGAGCCTGAACCTTCAAGAACAGATACAGCAGAGCCAGGAACTGGCACTGCTGTGTAAATGTTCCTGGTTTCTTTCGAGCTGACCCACTGATAATGCTGGAGGCACTAATACGTTGTTTGTAAACAGTGAGGAAAAACATGGGGAGTGATGATTTACTGTTTTCTGCCTGCCTGACACTCAATTGCTTAATGCAGTAAATCCACAAAGGGTGAAACTATGCTGAAAGTGCTGGCTCCCATTTGGGTGTGATTTTGTCAAAACAGTTCAGTTCAGCAAACCCATAACTGATTGAAGAGATGAAGAGTTTTGATCATTCTGTTCATCAAAATGTAAAACAGTTTAGGGATTGTCTGTTTTTAACATCATAACAAAAAGTTTTGTTTCCCAGTTTAGAGCAAGTTCTAGTGTAGAAATTGGCATTAATTTATGCCTCTGTGAACAACATTTGAACACATTCAGAAGTCAAAATGAAGTATCAAGGTTTAAACGTCCATTCTTAATTTATGACAAGACTTTATCTCTGGCTCTCCATAAGGAAACCAAAGCCCTACCAGCATTTAGTAGCCATAGAAGGACAGATAGTGGCATCGTCTTTGTTTTCTGTTCATCACTTGGGGCAGGTGCATTTTGTTTCTGGCTGCAATGTGTATACAAACTGCTGGATCAGTTAGGAGACCCATAACTGCTCTGCTCTCTCAGCATTCACCTCCTGAAGAAGTGGTGCAGTAGAGCAGCAGCAGTGTTGCAGGCTAAGAAGCTACCTTAGGGACACTGGAATTTTACTGCATAGAACTCCTGGAGCTGGGCTGTGTCCTCTCATCCAGCCACCACCCACAATGAGCTACCCAGGCTGGCATTGGAGCTGCACAGAATTTGTCTACCTCTCTGATTATCTCTTTATTAACAGAACATTCCACATCTCAGTGCCTGAGTGCAGTGAAAAGAGAGTATAACATTCTAATGTTTTAGTATTTTTGCTTTTTTCCCCCACATAGTTTTAGATTTGCTTTTTTCCTGTTGATAAATAGAATAAAGGTTTTGCAGAGGCTGTACTGTCTCGTAGTGTGGTTTTGATGAGTGAACATTATGGGTTTTACTGGGTTACGCAGGGCAAGACTTTCTTAAAAACTGTTCCTTCTTATGTGACTGAAAGGGACATTACTATTAATGGTTTATAAAAGGAAGACAGCAGCGTATTTAAGATATTTTGATGGCATTAGGTAACATTTAAAAGCCATCTGAAGATTCAACTATGCCTAGAAGAAAAGAGAGCAGCAAGTGGCTTTGTGCAGATACCTGAACATAGCTTTTTGTAAGCCTTTGAACTGTTTGAGATATAAAAGACACCCCTATTTCAAAGACCACCAGGCCTTTTGCTGCTCTAATTCTCTCCTGAAGTCCTTAGGTAAGAGGATTCAGGCTAGAGAAGGTATGATTTTTTTTTTTTTTCAGTTACTGGGGCTGATGTTATTTGGCTGAAAAGC
The DNA here is from genome assembly GCA_033558105.1 of Coccyzus lansbergi. Lineage (NCBI taxonomy): Eukaryota > Metazoa > Chordata > Aves > Cuculiformes > Coccyzidae > Coccyzus > Coccyzus lansbergi. Next base: position 678,009 of record JAUMJK010000421.1, on the reverse strand, counting down.
AGTGCACAGGGACTAGACATTAGGATGAGGCTGTGAAAAATGGAAAGAAGTGTTTCTTTTGTCTCACTAGCTACGCTGTTGGAAATAAAAGCAAGTACCACAATCCACAGTGTTTACTTTGGGTTTCAATATCAATGCAGTAAAATAAGTTGTTTATTATCCGCCTTAAAAATGACTGATAAGTCAGTACAGTGACGGTACATGCAAGTTATGCATGAGGGGTGTGCTGATACATCCCCTTGAAGGTGAATGTTTTTGGTATAATTTGAAGCTGGCTAGCTAGCTGTAGCAGTTCTCCCATATGCTTGTCCTGATAGGGCCACTGATTGGCCAGTCTTTTTGCTCATGCCAATTTGTATGCTGTCCTACACAGTGGAAGGTGAAGGGATGCGTGCATCCCTGCCTATGGATGGGACAAGAAGGAATCTGTTCTCTAACACTTGCTGTTTTGATGGCAAGAAGCTTTTCTTCTTCAACACACTGCTTTGACTGCAAATAAAAGTGTATTGCATAGCTGGCAAAACATCAGCAGGGTGACTTTCCGAGGCTCAGTTTATGTGCTGCGAAAATTAGAGCTGAACACATCTCCCTGAGAGCTTTGCCAAATGGGGTTGATCCTGCTCAATCCTATGCATTTAACATGCCTCTTCAGTCACAGAAGGTGGAAAGATAACTTCAGTGGATCAGATTACTTGCACCATCATAGATTCCTCTGGTGGTGGATAATGCAAGGAGGATGATGAGGCTGCAGCTGAAGAGCATCCGGCATGGCTAGCCTGCTGCAGTTGCAGGAGTAGCCCTATGAATCTGCTCTAAACAGTATCAGAAAGGGGGGTTACTTCTACTCCCACCACTCTGTCTTGCTAAGCACTCAGGTAAAGGTCATGCACCACTCCTTGAATAGTGTGTTCTGTTCCGGGCCCCTCACCACAAGAAGGATGTTGAGACTCTGGAGCGAGTCTAGAGAAGAGCAACAAAGCTGGTGAAGGGGCTGGAGAACAGGCCTTATGAGGAATGGCTGAGAGAGCTAGGGGTGTTTATCCTGTCCCAAGTGCCAGGGCACAGGACAAGAAGGAATGGCCTCAAGCTCCACCAGGGGAGATTTAGGCTGGACAGTAGGAAAAAAATTTTCGCAGATAGGGTCATTAGGCACTGGAACAGGCTGCCCAGGTTGAGTCACCTTCCCTGGAGGTGTTTAAGGGATAGGTGGACGAGGTGCTAAGGGGCATGATTCAGTGTTTGATAGGAATGGTTGGACTCGATCTGGTGGGTCTCTTCCAACCTGGTGATTCTGTGATTCTATGACTTAGAACAGCAAGTAGCTGTATGTAGATACTTGTACATAGCCTTTGAGCTGTTTCACATCAGGCACTGGTGACATATTAATGGATACAAAAGCCTCTCTCTATTTCTGCATAGTTTACACTGAATTTCTACAGAGCAATGCTGCTGCTGCTGTCACCACTCCTGAACCCTGCTGGTGGCCTCTTCAACACTTGGTGGCTGAAGGATGATCGGTGTCTTTCTTGCCATGTTTTAGGCATATTCGAATGTGTTTCTGGTCATTCTTGGAGGCAAAAGTTGTAGTACTTCTGTGCAGGAAAATGTCATGATCTAGTCAGTGAAAATATCTAAACTCCATTATAGATGTTGAAAGAGAGAGTCTTCCCAGCTGAAAGACGGAATTTTAAAGTAAGTTACTTGCAGATAGTACAATTATAGTCCTGTCCTAGACAATAATAATGAAGTATTGATGGAATTTTTGCCAGCACAAAGACTAGTGGGTTTCATACAGAGGAAAAAGAGTATCTTCATTTAGTTTTATTAGACTCTTGATACTCTGCCCATGTATTTTTTTAATTCACCGCAGTAAAATTCTAATTAAAGAACAGACTTTACCTCCCATTAATATGACACTAAAAAAACAGCATCTTCTCTAGAAAATTATAATGAGGAGACAAACCGCCAGTTTTGTAGAGAATGATGTTGTTCCCTTATGACGCTTTTCATGATTTTAAACTCCTTGTAATACCTAGAGTGTCAGTAGAGTCAAAGGCTTATTAAACTGAGCAGTAATTTCTACAAAAAGAAATAGGAAATATTCTCAGACTTTTTTTAGTGTTCTAATTTTTGCTTCTTTTGAAGCCTCTGTCAAAACAGCTTGTGATGGAAATTCTGAAAACACAGCACTTTGATATTTGTCAGGAGTAGAAGTTCCTTCTCCCGTTTTACTGCTTTCAAAATACATTGAGTTCATTATGGGATTTGACGAGGCTGACATCCAAATACTCAACTTTTCTTTGACTCAGAGTGATTTTGCTTTCATTTATCCCAAATAAAAATGTATGAGGTGACTGTTCTAAGCATCCTACAGAATGCTGGAGGAGTGCTCTTGAACCAAGGGTTACTTTGGAAAGAAATACTTCCTCTGAGGATGTTAAACAAACTGCAGGGTCTCTAAAGTGCCGTGACTGCATTAGGTACCACATGCTAGAGAATTAATGACTAATGAGATCAACGTTGGAGATTAAATCAAGACCTAAATCAGCCACGTGTTTCTTATCTGATTCAGACAATGAACTTGAGAGAGAATCGGTACAATCTTTCTTGAAGGATGAAGAGCTCCTGTCACTAAGGAAAAACAAACACAAAATTAGATTCATTTCCTCCTGTGAGTAATAATCTATCCATTTTGGGGAAAATCAGCTGATGTTCTCTTTCCATCTTTCCTATCTGTCTTATGAAGATTCATCTATAAACATGGAAAATATCATAGAATCACAGAATCACCAGGTGGGAAGAGAGCCACTGGATCATTGAATCCAACCATTCCCACCAATCTCTAAACCATGCCCCTCAGTACCTCATCCACACGTGCCTTAAACACCTCAGGGTGCTCAGTCAAGCACTTACCTGGGTAGACCATTCCATTGCCTAAGGACCCTTCCTGTGAAGAACTTTTTACTTATGTTGAGTCTGAACCTACCCTGGTGGAGCTTGAGGCCATTCCCTCTTGTCCTGTCCCCTGTCACTAGGGAGAAGAGGCCAGCTCCCTCCTCTCCACAACCTCCTTTCAGGTAGTTGTAGAGAGCAATGAGGTCTCCCCTCCGCCTCCTCTTCTCCAGGCTAAACACCCCCAGCTCTCTCAGTAGCTCCTTTTAAGACTTGCTCTCCAGCTTTGTCGCTCTTCTCTGGACACACTCCAGAGCCTCAACATCCTTCTTGTGGTAGGAGGCCCAGAACTGAACACAGTATTTGAGGTGCCGTCTCAGCAGTGCCGAGTACAGAGGGAGAATAACCTCCCTGGACCTGCCGGTCACGCCATTTCTGATACAGGCCAAGGTGCCATTGGCCTTCTTGGCCTCCTGGGCACACTGCTGGCTCATGTTCAGTCGACTATTGACCAACACTCCCAGGTCCCTCTCCTCCAGGCAGCTTTCTATAGACAGACTTCTCCCAGTCTGTAGCTCTGCATAGGGTTGTTGTGCCCCAAGTGCAGGACCCAGCACTTGGGCTTGTTAAACCTCATGCCTTTGGTCTCTGCCTAGCAGTCCAACCTGTTTAGATATAATTGACAGGAAGTTCTGCCAGCCCTGGATTAACCTCAGGGTTTGCCACTTGAGTGGGTAGTATTACAAATGCATCTTTACATATGCAAAATGTATTCTGTGGGCAGTCTTAGAGATATAAACATTGACGCTGGCATTTTCTTCATTACAGTTGTGTATGTTGTGACTTCAAGTCAGGCACTGGAGATAAAAATTCTAGCACATACACCATTGCACAGAAGCCCATGCTTAGGAACCTTAAGTCTCCAAAGCTCGGAAGACAGAAAATGCCTCAGCATGTGAACAGTAGTCTGTGCTCCCATAATTAAAGAAAGTATCATAATTTGTGGGCTCAAGTACTGAATTACTGCCGCACTTCCAACCTTTAATCTGACATATTCTTATTTCTGTGACACCAACTTCATAAGTCAAATGTCTTATTTGTGTGTCATGTTTCCTCGTTTGATTGTTTCCCTTAAAAATCAAATGGACTATATGAAAAATCCCTTCAAGGGTGTCATGAAGCTGATACACAAAGATGGTTCATCAACATGGACCAGAACAAACCTCTGATGTGGGTAATGGACTCAGAGTAGAAGGCTGTCACCCTCTCCTTGGACCAGTTACTACACAGAGATTAAACAGCCAGTGGCCCATGGCTGCTACTACAAGAAATTGTAAGAGAAGTCCTGCTGAGGCCCAGAAGCCTTTAATTGCATATTGCTTTAATGCAGATGAAATCTTTGAAGAATGTAGGTAATGAATTGTCCAGAGTTGGTGCTGTCTGCAAATTGCATTCTTTATCCTTTGATGAGGTATAGGTAGATTTCCACTGGGGACACATGAGCATCCCTTTGGGTATGGGACTGTGCTCTTCCAGGTTTCAGGCTATTGCTCTGAATATGGAAGGTGTCCAAGTGAGAAGGATATAAAAATGTACTTAAAAAACAAAAAACTACTGCTTACTGATTTAAGCTAAAATTCCCTTACCTCTACTCCTCAAACCAATACGCGGAGTAAGCCTGAAGCTGAAAGTGGAGATGATAAATTCTGCATGACAGAGAAGTTGTCAGGGACTGGACAAAGCAAAGGTGGAAAAATGAACAATCACAGAGTCATAGAATCATAAAATACTTTGGGTTGGATGAGACCTTTAGAGGTCACTAGCCCAACTATCCTGCAGTCAACAGGGGCATCTTCAACTCTATCAGATTGCTCAGAGCCATGTCCGACCTGACCTTGGATGTTTGCAATGTTCCCAGCCAACTGCTTGTGACACAGTGCAGATAATCTAAATTGTATTCGGAGCAGTTATTTATTGAAATGTATTGTTAACTTCATTGTCCTCCAAGAAAGTATTTATTTACAGAAATCCAACCTATTTCTTCTTTGACAGTTATAGGACCTCCCTTGTTTGTAAGACCTGAGGAAGATAAGTTGTCCCATGGTAGATGATTAATATACTGATACAGTTATGAAGACGCAAACCAGCTGCAGTTGGAGCAGGATGGCCTCACTTGCCTGCGCCCACTAGTGTGTCTGATGTATAGATGAGGATTTCTTGTTGTGAAATCACAGAATTTAAATGTTGGTCTCTAAACATTTGTAAGACTATTTTTGAGGGGAAGTTTTGAAAATGTGGATTATTTTGTGGACAACCATTGTCCATAAAAGCACGTTGGGAACTCTGAATGTAAATACCTTTAGAGAATAAACATTTTCCTTGGTTTAGCGTCAAGCAGGTCAGCGAATGAATTTTTACCACACTGTTTCCTTCCTTTAGAAGTGTCTTGGTCTTCCCTGCAGTGCCAGCACCTGAGGGACTCAGCGCTGCTCAGAGCCAAACGCAAAGCTTTGGGAACTGTCCTTTTGAGGGGATTCCCTCTTCACAGACCTTGTTGCAAGCCTATTGCAGACTTGGCTTCTGTTTCCGAAGGTGTTAAACTGTGCCGGAACAGATCATGTTTGTGTCGATATTAGCTCACTGCAGGAATTGTAATTTTCCTGTTTGGCTAAGTGCATTAAATAAAAAGCTAATTGATTAAGTTTTTGTATTATTCTCTACATCCAGATATATGTTTTAGCCTTTCCTGCTTCTTTTCCTGATTTGTCTTAACTGAGCTGATCAGATTCCAAAACTGAATTAGACCCAAAAATAACCACTCAGATTTTGGTCTGTGTTTCACCTTTCATATAACCATCCCACAGCAGTACAGGCACAGTAAAGGTAGAACCTAGCCCTTATTTCAAAATAAATTCTAAAATAATCTCTCTTGAATGATGGCCTCCTAGATTTACTAAGTTAATGTTATTTCCCTTTTGTGTTTTTCAAAAACTAGTATCTAATTTAAACTTCTAAAACTCAGTTTGGAAATATTCCAGAGTTTTGATTATTGACTATGAGCTACATTCTGTGCTTTAACAAACTTGCAGAAAGTTCCTTTCAAGCATGGATTAATTGAAGATTGCTCTCAACCAAGTGTGGTCCTGAGTCCTTAGGCTCAGAAAAGCAAGCATTTCTTTTTTTTCAGCTGCGTCTTCTGCAGAATGTTTAACAATGTCTCACTGGGTTTGCATGCCCATAATACAGGACTGGCCACCTGCTCTACGAAGAGACACACACATCCACGCTTATGCTGATGAGAACAGGATAAGCACAGATGGTAAGACCACAGATTCTGGTCGTGCAAACCCAGTGGGACTTTCATCCACACAGTGGATGACCATGAAGATCATCCTGTCCAACCCCATTGAATTCAATGAGGAGGGATATCTTCACTTGATCAGGTTGCTCAGAGCTCCATCCAATCTGGCCTTGAATGTTTCCAGGTATAGGACATCCGACACCTCTCCAGGCAGCCACTGTTTCATCACCCTAGGTGTCAGAAATTCTTTTCCCAGTATGTAGCCTAAATATCTCCTCTTTTAGTTTAAAACCATTACGCCTTGTCCTATAGGTGCAGGCCCTGCTAAAATGCTTTTCCCCATCTTTCTTACAAACTCCCTTAAAGTATTAAAAGGCTGCAAGTGAGGTGTCCTTTGAGCCTTCTCTTTTCCAGGCTGAACAGCCCTAACTCTCTCAGCTTCTCTTCACAGGGGAGGTGTTCCAGGCTTTTATAGTTTTTGTGACCTTCCTCTGGACCAGCTCTGTGGTAAAAAAACCCCAGAAGAGCACTTCTGACTCTCTCTGTTGGGATAAGTCACTAGATTATTGTCATCCCTTCCTTGGGAGTCCTTTTGTTTATCTGTTAATTTTACAAGCTGGTGGTGGTTGTGGTTGTGTCTTTGTCTACCTTGAGCTGCTGCAATGGATACTGGGTAGCTCTATTGACCCAGAACACAGCAATTCACTGATCATTCCTAGAGGGGATAACAGTCACTTGGGAGTGAAGCAGCACTTCTGATGTATCTTCATTGTGTATTTAACAGGACAGAGCTGGTAGCAGGAGCTGTCATGTAGGACTATAGTGGCAGATGTACAGAAACCTATCACTTCCACAAGCCACTGAGGCTTTTGGGGTGGTGATGGGGATGCAGGGAGGAAGAAAACACTTTATCCTGTACTGAGCAAGCTTTCCACCAAGGGATGAATCTTTCATCATTCACAGTACCATATGCAGACAACTATAATTTTGCTCGGGCACCCAGCATCATCCTTCTCAGAGTAATATTCATTTTTATTGGTGGCAATTAATCTCTAGCCATATTTTCAAATAAGTAAGTAAGTTAGCATGTTTGCCAGGGGATGTTAGCACATGACCTGAGATATGGCAGTTCCCTTTAACATAGCATCTCCCAAGAGAGTGCTAGCTGTTTCAGACTCATCTCTCATGGTATTGGCATCCACACATGCTGTCTAAAGGGAGCATTTGTACTTCCCTGACATCACCGCTCTCAGGTTGCATTTCTTAATGATGGTATAGTTAAGGTCTCTGTATCATTTTTGACATTTTTAATGGCCTGTGCATTTACAGTGTAGCTCTTGTGTAATCTTTAATCAGCTTTCTGTTCACATATTGTTTCTATTATTATTTATCTCTATTGTGGCAACACATAGAGGCTGTCAACCAGAGCAGGATGAAACTGTGCTAGGCCTGGGTTGTATTTTCAAATGGCCTCTCTGTGCCCATAGCACAAGCGGTGCTGACATCCCTGAAGTGCAGCTGGCGTGCAAGGCTCTGAGGCGGCTTTGCTCTCTCTCTCAGAAACTGGAATAACCAGCATATGCTAGCTAGGTTTGCCACATGAATGCATAGAGAAGGAATATCTCTTGGTTGCTGAAGTATTTGATTTCTTCTCTGATCTAATCTTCTAACTGGAGCTGCTTGATCCTGATCCCCTTGGTAGTTACACACGTGAGTAGTCACACACGCAAGTGGTCTTACTGAGTTCAGTGGAATTACTTGTATGAGAAAGTACTCAGATTTAGTTCATCAACTCTGTATCTGCCTACCTTTGTAAGGGTACAGAAGTTGCTACAGTGCAGATCTGTGAGTTATCACAATATAAATATGAAATCAATTAAATCACATGGGTGAAGACTTGAGTTGCAGCTTCCCAGTCTGCCACTGCAATATGGAACTTGCATAAAGGGGGGAAAGAAAACCAAGAGGAACCGATAAACTCTGTGCAACAGAGATCTTATTTTCTTGTGAGATTCCTGTAATGTAAGATCAGGAGGATATTTCGTTACCACAAATTTTACACTAACACATTGCTGATGAACTTCACTCAATTCCCTTTGTAATTAGTCAGCAATGATAACTGCATTAAATGGTTCTACTCATTGTGACATACATAGGACTTGAACTGATAGCTGACAGCAGAAAATCTTTAGCATCTGAGCTAAACACTTAAATGCAGAGGAGAACATCTTGTTGTCATATATCCTTGTCACTAGAGTGACAACAGCATGTTCACCTTGGTTTTACACACGTATTACTACTCAGGTTTCAATCCATTTAGAGAACTGTAGTTAAAACCTGCTTTTAGTTTTAGGAACATAAAAAAGAGCCCAAAAAAGTGCAAAAGCTGTATCAGGCATTGCAAATGAGACACGATACAAGCCTCATCTTTTTGTAATTCTATTTTTTTTTCTGTGTCTTGAGCATTCAGATGTGCTTTAATCCTCGTCTTTATGTCCTTTCCCTAATAAATCTCCATGAAATTCACATTCTCAGTAACTATCTGATATGCCAAGCTGTTTTATTTCATAGATAATTGAAACACTTTGGCTAGTTACTTTGGGCTAAACATACTGAATGTATTTGCTGAAGCCTTTGGAAAAATCAGTCTAACTGCCAGCTGATTTTCTTGTCACTGCGGGCTTCTTTTATTGTCCAGATATGGTGTTTTATGACTTTTCAACCACTCAGAGGAATTTCTGCTGTTTATTTCAGCATTTTGCTCTTCTGTTTGGCTAGTTTGTAGAGTGAAATTTGGTACAGGGAGAAAGCAAGGGTGTGACCGATAAAGTAAATTGTAAGATAAAGTAAATTGACCGATAAAGTAAATTGTTCAGATAAGATTGATGTACATAAGAGGAGTTGTGTTTGGGGTGGACACTAAGTGTGAAACCTGATGCTTGAGCTGATGATGGAAAATCGGTTTTCCTTCCTAGAAAGGGTTTGTTTTCTGCTTCACTTTTTTTTCAAAGTGAAAACCACAAACCAAGCAGAAAAATCTGGTGGTTGGAACACTCATCTGAGATGTGGAAGACCACAAGTATAAGCCATATCTTCTAATGAGTGTAATTTATTCATATTACGGAACTTAATTGCAGCTGCAGTTATAGCAGCACAGAGCAGCCTACAGTCTGGCAGTCAGGGCTTTAATGTGAGGTATGATCAAGTCCCTGAAGCAGGCAGGGTTAAGTTTGATCCCTGCATTCCACTTCCCATGCAAAGGGCTCTCAGCTATGCTAGTGTGGTTCAGTTGTGTACCCTTTGTGGAGGTGTAGAACTGTATTCCCTGATGTTCAAGTTCTGCAGAAAACAAATCAGTCTTTTTGGATCGGAGATTGCTGGGAAAGTCCTTCAGCTCCAGCATATTTGCTCCCTGCCCCCAAAGGCTTACAGAACCTTAGCAAATGTCTATGTGAAAGAAAGATAGATAGTCTCTTTCCACAGATTCTCAGTAATAATTTAAGACTTATAAAGAGTAAGATTTTGTTTGCTCGACTCCCAGTAGTAATAGTGAGGAGCTATCATCCCTGTTTACAGCTGTGGGAAGAATGAAGCAAAGCCATAAAATATATTGTGTGAGGCATGAGTGGAATTGTGCATGGGACATGAAACCATGTCTGTGTGTGCCTCCTGTGAGATCCTGCAGAACCTTTTGGAAACCCTGGCATTGTCTTCTCGTGGATTTATTTTAGACTTTTGACACGGTTGCTCAAGACAAGTTTGTAAGCTGGTAATCGGCAGCACAAATTTGAATGAAGTCTCTCCTCTATTACTGCTGAATATCCATCAACACTATTCTGAATAGAATGGTGATTTCCTTCACCCTAGAAATAGCTATATTGAAGGGCTGTTAAGGAGAGGATATGGCTACTGAAGAAGTCTTTAGTTTTGTGCTGACTGTTTAATGGGGAAACTCTTGCTTCCAGAGTTCTGACAGCTTTGAGCTGTCTCTTTAGTTTACATATGTCTTATATGGGGGGGTTGCAGGTGCTGATTGCTATTTCTATAGTAAATCAGGATTGAGCTGTTTCTGTAATGCTGACTCTCCTCTCTCATCCCCTATATGGTCTGCAAACAAAGAGAAGGGATCAAGCAGGATTGTCATGTGAAGGGTTCTCACCTCCTCACCTTGTCAGTGACCATAGGGTTTGGGGACCTTCTGTATTGCTGGTACATACTGTTACTAGCAGAGAAGTTGACTAGCATACACACTCCGTGTCTTCATCTTTAAACCTGGTTAGCCTCAAGAAATCTTCTCGCTAGTGTTCTTTCCTTCCCTACCATCTCTTTACTCCAGGAAAAAAAAAAAAAAAAAAAAAAAAAAAAAAAAAAAAAAAAAAAAAACCAAACAAAACCCAGCAAAACACTCCTAAAAGCCAGCACCAAAAAAGAAAGCCTTCTTTAGATTATCATGTCTGTTAATCTCATGGGAACAGCACAAAGAAACAGTATTTGATGGCATTATTAAATCTACAGGATTTGTTTGGCAATATGACCTGCCATTAACTACACTGCAGTCAGAATGTGATCCTCTGCATCTAATCCCACTATAAATTCATTCCTTCTAGTTATCTAAGAGCACTAAGAAACAGGATATTAAAAGATTTAGGTCCTGATCCAATAAGGGTATTAAACAAGTCCTCAAATTGACGTGTAATGCTAACACTGTTGTTTCCTTGCATACTGAAGCACACCACTGGATCGGGGGGTGGAGTGAGAAGGTCCAAGGGCCCTTTTGAAAGTTCCTGGGATTGTCAGAGCCTCTTCCTGCTTGCAAGCCTAAGCACTAGAGGCTGGGACAAGACGCTTGTGATGTACTTTCCTAATCATCTTAGTAAACGCACATGTGTTTTCCAGGCTGCGACAGTGATCACTGGGGACCCCACTGCAGCAACCGCTGCCAGTGCCAGAACGAAGCGCTCTGCAACCCCATCACAGGCGCCTGCGTCTGCACAGACGGGTACCGTGGCTGGCGCTGTGAAGAGCTCTGTGACCCCGGGAGCTACGGCAAGGGCTGCCAGCTTAAATGCCAATGTCACAATGGAGCTACCTGCGACCATAAAACAGGAGAATGTCGCTGTGCTCCTGGATACACAGGGGTATTGTAAGTTCAATGATGGGAGTATTTTACTCCAGATCATTAAACAGTCTTGCTTTGACTGCTTTTAATGCAATGAGTAATTGGCAAAGTGTACACAGTGCCCATATTATACACTTGCCTTAGTAAAAATCAGGTAACAAAACTTCAGGAAGATTAAAGGAAATCTCTTTTAATTGTACCTGTCATTATAGTAAAATAAAATGTATTGTTCAAGTGAAGGTAAAAATCCATTATCTACTCTAGCTTGTACAAGTGTTATACCTGTTCCTAATTTCACTATGTAAATACAATCCAAATTACAGTTGAGTTTTCATAAGCAATTGGATGTTCAACTCATTAGGAGTCCAGTGATGTATCAGGTGGGACTTATCATCCGCAATTATTTTGACTTTCAATCTACCTGAGGAGGCATTGCTGTAACTATATCACCTTACTATCTAGGGGGTAAATTTTTAGCTTAGTGAGCAGGGATTTAGTGGTGTGACTCCTGTTAACTCTAACAAGAATCATGTAGCTAAATCCCCATCCACCACACAGAAGGTTTACCAGTAGAAGTCACAAAATCTGCATTTTAATTTTAGGACAGCAAGCAATAGTTCCTTGTTTAAAATTGCCCACAGTGTAACATCAGTTCTCATTAGAGATCTTTCAGTGGTTTCAGAAGTAATTATGTTTCTCAAAATTATTGCAAGTGAGAAGAAAATTTAGTCACTGAATTTGGTTGGAGATCTATTACAGGTGACTTCGTACTTTTGCAATCTAATATGATATGTTGTCCCGCATGAAGTGGTAGGTAAAAAATAAAGGCACTATTAACCCTCATAAATAAATGATATGCCTTTTGAATATTTTATTTAGTACCTCGTTTCCTCCTGGAGTTGTGACCTCAGTCCTGGGAGCACTCGCTGTTAAAGACTCTTCTGGCTATTAGGAGTGCTCCCATTGACATTAGTTTGTCAGGTCACAGCAGGAAGGACTTGCAGGGCCAGCCAACGATCTGTTGTGTGAGCATCTTCATCAGAGGACAGTCAGTTAGGGGAAGAACCCGCTGTAGTTTCAGAACCTGGGATTAGAGAATGGAGTAATTCTGAAAAGCACCAATGTGCAAACCTATGAGATGTTGGGTTTTGCAAGAAATAGCCTTATGCTAGCCCTTCAAGATACTGAGAGAGACCCAGTGAGTTTAAATAGCATTTAAATGATGCTGAGTTCTTGCCGGTCCATTATAGACTGCAAATATTACCATTTAGTAGTGACTGGAGAAATTTCAAACATTGTAATCCCATCCTTTTGTGCTATTTGCAGCTTCTTTTATTGCCATGGCACATTATTCACACCGAAGGCTTCATCCTGCAGCTCTTACTCTCCTGGGCTATTTTAGTGGATATGAGTTGTCCTGTTGAGATGAGTGGAATTTAGTACATGCATAAAGACTACAATCTTGGCTAATTGGTAATGCCAGCTGACGTTTACAAAGGTTTCAGAATTTGCATAAGGGCTCTCGTGATGACCTGTGTTGTGGATTTCCCTCATTTACTGTTTCCTGTAAGTTCTTTTAAATGATCTCCTTGGTTTTTGTTTCTTCTCTCTCCACAAAGATGCGAGGAACTCTGTCCCCCAGGCAGCCATGGAGCTCAGTGTGAATTGCGATGCCCTTGCCAGAACGGTGGAGTCTGCCATCATATCACTGGAGAGTGCTCCTGTCCTCCTGGATGGACGGTGTGTAGTTTGATCCTGCTCATCCTTCATTTGGAGGTTGGAATAGAAAGTTAATTACTCACTGTCTTGGCAAACCCCTTCCCTGGATACTTGGAATACTTATCCACTATTTCTTGTCACAAAGGTCTGACAGTTCTAGAACTGTGACCACCTTTGTTGTGTATGCACAGTGCTTACCAGTCTGTGACCAGCGGTGACTACTTGTTTTGCTGTTTTCTGGGAGAAGAGGCAAAAAAAATTGTCTCTGAATTACAGTTCCTTGGAATATTCCCTGCACTGTTAGACACTGCCCACACGTGGGACAGAAAGCTCAAAGCTCAGCTGCACATTGTCAAAAGCACTGCCCTGTGTCCTGTACAGGAGAGAAGGAGAGAGAGAAGCTGGTGAATTCAGTGGCTCAGGCAGTTGCTAAAGCAGGACTTCACATAGGACACAGAGACCAGTTCAGGTCCTGTCCTTTCTCAGGCATAATTTCCATTGATTGCAATAGATTTGCTAGCATCAGGGGCTATGCTGGAGAGCAGATTGCCCTAACATTTAATCCTTTGTGTCAAGAAAGCAAGACCAAACATTTTTGAAGTCCTCAATTTTATCCATAATGCAATAATTAACTCTCTTGGGGCCTACACACCATTTAGCTGTACTAATTCTCCTGGCATTTTTCCTGTATCTGACAATTAGTCTCTTGGCAATCTTGTTTTAATGCATACAAGTGCTGACTTTTTATTTTAATACATGGAAGATCCTGAAGATCATCACAGAAGTATGGCTTCAGATGTGGACCTGTTGAAACATTTAAGGGCTGAAAGAGATGTTTATCTTCCTTTAGATTAGTACAGCAAATGCTGCCTTTGTTTGATCACACAGCTGCTTTTAGTTAAAACATGCCAGTCATGGAATTCTGGTGGCTATCAGGCAGCAGCATGGGAAAACAACACTGCTGTGCCTGATTTTTGGTAGAAGATGCATACAGAAAATCTCAGTGTGGAGACCTAGAGTTCAGTCATGTCAAAGGTGGTTATAATGTTGTTCCATTTCAAATGACAAAGAAGGCAAAGCTTTTCAGAAATTTAAGAATATGCCACCTCACCTGCTGGCATTCAGAGGACTTCTCTTCCAATTCTTCCACTTCTCTTCTCTTCTTCTTCCACTTCTACTGCTAAAAAGTGATCAAGAAAGTGATTAACATAGAAGTATTACTTTTAGGGTATTTTTTTTCACCTCACCTTACCTTCTGCATGCCAATGTTTCAGAGGATCTGAGTTGTTTTGCTGTACTCTTCCTTACCTGTATTTTATCAGGAGTTTTCTTTTTTTTTTTTTTTTTTGCAATGTTAAAAAATCTCTGAAGAGATACAAGAATATCAGAATAGAGCCGAAAGTTTTGAGAGGTCTTTTAGGATGCAGCATAGACCCTAAAGAAGAACCACAACACTGGGAATATCTTCTCTGCATTTTTAGTGGCCCAGAGACACTTCTCTGAAAACTGTGTTGTTGGCTTCTCTGTTCCCAGAGCAACTCTAGAGTTAACAATTGATGTCTGAAACAAGCATAACTGAAAATTGAAGGGAGAGATTAAGTATTCTGGGGAAAGAAACTGAAATAATAAGTAAAAGCACTCAGCTTGTAAATGTTGAGATTTTAAGTATAAAGAGTCTCTCCAGGGTTTTAATGAAAAGCTAGTAATTCAGTACACAGAGAGAAAAAGTATTTCTTTGCTGCTATATTTTTAACTCTTCATGGCTGGAATGATTTGGAAAGTGAGACATGAGTGGGCAGCAAACAAGGAAGTGAGATGGGATTACTAGACAGCATTCATTTTATTTCAGACCATGGATAGTCTTTCTTTGACATCACGAATTTTACTTGCTGATTTTGAGGCTTGAGACTACACACATGTATTGAATATACCATCATGTTGGATGGTGAGAATTCTCCCTGGACTTAGACAAGTGCAAACCCACTTGGATTTTATTGCCGCTGTATGAGCTGAGACTTTTATCCTTTGCTAGAGTGGGCTTATTAACAGCAGCTCAGCTCCCTTAGGGGCTTGGTTGCCTGTGGGAAATGCAAAGGGAGGCAGTAAGTTGAATAGGAGGAAATTCTAGGGTTCTTAGGTACTTCCTTGGATCTGTCGTCTTCAAAGCGTGGTTCTTTTATTACTTGTAAGATTTCTTTCCTTCTGCTTCCTCCCACCCAGTGCAGACTCTTTCAGAAGCAAAAGTTATACGAACTGTGTCCTGTGAAATTTTACTCTCCCATGGGTTTTCCACCAAGAGGAAGATGTCTTACAGAATATATTGTTGAACTAGCCAACAAAATATGGCTTCCAGCATGCTACAATGTTGGACTTTTTCTCACTTCTGTCTTTGTGGCTGTGGGAGTTGGTGGGTGGCTGCTTTAGGGCCTCATTAACAATTTACAGTTTACATCTTTCGCACTTGCAGTATTAAATTCTCCAAGCACACTCAGGAAGTGGGGAGAGAAGTTAAATTTAGCTTTTGCAATGCTTCTCAGAAAAGTTTTTAAAGACTAGATATCCTTTGGTCAACAGCCAGCTGGATATAAGCCAGCAGTGTGCCTACGTGGCCAAGAAGGCCAGCAACATCAGGTTTATGTTAGCCGTGGTGTGGCCAGCAGGGGTAGGAAAGGGATCATCCTCCTGTACTCAGCACTGGTGAAGCAACACCTTGAATCCTGTGTTCAGTTTTGAGCCCCTCATTGTGAGAAAGACATTGAAGAGCTGAAGCGCATCCAAAGGAGAACAGAGCTGGGGAAGCATCTGAAGCACAGAGGTTCTGGGAGCGGCTGAGGACCTGGGTCTGTTTAATCTGGAGAAGAGGAGACTGAGAGGAGGTCTCACTGCTCCCTACAACTGCATGAAAGAAGGTTTTAGTGAGGAGGGGATCCAGCTCTTCTCCCAAGTAACAAGTGACAGGACAAGAAGGAAAGTTTGGAGTGGATATTAGGAAAAATGTCTTCACCGAAAATGTTGTCAAGCATTGAAATAGGCTACTCAGGAAAGTGGTGGAGTGACCATCCTTTGAGGTATTTAAACTACATGAAGTAGTGGTGCTTAGGGCCATGGTTTAGTGGTAGAGTTGCTAGTGTTAGGTTTATGGTTCAACTTCATGATCTTGTAGGTCTTTTCCAACCTAAATGATTCTGAGATTCTATGACTCTATTCTATGACTCTTAGGAAAGCAGCAAATCTTTCCTTACATGATGGAAAATTTGTCACTGACAGTACACCCATTCTTAAGGCTCTGCATCATGGTGCCATGTTAATACAACACATTCTGCTAATGACTTCTTTCTCATTGCCTCTGTGCTTTATGAAGCAACTGCAGCATGTATTTTTGTCTGTTTGTCTTTCTGTGATGCATTTTAGACATGGGAGGTATGAGAAAATGGAGCAGAAAAAGTCTTTTCTGTACTAGGAAATGGTAGTAACAGCAAACAATGTCAAAAGCAGGAGCTAGTGAGATCAGGGCCTTAGAAAAGGTGCTGATGGGGTGAACTTTACTGATTAGATGTATAAGCAGCAGAAAGTGTTGGTCTGACATATGATCCTCCAGAGAGGGATGTTTTGGATTCCCTTGGTACATATTAGAATCATGAATCATAGAACAACCAGGTTGGAAAAGACCCATCGGATCATCGAGTCCAACCACTCCTATCAGACACTAAACCATGCCCCTCAGGACCTCATCTACCCATACCTTAAACACCTCCAGGGAAGGTGAATCAACCACCTCCCTCGGCAGCCTGTTCCAATGCCCAATGACCCTCTGTGTGAAAAACTTCCTCCTAATCTCCAACCTAAATCTCCCCTGGTGGAGCTTGAGACCATTCCTTCTCGTCCTGTCCCCTGGCACTTGGGAGAACAGGCCAGCTCCCTCCTCTCCACAACCTCCTTTCAGGTAGTTGTAGAAAGCAATGAGGTCTCCTCTCAGCCTCCTCTTCTCTAGGCTAAACAACCCCAGCTCTCTCAGCTGCTCCTCATAGGACCTGTTCTCCAGCCCCTTCACCAGCTTCATGGCTCTTCTCTGGACTCGCTCCAGAGCCTCAACATTCTTCTTGTGGTGAGGGGCCCAGAACTGAACACACTATTCAAGGAGCGGCCTCACCAGTGCTGAGTACAAAGGGAGAATAACCTCCCTGGACCTGCTGGCCACACCATTTCTGATACAGGCCAGGATGCCATTGGCCTTCTTGGTCACCTGGGCACACTGCTGGCTCATGTTCAGTCGGCTGTCAACCAACACCCCCAGATCCCTCTCCTCCTGGCAGCTCTCTAGACAGACTTCTCCCAGTCTGTACCTCTGCATAGGGTTGTTGTGCCCCAAGTGCAGGACCTGGCATTTGGCCATGTTAAACCTCATGCCATTGGACTCTGCCCAGTGGACCATCCTGTTCAGATCCCTTTGCAGAGCCTCCCTACCCTCCAGCAGATCGACACTTCCACACAGCTTAGTGTCATCTGCAAACTTGCTAAGGGTACCCTCAATGCCCTCATCCAGGTCATTGATGAAGACATTGAACAGGGCTGGACCCAGCACTGAACCCTGGGGAACCCCACTTGTCACTGGCCTCCAGCTGGACTTAACACTATTTACCACCACTCTCTGGGCCCAGACAGCCAACCAGTTTTCTACCCAGGAGAGTGTGCGCCTGTCCAGGCCAGCGGCTGACAGTTTCTGCAGCAGTATGCTGTGAGAAACTGTGTCAAAGGCTTTACTGAAGTCCAGAAAGACCACATCCACAGCCTTTTCCTCATCCAGTAGGTGAGTCACATATTAATGCAAAAAGTGTGCCTGAATATTCTCTTGGCTCCAAAAATGTAGCACAGAGTATTCTACCCAGGAGAGTGTGCGCCTGTCCAGACCAGCGGTTGACAGTTTCTGCAGCAGTATGCTGTGAGAAACTGTGTCAAAGGCTTTACTAAAGTCCAGAAAGACCACATCCACAGCCTTTCCCTCATCCAGTAGGTGAGTCACATATTAATGCAAAAAGTGTGCCTGAATATTCTCTTGGCTCCAAAAATGCAGCACAGAATATTGCTTTCTCATCATTTGTTGACAGAAATCCTGTACCTTTTGAAACATGAAGAGAGAAAGTGTTTATTATCAAGATAAATTGACACTTACATTTTCTGATATATAGCATTGTGTGTTACTCAAGTCCAGAGACACCAGTTTTTTAACACTGTAATCTGAATTTTCTTGAACGGAGGCCAGCCTGTCTGTTGTGCGGCCAAACTGCCACCTATCTCTGGATGGGAAAGGCTTGAAGGATCTGCTTTATCATTACAGTGAAGATCAGCCTCTCCACTCTGGGGTTATTGATACTGCTAAACTTCCCAAGCTGTTGAGCCAGAGCCCCAGGGACAGAAAACAGCTATTATGTCCCTGGTTTTTGTTTTGTGTAAGGTTTGTCTGATACGTGCTTGGTTCAAAACTCTGAGGCCCTGGGAGTGGGTTAGGGAAATGAGACTTGTGAGGGATTAAAACAAAATAATAATAGGGATTGAAAAGCACCATTTCTGTCAAACAATGTGCACTGGCAGCAGCACTGCTTCTCACAGTTGCCGAATATTTTCCATTATAGGACCCCATCTTCTGATCGCAGCACTGCCAGACTTGGCTTGGCTGAAGTTCCTCAGCTGGATGCTAGCCCTGGATTTGATGTTTGCTCACATAAAAAAAACACTCATACAACTTCTAAGACAGACTAGGGAAATCCTTATACAGCCATGGTACTTGGGAGGGAACATTATGTGATACCTGGGGGAAAAAACCTGAGTTTGGCAAAAAACACAACCCAGGGTAAGCGTTCTCTGCCCTGGGACTGGGCGAATTTCTTCCCTTTCAGGGCTGGTTAAGCAGGGAGGGGAAGGAGGAAACAACTTGGACTTGGGTATTTGGGTCTAGATGTAGGACTGAAAAGGAGCCTGCGATATTTTCAGTGCACTGGAATAAAGAGGCAAGAGAGCAGAGGGCTGGGGATGTAAAAAGGGTGAAGGAGATAGCCTTCAAGATGTGGATTTGAGGCATGTGTCATGTGACATGTGTCTCCAAGGTTGGCGATAAGGAGCTGGGAGGATATTGGGTGATGCATCCAGTCAGCATGTGGGGATTACGCAGATTTTCCATTGCAAAATCACATCTTCTGGCCAAAAGACTGCTGCACTACTGGAGTGGAGAGTTGGGTTGCTTCTGTGCCCATGGCTTAGGCAAAACACTGGCAGATGCCATTCTGTACTGCTGGAAGAGATGAGTGTAAGGGCTGGATGAGGGTGGGAGCAATGACGTAGGTAGGATCAGAAAAGCAGTAGAGGACTCCTTCAGCAGTTGTATTTGGTCTTCTAGGGATGAAGTGATGCTATCTGAACAGAGAAGGTCATCATAGACTATAATAACTAGCAGAACTTCATCCTCTCAGTGAACCCTTTACAAAAATCCCTCTCTTCTCATGCGTTCCCTTTGTGACACTTACCCAGGTCATGTCCATGAACTTTTCTGACTCTCTATTTGACAAAAAATCCCACCAGCACACATACAGCTTTGAAACCTTTCCCAAGCCCTCCTGCATCTGTTCAAGGGGCAGTGAATACCCTGCCACCCCAGCTGCAGTTTATGGGGGACATTCAAAAAGCAGAATTACCAGTGCCTGTTCACTGGCAAGAAAAATCCCTTCTGGTGATACGGTAGACAGGAATTGACTCTGGCAGCAGAACTTAAGATAGTGCCTTCAGCCCATCTTAAACAGAAAAATTATTGCTGATGCACTTAGATCTGGTTTTAGCAAGGACAATGAATATCCAGGCTGCATGTAGAAATTTATTGCATTGTGAATATTGACTGAAATATTGCTCTTTCTGTAACCTTACCAGGGACTGGTGTGTGCACAGCCGTGTCCTCCTGGAACATTTGGGATTAACTGCAGCCAGGAATGCCCATGCCACAATGGAGGACACTGTGATCCTGTGACAGGGAAATGCATCTGTTCAGCTGGCTATATAGGAGACAGGTAAAAATCAAAACTCCAAAACTTTTTTCACTATGATTTGCCAATATTTATAGCCCTTCTAGGACAATCTTACTCTCTGAAAAATGATGTTATGTTTCTGCTGCGCCAGTTAGGTTCATCCTTCTGAAACAGTTCAAGCATTATAAATGAGGCAGTGTTATTGGCAATGCTCTCCATTTACAGGTTATTTTTAATATAACTCTTAAAATTTAATGGATTAAATTTAATTTAGATATTTACAGTGATAAATTTAATAGAGAGCATTACATGTTTACATGATATGTAAATGAACTATATTTATACAAATTAATATCCTTAAGAGTAAGCAATGCAGCAGTTTAATGTTTCCCTCAGCCCCTCTGTGCTGCTGCAGCATGGATCCATCTCAGACACCAACAAAAGGTGATAAATCCTCAAAATTTATAAACAAGAGCCTTCACCCATAAATCGATCAGAGAAGATGATATTGTTTCACAAAGGCAGCATGAATTTAGGAAAATGACTACACAGCAAAGTCAAGGCTAACATAACTCATGTTAGCTAAGCCTACCGGTCGGGCTAACAATGGTGAGAAACTGCTGTTAAACAAGCTTTCATATGAGGTTGTCACTGGAGATTGGACTCTGTCACCAGGGCTTCCAGAGACAGTGTATGCTGTGCTGAAGCCCTTTCACCTGTACATTCCCATTTTTTTATTAGCTGTAAAAAGCTGCTGTGAGTATGATGTATGCTAGGACTGTGCTTCTATGCTGCAACACTTTTGGAATGTCTTATTTCTTGCTTCGTTGTACAATGAATGAGTCCATAGCTCACAAACAAACCAACCTTCCACCCTGTGCTGGGGTTCACGAAACCATGTTCTTTCCCATTAAATGTGGAAGTTCCTTGTTTCTGTTTTATCAACAACAGTAATTGGAGGGGCCTCTGGAGATTATGTAAGTATTTGCATGTTGTTGAATATGGTGGAAATACTAATTATTTAAAATTAACCTAGTGAAAAAGACAACAGTGTGTCTCTCTTTCCCTATCAGTCATCTAGAGACCATGATTTCAGCCACAGGGTTCCATAGAATAAGTGTTGCTAAGCAAAGCTTTCTCTTCATCTTGTTTTGAAGATGAATTCATATAAGGAAATGGCTGTACAGCCTGGATACTTACCGTGCTGACCACCCTTCAATCACAAAGCATCCCCAGTCCTGGCCATGCTCAGGAAGGCTGACAGAGGCCTTCTGTCTCTAGATCTCCTCATTTGGTCATTGCAGACCTAGATTGATTTCTGGCTGTAGGTGAATCAACAGTGTCAGAGACGTTGGGAACTCCCTGCTAGCTGAGCCAGCTTCTTTGCTCAGCTGCCAGTCACGAGGGAGGACATGCAGCAGGAGAGCTGGCTCTGCTGCAGCCATGTGGTACAAGGAAAGTATATGACTTGGGAAGACAGAGGTAGGAAGGGAGAAAATAAGGCATGAACAACTGGAAACAGTGGAAAATAATCTAAGGGATGACTTCACTGTAGACCTGTAGCCAAGCAAACCCCTTAGGAATGGATCCCCTACCCTGTCCTTGAGCAGGGAAGTAATAGAGAGACACTGAAGGGAGAGACAGAAGACCAGAAGTGCAAGCATGTTGGAAGGATGATCAAGAACAGCAGAACACTAGGTAAACAGGCAGTTCAGAAAACTTCTAGCAGCAGGAGAAAACTCTGTTAGCCTTGAAATTCCCACCATTCAAACAGGTTTTTGGAAAGTTAAAACATGTTTTTCAGCCTCTAATCAACCTTGGATAAGGAAAGTGAAGCCTTAGGTCCATTATATTCAATTGAAGTTTTGCCTCTTGTTTGGGCCAGGGCAGCACGTTGCTGGTGAAGGTTTGTTCTGAACAGGGCTCTCACCTTGCTGTTAACAACACTTAGCTAATGGTAGCTTGCCCTTTGGCTTCAGTGAGGGCAGGGGCAGTCACAAGGTCATTAAAAAGTCTGAATTGCTTCCCTTGATTATGAGTTCATGCAGAGTGAACAATGGGATTAAATAGTCAGCAGCGTTTTAGCTTGAAGTCTGTTTTACTTTCTGGATCTCATGCAACTGTTGCAGTGTTCCAACATAACAGGAAATCACTGCTGCACAACAAATGGTGTTTTAAAATTTTACAAGGCACCAAAGAGATTTTCTTAATAGTAAGAGGTATTGTGAACAACAACAATAAAAACATGAACGCACTTTACCTACTGTCATCATTTTTAATTGTCAATAAGTACTGCATGTTACTGCAGTTCACTGTTTGTGCAGAAGAGAGTAACATATCATTAGATAAATATTTGTGGACATGAGATGGTCTTAAAGCTCTATGTAAACAGAATCGCCACACTTTGTTCTCAACCTGTTTTCCGGGAAGTGGAACTGTATTAAATGTATAGGAAATAGGCAAACACTGTGAATAACTCCAGGCAGCTTTGTATTCTGCTGTAGTGGCTGAATATGTCATGTAAATGTGTGTTTTGCAAACTGGAAAACGAATAATAGCAGACACACAGTTAGGAACTGAGGATGGGGGGGTCTGAGGACTCAGCGGCTGTCAGAAGAAGTGAACATACTGTTTTAGCTTTGTTTTCCATATTGCCATTAAACCTAAAGATTTGATCTCAACAGAATAAATACAACATTTGTCATAACAATATGAGCAGTCTTGTTCTCTTGGTGTTGTGTTTGTACCTGTATACGTTATCAACAGGATGATGATCTCCAGGTTAGTGTGTTTGGGATGGCTTTTCATGTTTGTCTGTGCTACATAAATGTGATCACTATTGCAAAAGCAAACTGGAAAGCCTAAAAAACTTAACAGCATTATTCCATGAAAAACATTTATCTGGAAATAATGTAGGAGTAGGTACTGAATTCATCTTTTAAGCTGGCTGTCTTACGTTTAATATTTTGTGAAATTGCTTCCATTAATTCTACAGGTGACAGGCATATTATCCAATCCCAACCCAAATAATTATGGCTCATATTAAAGTTCAGTGGATACTATAATATGGATCTCCCCAGATAGACAGAAAGCAATGTAAATTAAACAAGAAACACAACTAGGGCTTAGCAGCTCATTTTGTAATTTAATTGAACAATGTATCTGGTTGTTAATGGTTCTATGGACATATTAGATTGATATGTTGCAAAGGAAAGATGTTTAAGTAGAAAGCTAATTCCTGTTGTGATTATTCTTATGTTCCAGAGGAGTCATTATTATTATTCTTTGTATAAATTCATTAGCAGTAGCTGCTTGATCTCCAAATAAATAAGTTGGTTAAATTGTTAGTACAAAAGGGCTAATTATGTAAATGGATTAGGTCGTTGATCTTTCATTTCCAGATGCTTTTCTCCCTGCTAGGTAATGCTTCATCTTCTATAAATATAGAATGATATAGTGCACTATTGACTAAGTATTCATCCCATGGAGTACAGCCTCTCTTGTTAACTAGTCAAGCTGTATACAGCAAGAGAGACATAAAGCAGCTTAATGCATTCTTCATTGCATTTCATTTGCTTAAAGTGTTCCAGTCCTACTGTTCCCCATTCTTTGCTGGTTATTTCCTTTGCAGCTGAGCTACCCCGAGAGCAGCAGGGCGAACAGCCAGTACCGCTGGTGATTCTCTGTGCTCATTCCCTTCCTGTTTGTCACAGGCTTCTCTCTCTTTGGATTGCATATGAACTCCTGAACTTGATTCGTGTGACTTGCAACTGTGTTGACGTTTGCTGCAATTAAATCACTAGCTAGGCTTTTTGCTTTGTCCATTTATTTTCAGTAAAATGTGATCATCTGAAGCTGCAAAAGCAATGCTCTTCTTATACACAGGCTGCATTCATTGCAGTTTTTGCCTGGCTTGCATCACACATTAATCTTTTATTACTGATCATTATATTAACTTTCACCTGCCAGCTGTGAAATGACCTGCAGAAAGACATTTAACAATTGCTTCTATCTACTGAGTTTACAGTATACACTTGAATCAATGCTCAGGATTAAATTAATGCTGATAGGCAATTTCCAATATCCGTTGCTTTCTTTAGGACCTTAGCTGAGCTTTTCAAAGTAGGAAATATTATCAACGCTTAGACTGGTTGTGTAGGACAATGAAACACACTTTTGGCAGATTTCATAATGTATCCAGTAGGGAAATATTTTAAACAGTGCAGGAACGTGCAATTTAAAACAATCTGTGTATAGTGTTTACAGGTTCTGTTTTTATGTGTAGCAAATATTAAAAATGTTGGCAATTTTGGAGAAGATACTACACTAAGGACCATGAAAGTGATTTGCCTTGAGATTTTATACTACTGAGCATCCCTGGAGTAAGAAATGAGAAGCAAATTTGAGCTTCAGTTGCTCTGAAAACACAGACACACACACAAAAAACCAAAGGAGTGTATTTTCTTAGTTGGTATAAAGTTGGTGGAATGACAGCATAGAGAGAAAGTAAAAGTATGCACTGCAGAAGGACACTTCACTCAATGTTGTTTAATAAATCACATTTTCTTTCAATCCTCATTATCACTGTAGGACCTTATGCTTCTGAAGGTGCATTATCCTTCTGTTAAACAAGAAACCATCCAGATGAGGGTTTTCTTAAGAAGTATCTTATTCTGTATCCATTTCTTATAGTTAATGAATGGAATTGCCAAGGTGCAGGAAACAAGACTGCACTTTGATACCTAAGGTAATATTAACTAATACAAATTTGGCAGGATATAATTGGACAGAGATTAATGTTTTTTCAGTCGAGAGTAATTTACCTGCCCAATATATCACATCACTCAATGATATCATCAGTTCACAGTATTTTACTTAAATAAATAAGCAAAGATTTTATACTTAATTCATTAACAAAAAAATTCCCATGTAAAAGTCAGAAGCAGGCTAGACCATAGCATTTGACTGGACCCCATCTCATGTATTTCATTGCAGGTGTCAAGAAGAGTGTCCTATCGGGACATACGGCTTTCAGTGCACACAAAGATGTGACTGCCAAAATGGTGCGAAGTGTTATCATGTAAATGGAGCATGTATGTGTGACCCTGGATTTAAAGGGATTTATTGCCAAGAAAGAATGTGTCCTGAAGGGTTTTATGGCCTCAAATGCAACAAGAGATGTCCTTGCAACACTACCAATACTCTCAGGTATGTACACCATATTATATACCACTGCAGGAACTGGCCAAACTAAAGCACTGGGGAAAAAAAATCAATTAACTACACCCACTCCCTTTTTCTCTGTAGTTCTAATTAAGAACACAGCTTAAGAGACGGCTCCTCTGGACTGCAACCTTTGATTTAAAAGACCTCAGGTCTGGTGTTATAAGCCTCAGTGCAGCCACCTACTAAGCATGTATATGTTAAGTGTTTAAAACAGTTGTGCTAATATCTGAAACAATCTGACATACAACCTTATACTGTACCTGCAATCTTTTAACTGTAAGAACTATCATATGATACACATATGTATTTATAATAACCCACTGACATTTAAAAAATATAGCCGTATTTACTCAAATTCATCGTTTTGGCTCTGGTCTTCTTGTAAAGCCTATAGACAGCAACGAAACCTAATTTGCTTCAGTTTTTGTCTTGTAGCAAATCACCTTGCTGAAAACACTTGAGGCAGATGTATAAATAGTCTGAAATCAACATTCCCCAAGTCAGTCTATGGAACTGTAACCAAGCTGACATTGTCAAACCAGATACCTTTTCTCTTATATGCCTACTTCTGCTCTTCGTTCAGGGTGTGTATGTGAGAGATATTCAGGAAAAGAAATATCAGGGAAGTATACCTAAAATGGAGTAAGCACCTCTTAAAAGGTCAGGTTCTGATGTTTTATTCTCTTTTGATTTTTTTAGGATCTGATTTTTAGAATCATATGATCATTAAGGTAGGAAGAGACCTCTAAGATAACCAAGTCCAACCATCAAGTTCTCGTTAGTAAGAGTTAGAGCCACAAACAGACTTGACCACTTAACATGGAATAGGCTGAAATTACTTACCCATTGCAAACCTGAATAAGTTTTCTGAACCCTGAAAAAAAGTGAAGAATTTAAGACTCTTCTTTTTTATCATATTTGTTACCCTTTGTAACTCCTTGTTTTGTTTACTGACTGCTGGAACTGCTGTTTGCAGGTTCCTCACCCCCTCACATACAATAAAGGGGACCTGGAGAGTGAAAACACCCTGACCTCAGCTATTCTGATGGAATAGAGTGCCCATATTTCCTTACCATGCCTGCAAGATTCTGAGCCCCTCAGCTCCCTCTTGATTTCCTCCTTTTTATGTCCATGATTGTTAAGCATTCATGGCCAATTCAGGATTGTGTAGGCTTCAGAGGCAGGTGAGGATAATTGATGCCCAAGCAAATATGCTCTTGATACGGACATACTTCAATTTTAAACCAGACAGGTAGGGACCTGACTGTCTTGCTGATGATAACAAACCTACCTTGCAGTCTTGCAGCCTGCTAAAATATAAACACTCTCCTCAATTATGTATGCAAGTAATACTACTTAATTTGTGTGCATGCACACATACACACGCACACACACACAAAGACTCCAGGTGAACCTGTTTGTGTGATTGAGATAGACTCTATTTGTCTCAGTCTAAGAAATAAACAGGAGATTTTTCTTGTGAA
Source organism: Coccyzus lansbergi (assembly GCA_033558105.1). NCBI lineage: Eukaryota > Metazoa > Chordata > Aves > Cuculiformes > Coccyzidae > Coccyzus > Coccyzus lansbergi. Next base: position 651,258 of record JAUMJK010000421.1, on the reverse strand, counting down.
TTCAAGTTCAACTGTGAGTGGTGAGGCTCTGCTTAACTGAAATTCAGAGCTCACAATGGATTATTTAAAAACTGTGTATGAGTCCTGTACAGAAAGACAACTCTGTCTCTTTTGGATTTGACAGAGGATCCAAAGTGTTCAACAACTCAAAGGTAGCTCTGTACAACAGGCTTCTACTATTTCTGATTATTTTGTGTATCATAAAATATTGTGAAAAACATCCCTAAGGCATGAGCTGAGCATTATATGCACAAGGTTAATGTTGTGTTGTACTGAGGGTAGGGGATGTTTTGAGAATTACTGCAGAGTGAGCTAGGGTGTAAATTCTGGCATGTCACACCACTCTGCAATACCTGCCAGTGTGCGCAGCTTAAACTGACAGTAAATACAAGGTAAAATGGTCCTCAGTGAAAGCTGTTACTCAGGTGTGAGTGAGAATATGCTCCTGAAGAGCAGCCGATGCAGGATGTCCTCACCCTCTCTGCTAACCTGTGGAAACCTGTTTGTGGGCCCATTTTCCCTCAAAAGTGTAAACAAAGTGGCATGACCGCAGGCCTTGGATCAGGCTGAGCTGGGCTGCTATTTCTTAGCTAGCTGCTCAGTCATGAAGTCTTTTAAGTGAGGATTGAGGGTGTAGGAGTTAATTCTGGGTTAGTCAAGGACTCCCTGGGAGATGCTCTTGTCAGAAGATCCTTTGTAAAAGAACAGACTAGCACCATCCAGATGTGAAGAAAGGTGAGGTCTCAAGTTAGAAAGATCTCAGAAAGCTGGAGGCTCAAATCCTCTCACAGCTTTTTTCTGGGCATGTGGTTATTCTACGCACCGTGTACCTGACCTGTGCCTGACTGCTGTTTAACAGATACATTTTATGCCTTTCCTCCTGTCACTGCTTCATCAGCTTCACATGCAGAATCTGCCAAGATGGTATCTCCATTTCCTTAATAAATGAGTCTAGTCTCTGACTGATAATATCTCTTGTTCTCCTACATCTTATCACTTCTGTTATGGAACAAAGAGATATCAGCAAGGTGTAGATCTGTAAATGTACTCTCATTCATCCATGGTGTTTCAGTGTTCCACTTTTCAATGCATTCCTCAGAGCACTGTCGATGTCTGAGCTGAGGAGTGTTAGAGCTGATGGAAAATGACCTTCCCCAAAGACACTCTATACCTGAACAAAACTTTTTACTGAATGCTTAGCCAGTCCCATACAACATGCTTCTCTTCCTTACCCACCTCCTCCCATTCCTCCCTGGAATTTTCATCGAAGTATCATTGATATTTTGGTCTTCCGAAGTGATTCATTTACTGACAACCATCTATTTTCCCCAGAAACACTTTAAAGTGTTGTCATACCTGAGTGTGTAGGATCATTATATAAACACTTGAAAGCAGGTGAGGGAAGCTTACTTATTTCTGTCAGTGGTTTTGACTCATTTAATCTGGTTATTGAGGAGCTGACTGGAACAGAAGGTTCTAGGGGCTTTGAAGAGCAAGTTGGGGAGGAACATTAAGAAATACACAATCAGCTTTTCTGTTTTCATAGATCTATCTGTTTCAATGTCTGAAGAGACTAGTGTGATCATCTAGTCCAATTTCCTGTATAGCACTGACTGAAGAACGTCATTGAATAATTTCTGCATCAAAGCACACTGAAAGACACTTTGTACAGGGCTGGCGAACAAACTTAGAATTAGGTATTTGGAATGCGCTGGTGACTTCGACTGTCCTTCCACAAGAAGGGGTACACCTGTGAAAAATTCCCCTGCACAAAAAGCTGATGTTGAAACAGTCTACAGTAGTAAAAAAGGCATAATCCTGGCTTGCCCTTCAGAAAAGTTGAGCAGGAAATGAATAGCTTCTTGAACACAGATGAGGGGCCAGCATGGGGAGTAGCGATTTTACAGTAAAGTCTTTCTCAGGTCAGAGAAGGGAAGGAAGATGCAGTGACCTCTTAAACCTTGGCACTTTACTACCATGCTGAAGTCAAATGACATGAGTAGGTCTCTAGAGGCTAATTGTTGCCTCAACACTGGAAAGTTTAGAAAGACCAAACCCTATGGAGTTTACAACAAGTTTTTCCATGACCCGAGTCAGTGAGGCACTTGAGGGAGGCTGGATCTGAAGATGTGGTGAACTGAAGTAGTGGCCCTGCGGTCTCATTAAGGGCATTTTAGTGAAGGAGACTGAGTGTAGAAGGGCCACCAAAAGACAGAAAATAATAGGCTGTTGTTAATTAAGATGAGATGACTGGTGCTAGGGTATAAACAGAAAGTCAGGAAATTAACTGGGATGGGAAGAAATTTTTTTGGCTGAAAGAGATCTGTGTGGAGAACAGATTCAGAGTTTGGAACAGATTGTGCTTTCTAAAGCATTTCTTCTTCTGATTTACCTTAAGAAAGTTAAATTACCTTGTTTCCTCAGATTTCATCAAAACTAGATGCGTAAAAAGTTTAAAGGTCAAAAATTCCTTTCTGTTTTTTCAGTTCAGCTAGCAAATAAAAATAAATAAATAAATAAATCTTTTAGTGCTGTAAATGAGGCTCAAAAGACAGGGCTCATACAGTAGCATCCAAACTGCAGCAAGAGCTGTGGAACAGCTTCCTTCTCATGCCATGCTGGGGGCTGTGGACAGCTTCCAGTTTCCACCTCTGTTTGGCCAAGAGGCAGAGGAATGCTTGGCTGCTTGCATTCACTCTAGGTTTTCTACACTATTCTTCCTGTTATGGAAGGGATTTGAAGAAATAAAAGTTTTTGAGATTCAAAATACTAATGTATAACACCACTGAACTGCCTTCCTGCTCACAGCAAGTGATCAGAAAGCAGATGTTAGTGGGTTTGCCTTCTGGGATCATTTTGGAGGCTTTCAGTGATCTTTCTCTATAGGAATTGTTGTGTTTCTTATTTTAGTTTATTAGTGGTTAATTTTAGTTTATTTTATTTCCTATTCTTTGCCTCAACACTTTTGCCATTAAGAGCCTCAAACTTTTCAACTTTGGTGCAGCTAGTGTTTATTTCACTGGGCAGTCCAGATGCATAGAGGATTGGATGGAAGACAGACAGATTTCCTGGCTATTGGTACATGTCTAGGGACGTAGTTTGAACAGAATGAGCTTTTACAGAATGCCAGTATGAGAGAAGATTTCTTAACTCACACAGATGTGCATACATACTTTTACATCATGAGCTGCAGGGTTTTTAGGATATATCTCTGATGACTTTAATTACTGCAGTAATTCATACAAACCAGAAGAGAAAAAACAGTTATTAATAAAATCTTAGTATTACTTACTGATATCGACTGCAGATCTTAAGAGTTTCCAAAGGAAGAAAGGCATCATTTTACAACTGGGAAATATCAAGGCAGAAAGAATAAGTTATGTAGCCAAGATTTACTGGCAGGATTTGGAAGAGAACAGCTGTCTTCTGAATTTTGATTAAACATCTAAATCTCAGCCATCTTCAAGTTAGCACTGCATCAGGGAACCTTAATTGTCAAACAAGTGGTTTTGATTCAGGGTCTTGTGTTTTTTGTGTCTGAGACAAGTCCCCTGGCCAGGCACAGACAGCAGCCTCATTCACACCTGGTTAGGTAGGTTTGGGGTCCTGCCCCTTGTTCTGCTATGCCATAACACTAGGGGTTGTGTTAATGTTTGGCTTGCCAAAAGCTTTGGAACGATTGATTCTGCTGCTGTCAAGGAGGTTTCCCTTCCCCTGTTGTACAGTCTATTCACCAAGCACTGTTACCTACCCAGAACTATTTTTATGCATACCGTAACTCTGGAATTTAATGTGGAGTTTTTTAACTAATGCTAAAGTGCCAGCACTCTGTAAGGCAGCAAAAGATAAGCATTTCAAAGCAGTAGAGGGCTACAAGTCCCTGGCCTAGGAGAAAAACAAACTTCTCTTACACTCAGGCTGATAATGGCATAGTTCTTTCTTCAACGAGAACGTTATATGGATGCCGTGACCCAAATAGCTTCAGTGGGTTTTTCTTAGCTCATGGCCTTGTGAAGGAATGGACAAGGCTTTGGGGGGACAGAGTATGGTCTTACCCTTCTATTGGACCTTGTTTTGGACTCCAAGACCCGTCTCCTGCATTCTGTTCTGCAAAGCCTGTTTGGTTCTTGCTTCTTATTTTAGTGCATGTTAGGAGGATTTTTAGTCTTTCATGTATAGCCTGTATCCCATGCAAAAAAAAGCTGTCCATTTTGATGAAGGAGTCACTCTTGGAGCAGAAATTCTTACTGGGTATAGTATTTTCAGTTGAATTCTCATAGACTGATTCAAACTGCCATGATCATATATTACATTTGAAAGATTTAATTTAGCCAACAGATTCAGTTCTTATGGAAGTGTATGATACGTGCAGCAGGAGTGACAACGGGGAAACAAAAAATCCACTTTAAAATATTTCTTTAATGTTTAGCTTTCTGCTTCTATTAGGTAATGAGTAATAGATCCGGGGTGGGGAGGAGGGGTGGAAATGAGCCTTTATTATTTTCATATGAATGTTAAGAGGAGCTTTGTGAACAACCATAATTTCAGGGACTGCTTTGTCAGAAGAATTTCATGGATAGTAGTTTGTTAAGCTGATGAAATGTTTTAATTAATCAGTAAAACACTATTTATGATGGAATGTATGACACTCACAAAACTTGATCATTCTTAGTCTCAACAGTATGTGGCTAACCTCTCCTACCGCAGCAATTGCCAGAAACATACTTGCAATTCACGTTTTTTGAGTTTAACTTGAAAATTAACATATACAGTATTAATTTTATAGGTGTAAAGAAACTCATTAAGTCATGTCTGCAATATTAAACTATAGCAATAAATAATTGTTAAAGGAAAATAAATAGTTCCTGTGAGGCAAAAAAACAGGAGACAAGTCCACACTCTATTCTTTCTTATTCTGAGAATAATAAAATCTGATTTGCAGCAATATTGTTTCTCACCTGTCTCACGAAGGGCTGGGCAGTCTGGTTGGGCAGAGGCCTCAGAGTGGGCTGAGCTCTCAAGTGAAGCCTTATATTCCCAGCTGGCTTGACAACATGGGGCCCTTTTCCAAGGATCAAGGTCCCTCTCCATCCCCTGCACTCTCATTTGATCACCTCGTCTCCCTAAAATAGACATCTCCCTGTGCTCTTCCTTCCCATCCCCCAGAAACCTCCATCTCTTCAAACCAGGACTTAACCCATCTGCAGCCTTCCCCTTCTTTCCCAGCTACAACCAGAAACTCACATAGCTCTCCCGCTGTGGGAAGTTAGTGCCCTAAGGAAAGTAGGGAAATGCACTTTCTGTTCAAAGGCGAGAAAATGGTGCATAAAGATAAACTGCTTAATAGCAGGAGGAACAGAGGGGTAAATCTTCCACCTCCCAGATGTGGGGGGCCCAGGCAATGTTCAGACTTTTGGGCTTGATGCTCCTTTCTACCTTTTTCTCTGTGTGCTCTTACAATGATGTGGAATTGTCTGAATAGAAATGAAAACCAGAGGATTAGTACTTGGACAGTAGTGCTTATTATTCAGCATAAAGGAACTCTACTCATTTCCCTGCACAGCTGTGATTTAGTCCCAGGGCTCCTGTTGACTCCTGCCCTGAATTAAAACCAAGGCTTCAGGTAGTGATGAGTTCTGTTCACTGTGGCTGAATATTCCCTGCAAAACTCTTTTTCCAAGGAGATTTTTCCAAAGCACTTTCCTTTCTAGATCTCTGGGCTGTGAAGTTCTACTGAGATGGCACTCACTTATAAAAGACGAATTAGAAGAGAAGTGAAGTACTGTGCCACAGGGCTTGAGTTTTATCTTTGTAACTCTCCTGATTTCATTCCTCCATCAACTGGAATTTCTTCTAACTCTGAAATATTTTCCCATGAGGATGGGGAGGCCCTGGTCCAGCTTGCCCAGAGAAGTCATGGCTGCCCCATCCCTGGAGGTGTTCAAGGCCAGGTTGGATGGACCTGTGAGCAACCTGATCCACCACTGGAGCAGGCTGCCCAGGGAGGTGGTTGATTCATTTTCCCTGGAGGTGTTTAAGGCACAGGTGGATGAGGTGCTAAGGGGCATGGTTTAGCGTTTGATAGGTAATGGTGGGACCCAATGATCCTGTGGGTCTCTTCCAGCCTGGTTGTTCTATGATTCAGTGGGAGGTGTCCCTGCCCATGGCAGTGGGGGTTGGAACTGGATGGGCTTTAAGGCCTCTTCCAACCCAAACCATTCTGTTATTCTAACAGATTGTTTTACAGCCAAATACTATGGCATGTATATGTCATGCAATGATGTAGATTAATAGTGTTATGCTTTATGTCAGTGATCCAAGTCACATTGGTTTCAGAATGGAAAAGCATAAACTTCAGAGGTGTTTGTCTGTCTTTATTAGCTGTCATCCCTTGTCTGGAGAATGCAGCTGCAAATCTGGCTGGGCTGGACTCTACTGCGATGAAACCTGTCCACCTGGATACTATGGCGAAGGCTGCCAACTGACCTGCCCTTGCCAGAACAGTGTGGATTGTGACAGCATCACAGGGAAGTGTACGTGTGCACCAGGATATATGGTAAGTGAGAGCTGACAAGAACTGGGCATTTCACAAGGTGCCTGCAAAAAATTAGAGAGGATTTTAATCTGATTTCTAATAGTGTTTGCAAAAAAAGTGGCCAAATGCAGGTAGTTTTTCCCTATTCTATTCCCTATTCTATGTTACAAATGATAGAAAAATTTATGTCTTTTCTGAGCATTTATGGTAGATGTCTTACCTGAGCTTCAGAGAGAGCTTCAGACATTCCAAGGTAAACATGCATTACATTTTATAGATGAGATGTAAAATGGCTTAAGAAATCAGCCAAGATGAAACAAGAAAAAGTCAGAATTAACCATTTCCAGGTTGCAGTAGAAAGTATGGGGACATGGATCCAAGTGTCCACAGCTGGGCCTAATGGAACTCCTGCTAGCAAGTTTCCTGGTCTTTCAATGAACCACCTCTTTCCTTCAGCAGCACACCATGGAAGAGATCTGCAGGCTATGTTTAAGAAACATGTTTTCAAGGAGAATTCCACCACAACTTCATTAGCACTTGTGTTTCTGTAATTTGTGGTATTAGTTATTAGTTATAATTACTAAGTTTACTAGAAACCAAGCTTCACATTCAAAGGGATTCCCAATACTTTTACAGCTCCCACTGACATTTAGCAGCCAGTTGAAACTTGCAGCCTCCTAGTTGACTTTTACCCTCTATTTTTTTAAATTGAAACTTCAAAATGAGATGAACAAATGTCTCCAAACACTACGGAACATGATCTTTGACCAAGCTGTACCTCTTTTGATTTGCATTTATGAAACACGGTGGACATTTTACCAGGACACTTTAGAACCAGTGGGAGAGGAATAGTGTCTTGGATCTGGACAGCAGAGCAGCCACATCCTACCATCAGAAACCACTGCAATGTTTTAGGTTTCCTTGAAAACACGTTGCAGAGTTTTGCAGGGGCGTGCGCTGCTGTCGTCTGTAGAGATGCGTGACCACTGTGTGACAAGATCTGTAGTGTGGGAGTTGTATTATGAAATTAGTGGGATACTAAAGCCCTTTTAACCTCCCTCCCTTTTAAATGCACACCTGAGCTTGTGATCACCAACCACCATCTCCAACACTGTGGAACTGGAGTTATGGCTTAAAGACACTTTTATTTTCTGCTACATGTCAACAGCTGAGCCTGAAAGTTGGAGCTTCCATCTAATTTCCAGGGGTTCTCTCAATCCCAGTTGTAAACAGATTTATTTAGGTGTAAGGAGTAGACCTGTCAAAAGCATCTGTGCAAAACAGAAGTACTTAGAGGTATAAAAAGATGAAGAAAGAGGATTTGAGGTTTGATTCCCCACTCACACTAACAGAAAACAAGTATTTATCTTCTCTGTACGGTGGTGATACACAAGTATTAATATAAAGTGCAAGAAAGAATGAAGGCAACAGCATGCTAGTAACAAGTACATAAAACCCAAGATACTAAGATCCTCTTTCTGATAGGCAATGCTGTTCGAGCTTGGAACACAAAAATATTTTGGGCCCCTTTACTGTGCAGATTTTTAAAAAGCATAGATTTTCCAATACATATTGCTCCACTGCAGTATTAATACATATTTCTCCAAGACAGTATTATTGCAGGCATGAAGCCTGGGAAGTTCCTATTGCATTGCTTCGAAATATGTTTAATCTCATAATAAAGAGCTTTCTTGCATTGGCATTTAAACAATTTGGTTATTGAGGATAGCTCTATAATCACTGAAGCATATTTAGGCATTAGTATCATTGCTCTCTCATAATATACTATAATGTCTGGCAATTAGTCCATGAGGGGAAGTAAAGCCTTGAAATTGCTAATTTATTGCCTCTGAAGCATATTTGTCACTCATGTGCATGCCAGATTACTTGAGTTGCAATGGTTCTTTCAAATACTAGAGAACATACACTGTAAAGAAAAGTTGACAGGAATCTTTCCTTCATACCAGGGAACAGCAGCATCCTGCCAGGCAGCTTTGGCTCCATACTTCATCCTCTGTGCAGGGAGGAGGTCTCCACACTGCTTCACGAGGCAGCCTGCAGGTCATGCAGAAGATGCTGTGAGGCCAGAACCCTCCAAAGTCTTGAAGTGGCTTATCTTGGTGTCACACTCAAGACCACACTTTGCCTTCAAATGTGTGTGCGTGCCTCTGGCTGAGGCAATGGGGGAGCTTTGCCTGTGGGTAGAATTCTGCCCTTGAGTGCAGGATCTCTCTTCTGGCAACGCTGACAATAGAGTGATGCTAATACAGAACTGAGCAGAACTAATTATTCAGAAAAGCCATCAATGAATCCCTCTTGCTTTTTCTAGGATGAGGCTTGGCTGATGCACCTACAGGGTCATGAATTTTGCCACATAATTGGAAAGAATGAAAAGTGGGATCAACATCTTAGATTTTACATTTGATCTAGACACAATCTTATACAGCAGAGCAGGCTGAAAGGTTTCTAAGGAAGGAGGGAAAGAAAAGGATATGATGGAATATGGGATTTAACTGCAAAATCTAAGTGCAAAGGCAGAGAGGTTAGACCCAAAGGACTTTTGCGTTACTGGATTCCTAGAAAACATAGTGACCAAGAATTGACAGTCTTTTCCTGACAAAGAGCTCCTCCAGCCCACTTCTCCTGCACAGATGGCTTGTTTTTTAACTGTGCCCTACCTCGGCTGTGTCAGGGCAGCTGGGCTGCGTTTCAGAATACATCATCTGCAATCACAGCCAAAACAGGGACATTTTGTTGGGATGCAAAACAAGTCATTAAAAACACAAAGCATCTGGTCACCTTTATTAAACGTATTAAGTGGAAAGGCAGCCTTCCCATAGGTTGACAAGTATGTGAGCTGAGCACCTAATTTTTGGAAGTTAAGCAGATTCAAGTTTTAAAATAAAAATGTACCATGAAGCTCAGAAAATAATACATTTTTTATTAGCTGTGACATTTCCAAAAATTTGAATGCCAAAGCAAAATATTGGTGATCTTGCAGTTTTGGATAGAGTTTTAAAATGTTTTATAGCTTCTTCTTTTTCTGGTGAATATTTTGGGTCAGATTCAACAACCAGATTTGCAAATACTTAGCTAAAAATTACACTTTTGTAAAGGTGTTGTTGGGTACTGGTATAGGTAATTTGGATGAGGTTCTGAGAACTAGAGAACTGCACTATTTTAACTGTATGGGTGTCTAAATCACAGCACAGACACTGAGTGAGATTTGACTGAAGAGGTAACTGTGAAATCTGAGTGATGCACAATTAAACCCAACCAATCCAATTCTTGGAGGCAGTATTGAGAACAATGAAAACAGAATAATAGGAGCAGAGGATCATAGAATCATAGAATCACCAGGTTGGAAGAGACCCACCGGATCATCGAGTCCAACCACTCCCACAAATCCCCAAACACAACAAAATCTTCTTCCCCAAAATCAGAGAGCGTGTCTTGAACTGCTGCCCATCCACTCCAGCAGTAGAGTCTGCACTGCAGGCTGCTGAAAACCCGGTCTTACTGAATCTCTCTTGTGAAGGGGGAGGTGGGGGGTAGATGTTGCATCAATTTAATTAAGATGATTGCAGGGAATCATCATTATAGGCATGCCAATAGGGCACTTACCTGAAACTGGTTTTTTAACATATTTGAGGTTTGCCTGTTAGTACTTTTGATGAATTGCTAGTGATACTTTTCTGAAGAATGATTTTGAAAAGCCATTCTACTGCCATCTCATTTGTGGAAAGAAGGAATCTGATAAACACGCACGGGGAGTACACAAAGATTAGCCTCAAAAAGCATACAAGTAGATTCTTAATTGGTAGAAATTGGATCCTTACTCCACATGCAAATAGTTGCTCCTTACAATAAATTACTTGGGTGCAATTATGGAGGTGGTGAACAGTGTACCTCCCCCTGCTTCCAAATTCTGATTTAAGATGCTCTTGCAAGTCCACAGAATTCAGTTGTGAAGTACGCATGTATAAAGAAATCAGGATTTGCCCTGTCCTTTCTTCTTTTGTTTTTGGTTCATTGGATTTTATTCCTGTAATTCAATAAGTGTGATGAAGAAGGTCAGAGGATATGAATTAAATATGACAGGAGACCCCAGGAATCCTGACCTCCTGTCTCCCAAGGAAATCTTGAAACCAACTCCCTGCACGTACCTATCAGCACTCTAGTTCTTGAAATCATTATAAATGCTACTGAAATACAACTAAGTTCAGCTTTTCCATTGCACAGCTAATTGCAACATTCTTGAAAACAGTAGCTGTCTGGAGACCTCACCCAGGTCTTTTGTCTCTTTATGGGTGCTTTGTTTCCTTCCTTTGAAAAATGGATTTGACTTCAAATGCTATCATTCTGTCTGTTGTGGCAAGGAGATAAGTAGTTAAAACATTTCTCAGCCCAAGACACTCTGAGAAAACTTTAACACTTATCTATGGAACATGCAGTCAGCTTTTACTTCAGCGGGCAAGTAGTTCTATATTTCACATCTAGATGACAGAACTTATATTACTTTAAAGAGTTCATCTATTTATGCCACAATTTTTTGAAGACCTGTCTGCTTTTATTGAACCCTGTATGCTGGCAAGCAAAGCCAGCACTTCATCACTTAAATGAAAGAATTCATTTTGACATTTTTCTATTCCTTGACTGTACTGGTAGGTCCGATACAAACCAATTGCAGTACGGGAAAGTAGGGGAGCTATAGGAGTGATGAAGGTTTCTCAGCTTTTGCAGTACCTGTTGGATTCCCTAAGACTTTCCAAGATATATCCCAACTCTGTGCATCTATAGCCATTTCCATCTTCTGTTGATGTTGCATCAAAATTGCATTTTAGAAATACAATAATGCCTTTCAAATACGTCATTATGTAAGTACTTATGTATATGTATCTCTGGCAGAGCTCAGTGGGAATCTGTGCACTTAAGGCCTGAAAGACAGGCTTAATCTGGGTCTATTAAGTCCATAATTTTGTCTGCTATGCCAGAGTTTCTCAGCATAATGCTTTCTCTACCACAGGGATACAAATTGCTTCCAAGGTTTGCATGTACATGCCTGCATATCAGAGTTAAAGCCAGCCCCTGAAACACACAACAAACAGTAACTGTAGGACTTAGTAAAAATAAATGTTTATTACAGTGCTCTAAACCTATTAAACTCCATAGCAAACTTATAACACACTGCGTAATGGGTGATCTCATGGTAAGTACAAACAGCCACACACGCAGCCTCAGGCAAGCCTTAGTCTGCCCCATGACCACTTAATGAGTCAAACAACCAATGTACCCTTTTATAAAAATGAGGAGAAACATAATTCTGTGTTACCTATAGAGGTCATAACGAACTTCCAGGTCCAATCTGTTGAGTATTCCAGCCATGACTGACTTCCTTCTGTCTCTTTTTCCCTGATGAAAACATACAGGAGGGAAAAAACAATCTTTCCCTCTATAATAAAAAAAACCCTGAAGCCTGCTGTCTTGTCCTACACCTTTAAAATTCTGTCTGTTGTCTAAAAGGAAAAAAAAGTAAACAGAAAAGAACATCTTATCTTCAATTTAATTTTCCCTGAAGAACCAAGATTCCAGGTAGGTTTGGAGAAATTTGAAGAATCAGTGCCTGTAGGTGTTCTCTAAACATTCAAGGTTGATAAATACAAAATTGTCAGAATATTCCGTCTCCTCTACATATTTACTTTCATCTTTCTTCTTGAAGTAATATCCTTCACCAGTTCAAAAGGAAGCAAGAACAAAATAAATGAGACTTCTTTGTTTTTTAAGCCTCTGGTTTGGCTATTTTATGAATTTCACAAAATTCTTAACATAAAAAATGAATTTAAGGTTGGAGATAGTGGATATGTTTGGGGAGCTTTAACTCATTTAAATGATCCGTTTCTCTCTGTGATAATTCCAAAAGTACTTCAGTGAAAACTCATTTAGAGCAACAGGGCACCTCATCAAAAGGTTTAAAAAGAAAAGACAAGGGGAAAAAACTTCAATAGAACCCATGTCCTTTTATCCTTGATTTAGTGAGTATATCAGTTACCCCCCTTTGTTAAGAGCTCTTTTCATTTATAGGTTTAAAATAAATTCAACCATTTTATCAAGATGTTCTTGTTACCAACCACCAGTATAAATTTTCCTTGCTGTAGGTCGGGAGAAGGTTTTCTGGCACAGCAGTTGTCCAATTAACTGGAGTATTACAGGCTACAGAAACAATTTTCCCAGTCTCTTTTCATGAATTACTCAGATGCACAAGGAAGATGCATTTTTTTCTCACTGGTTTTCTATCTATTCATAATCTCATGTCTCAGAACCATTTTGAATGGCTGGCAGCCATGGCAGTGGGTGCACAAAAGGCATCTGTGTCGTGCAGGTGGGTTTGAGGATAGACTGTAGCTGGAAGTGAGTGAATTATTAATTAATAATAAAAGTAAAACAAGTTGTCCTGTAAGTGGTGCATCTAAAAGAGCCTTGTTTTCCACCGATTTCTGTCCTTAGTCCCCTGGCCTTTCCTGCCCCACTGGGGTAACTCCGTCTCTCTGTCAGATCTCCTATGACACCAGAGCTGGCAAAAGACACTCAGATGGACTCATGGACCTCCAATTCACACAATCCCCTCCTTGCGTAACCAGGTTAAAAGTACCATGCATCTCATTCCGTAAGAAGGAAGGTATTTTCCCTAAACAAAAGTTGACTATTAAGTCATGACGTGAAAGAAATAGATTCCCTTACTTCCAGCCTTTGAACTCTTTATCGCTTGTTGGTTATTGCTTTGTTTCCCCCTTTATTGTTCAGAAGTTCTTGAAGACTTCATTTTATGATATTTAGGACTACCCACTGTAGCCATGTCTAATTCCTCAGAAGAGATATAGACAATGGCAAGGCAAAACCAAGCCAGGAGGACTTGCACTGGGGATACACAAAGCAATGCCAGAAGGAAAGTCCTTACTTGAATACAAAGAGAGTAGTGGGATTCAGTGGAAGAAACAGCAAAAAGACCTGGCAGTTTCAAAGTATTCTGAAGAGTTTTGAGAAGATCGTTTTGTCAAAGTCAGAAAGAAGGAAATGCAATCTCTTGGATAACAGATATTGATGTGACCTTTAGGTCCAGAGGTAAAGTGAAAGACAAGGATATTGGAAAATCAGCTAAAATAAGGTTAAAAAATGGTAGATATATCTACCTCTGAATTGCATCCTGATATCCCTTGTCATTGATGACCTCTGAATTTTCTCACCCACTCCTCTATGCATACATGAGTACATAAAATGGCTGTAATTTTTATAATTTTATAGACCATTGGGACTAATAACAGACTGTAAAGTTTTGTGTCCCTAGGCGCCTAGGTTTGATCCAGGCCAGGTCAGCACAGATTGAAAATTATCTTCTCTTGGCTGTGCAGTGGCCTGCATGAAATGACTTTGGTCTCAGTCCAGCTCCCTGTGGACCAGTATGTATGTCACAAACCCCATTTCTATCAGCAGTGACTGGCAAATCTACTGGCAGACAGAGATGTTTTACCTTCACAAATCATTGCTTCAGGTCAAGCTTGGTGGCGTGGCTGTGTGATCCTTTTCAAAGCACCTGTAGGACATTTTCTGGGGACAGAGAGCACTGGTCCTCAGAGGTTTTGGAATAGCACCCTTCATAAGCATTGCAGGCCACCCTAATTGTGCTGCATCTTTGTTAAATTGCAGGAGCCTTTCTAAAAAAGTTGATCCACTTCTGAGATGGCTCTGCTACATGTAGACTGGAAAACAATGAACATCACCTCGGTGCAGAGAAACTAGATGTGGGCTAAAACCAGTATTTAGTAGCAACTCACGGACGGATACTTCTGGCACTGCTGTATTACAGGAAAAGATATCCTGCATTCAGATCCCAATGGGGAAGATCATTGTGAGGAGGCCAACTGTGTATTCCCAGGCTTTCAGCCTAAGCTGCTCCCCTATTGATTCTTGCTGCCTATTAGGTTTGTTGGTGTTCTTCCCCTGGAGCTCCTATTGACCAATTAGACATTCCTGCTAGAGCACCGGCAGCCCTGGTGTTCAGGAACCTGTGATTTCCTAAACCCTGACCGTGTTCATGTCAGTGTCTGTCTGCATGAGCCATAATGAAGGGGTTTCTCTCACTTCAGGGCATTTGTTGTATGCTTTTGAGCAAGTGAGCTATTGTACCGGAGTATTTAACAAGGTCATTGGATGCAAAAGACTCAGTGGGTTTCCTTCAGTTGTGGAAACTACTTCCCTTTCTTTGAATTCAATGGAATTTTTCAACCTTTTTATGAACTACTTCTATTTAGCTTTGTTTGCTCATTCTCTACAAGCTCCAGAAATTGTCTATGACAGCTCAAATTCTACTTTGTTAGCCCAGGTTTACCTGGACACAACTGCTAACTTCGGTAGGATTGCCCCACATATACAGAACAGAGTTTGTCTCAATGACTGCCTCTACTAATAAGAATTTATTCAGTCATGCACAGGGTCTATAATTTGGTAGGAACTGTGAGCAAATCCCAAGTCTCATCCTCTTCTTGGATTTCATTTTACTTCTGTGCTGTTCTGCAGCTTTATTTACCCGAATAACTCCAAAGATTTTCTAAGTGGGTCCAAAGGAACCAACTTCATATAGAAAGCCTGAATGACTCTGTCTTTGTTTCCTGTTTTTATCCTTAATTGGCAATGTGGTTATGCCAAGTTGTATTTCCGTTTCTGTAGCCTCATTTGGAATCAGAAGAGCTCAATACTCTACTCAGACCAAGTTATTTTATTTGAATTTTGCAGAGGAATAAACTGCTTGCCAGTAGCAGCGTCTCTTCATCTATTAAGATTCTAAATTTATTTACCTTTATCCACATTATCTGTGGATCTCTGCATGAAAGGGTTGGTAGATGACTCTCCTGGTAGTTCAAATTGCAAACTTCATTAAAATCACCTAAGTATTGGATTGAAGTCACAGGTTACTTTCTAATTTTATTATCTCTCTCTAACTATACTGTCAAAAGAAAAGACTTTATCCTTTACAATCAGACATGTATAAATGGGAAATCCTGGTGTATTTTCTTATGATGAAGAGTAACGGAGATTTCAGCACATCTTGGACTCTGTTTGCTTTAGGTATTTTGTTCTAGGAAAACCTGGGGAAGCCTGAAGGGGAGATCTGTTTATCTGCCTGTGTATGATGGCCAGGTTATTTACCAGCTTTTCAGAAGGGATCTTGCAAGCCCCATTAGCTTAAATTTGACATTGAATGTTATTCATTTAATGCCATAATATATCTTCATTTTTAGATGCTTTCTGGTTTTGCTTTGATCCTTTTGCACAGTATCATGCAGCTCAGAACCAAGGTCAACCAGAGGTATTAGGTATCGTCAACCCCATACCTGCATATTTTCCATCCACTTAGCTGCTTCTGTGGCTTCAGTGCTCTTAGCAAGAGACCAATTGAGTATTCCTGCTGCATACAGCACATTTAACTCCTCCTGGACTCAATCCATACAGTCAGTGAGAACAAGAGTTCAGGCATGCACTGATGTCCTGAACTTACGTGGGAGCTTTTCAAAGGTGCAGGTCTCTGCTAGTGACCATGTCAGTGACTGCAGACAGTGTGTGTGGTGGGGAAGCTTAGGTTTCGCACTGTGCGTGGACATTGGTCCATAGTTGTATAGTACAGCTCTCAAAGAGTGCTAAAAGAAAGTTTGCAAATTATGCAAAACGATTGGAATTGTCCAGTATAAAGCTAGTAGCAAATGTGGGAAGAGGTTTGTGTTTCTGAATGACTGAGTAGGTTGACATTCAGTATTCAAAAATGCAGAGTGATAGACAACAGGAAAGTAATATTAAGTAAACACACATAAGGTGAGTTCTGATTTAATTCCTACCATGCAAGGAGAGAGATCAGGAAATCATAGTGGATAGCTTTCTGAAAAACTCAAATGAGTGATTGGCAGCAGTCAAAAACCAAACAAACACAGATGGAATAGTTAGAATGGTCAGGAAGAGAACAAAATAAGATGGAAAAAAATTTTTTCTGGTATTGTATAAACCTACACTATATCTAAATCTCACACTACTGCGTACAGTTTGGCTGATTCCTGCTTACAAAGGATAGCAAATGGTGGCAAAGATAATCTTCTATATGGAATAGCTTCTATACAAAAAGAGACTCAATAAGCTAGAACACAGCTCAGAAAACAGATAGCTAAGGAGGACACGATAGAGATCAATGGAACTGTGCATGGTGCATAGAACATGAGTGGCTGGAATAGTTAGTTACTATTTCTAATAACGTGGGAACAAGGGGCAACCAATTAAATGATTGTGAGGCAGTTTTAATGACAAAGGTAGTGCTTTTCAGAAAATGCGTAATTAAATTGTGAAGTGTCTCCCGTAAAATAAGAATAAAAGTGCAATGATTTTGCTTAGAAAAAGGGTCATGGAGGGTGGATATGTGAGAGGTCTCTTATACCATGGGGAAATGGGATGAAGGAATGCCTGATAGCTACTTATCACAGTATAAGAGGTTTCCCAATTAAAAATTGGGCAGTGGATTTCAGGCAAACAAATAAAGAACCTTTGTATTCATAATTAAACTGTGGATCTTCTTGCAGAGGATGTCATAGAGGCTAAAAGTATAAGTGATACCAGAAACCATCTCTGATTTCCAGACAAAGATACTCCCATAAAATAGCTGGTGTAGAATTGTCATTGCCAGGTCTGAATACTCACTCTGAAGTAGACGGTACTGCATTGAAATGCTTCTCCCTATTTCCAAATGGCTTAGGCTTCTTTTAGCCACTGATTTGTTCTGCCCAGATTTGGGAGAGGAAATGATGGAACAGCACTTTCCTTTACTGCAGGGAGAACTCCAATTTGGATGTCCATTTAAATTTAAAAACAAAAAAACCCAAACCCCAAACCAAACAGAGGAAAACAGCTTTTTTTTTTTTTTTGTCTTTACCAGTCATATTCAAGAACTGCAATTATAGTATTTCAATATACTTGGTTGGCTTCTGTCCTACAGTTTGGACACAAGTAGCTTGTTGAGTACCTCATGAAGAGCACATGTACCAAGTCCAAACTTCTCAGGCATGTAAATACTTTCCGCTGACTTGCAATAATTCACATTATGCTGGGGTTGCTTTATCTTTTGAGACAATTAATTGCGATTTGTGATCAAAGTTGATTATTTGAGACCCACAAATGTTTTACTCTTGATAGCTTTCCCAGAGTTAAGTTTAAAATATTCTGAGAGTTTGTTCCTTGCCTCACCTGAGTGAATCTGAAGTGGCCCTATTCCGGATTTAAATTGCCTTAACTAAAGAGGACTCGGTTATTTGGCTGGCCCCATAATGTATATTAGTAATCCTCCTGAGACAGGCATGACTGACCTGCCTTGATAGTGTATCTTCCCATTAACTAATCCCTACCCACGTATTGCAGATGTTTTCACTTCCACCTGAAGCATTGACTACATAAACAATCTTCCTAGTTCCACAATTGGGAACTTGTATTCACATCTTACCCTTACGCCGCTGGCTGCTGGGGCTGACCAAGCCCATCTCATCCACCTGAATGCCCACCTCCACTGTGATGTTTGAAGTGTGCTGGCTATGTTGCAGGCTGCCTGTGGGAGGCTATCCTCTCATGTGTGATGCACCATCTTGGAAAAAATGTCCCAAGAAAATGATGTAGGAATTGTTTTATCCAGTCTAAATCCAATCTCCTATTTTTGGAATGGTCCCTCCTGGTTTAATGTTTTTTGTGATATATTATTAAGTGAAAAGTGCTGGCTGTATAAAAAACTCTTTTTCAGAGGTTGATGATCATCTTTTTTATTCTCCACACTACTTTCCTTGTGAATACATTTCATTATGTGATGTTGTATTCATTGCCTCACTGACACTAAAGTGCTCTGCAGTTAAAGCCTAAATACTAAACCAGGCAGATATTCAAGCATTATAAAGTTAGTCTCGATTTCTTTGCCAGCAACAGTGCTCCACTGATTTATGGGAAGCAGGGCACAGGGTACTCTTTCTTGCTCTCTTTATTGAGTTCTCTTTCCTTTTTTAATGCCCATATTTAGGTTGCTTGAACAGTAGGAGTAGATTATTTTAATTGACTGATATCAGACATATTTTTAGTGCAAACTTGAAAACTATTCTCTGGTGGCTAGGGGAATTAACAATGCTCACTGACAGAAATCCATTTCAAGTTTGCAGAGTTTTAGTATGCAAAATCCAATTCTTTTAATGCAATTTTTATTTGTATTTGTTTTCACTTGGTTTCCTAGAGGTAAAACCACAAAGCTGGAGTTTTCTGCCCTTATTCTTAGAGTACTGCTCCACTTCATCATCTCTTTTATTGCAACAAAGTATTATTCCTTTTGGATATACGGAGCATGTTGGAGCAAAGGTGCTGGAGGACAGGAGAACGGTGAGATTCTGCACGACCTACCCTTCAAAAGATTAGACCTGTCTGGCATGCACCGTGTCTGTTAGTTTGCCTATGTGGGTTTACTGGACGAGGATCATATGGTGCATTCATATGGTAAAAACCCTCCCTGTGTCTGGAATGAGGACATCAAGGACAGCCCTGATACCATCAGTGTTGTCAGTGCAGCTCATTACTCATCCCGGTTACCTCTTTCCCATGACTTGGTGGGGCAGAGACATATTTAGACATGAGACCTGAGGGCCATGCCCTGGATTCCCAGTTTGAAGGAATCCTGAACAGTGCAGTGGCTGATTCCTTAGGTGCAGAGATCCTCACTGAGGGAGTACCGTGTTATGCCAGTAGAAGCCTGTAGCAGGCCACAGCGAATTTATTTGGGGTTACAAATTAGGAATCCACGAAGTTCAGACAAATATAGTACAAACAGTTTGGTAAATGACAGCCCGTGGTTTCTTTGTGGTGACTCTTCTCCTTTTACAATCAGTGCGCTGAAAACAGATAGCTAAGTAGGGCACAATAGAGATCAATGGAACTGTGCATGGCGTGTAGAACATGAGTGGCTGGAATGGTTAGTTACTATTTCTAATAACCAGCTTTGCTTTTTCATAACAAAGACTTTGGCTATAACCAGTAAAACAAAATTAAATAGTGTTTAATAAAACACTATACGTACTTAACATTATTTTTAGTAATTTTACTTACTAATCTCTTTATAAAAAAAAAAAATTTCTTTCTGTTTGTGTGCATCTTTTGCTGAAGGCCTTTGGTCAAACACCAAATGTCAGAATTATTACCAGGATGACTAATTTTGAACTTTGCATTTACTGCAAAATTTGCTGTATGAATTAGCATATTAGCGTGAATTCAGAGGTGAAATAAAATGATGACATCCATTTGTTGTATGTTTGTAAATCCTTGTAAGAATATAGGAAGCAAAGCAGTAAGTTCTTCCCCCTTGCGAAGGCAGTGGTTGGTCCTTGTGGCATGGGCAGGTGTACAGTCTGCTCTGAGGGCCATAATGCCCCTGTGGTGCAGATCAGGGAAAGTTTTGCAGGTGGCTGTTGCAAGTGCTTTGTGATATAATGTAAGACTTTGGCATTGAGGACTGCCAATGGTTGTGACTTTGGGTGAGTCTTGAGCTGCAAAGTTGCTTTTTAAGCAGAAGAAGGCTCTTTATTATGCTTTCCATCTTACCTCATCTTCTCTCATAAAAAGGGCAGAGGGAGAAGGAGACTGGATAAGTTCATCAGTGTTTTCATCGTGTTGTTTGAGATGTATATTAAACTCTAGCAGAGCTACATCATATAAATTTAAAAGATGGGTAAAGGAACATTTGTCAGTTCTTAGTAACAGTGATTACCTGCAAACTGAACTTGTTTGTGGCACAAGATTCTTCCTCAACCTTGCTTCTGCATTTTGTCATTAGCACCATTAATAGCATCTGCAGGGAGTAATTAGTAACACCCGGAGGGGAAAGGGATTCTACCAGGGGACATCATTATGTCTGGAAAATGAAAGATGCAGTATGGTAAGGTCACGAATAAATTGTTTGAGTCTAGGGTGGAGGAGAAGACCTGTTGAAGTCCAAAATTTCCTACTGCTGCTGCTATGAAAAGCGTGCTAATTTCCACTGGAACACC
The DNA here is from genome assembly GCA_033558105.1 of Coccyzus lansbergi. Lineage (NCBI taxonomy): Eukaryota > Metazoa > Chordata > Aves > Cuculiformes > Coccyzidae > Coccyzus > Coccyzus lansbergi. The sequence goes on along the minus strand of JAUMJK010000421.1, from coordinate 630,627 downwards.
ATTAGGGAAATTAGTTTGTTCTGACAGTTTGTGTTGCTGGATACCATATGTTTACCTTGAGGGAATGTTTGTGGAGAATGACTTTGGGTTAATTGTAGATATCATGATTAAATAAGTAAATATACAGAATTGTATTTGTGATCTGCATCAGTGCACAGACTCTGTGTACCAGCACACCACTGTGCCACAGAATATGGGCACATATAAATAACATACTTTTATGTACTAAATCCGTACCAATCAACTTATCTGGACACACAGATATCAAGTACAAACAGCACCCACATTATGTCTCTCTAATCTGTTTATTGTTCTGTATGTATGGCATTGCACCCCACCCTTCTTTCTATGCCTGCACTGTGAGCTCTGAGAACTGAGCATGGAGCTTCCCTGGCACTGGTGCAGGCATTGCACCTCTGATTCATCTGACACAAAAAAGCTGAGAAGGGGGAGAGGGAGGAAATCAGAGACTGTGTTAACAGTCTTAGATTGGTTGGAGTCACATTACAGATTACCAAAGGCTCGAATACTTTGCCTTTTGGGGTTGTCTGTCACCCCTAAGAGCCTGAGCAGGAGTTGAGGATTTTCAGCACCTTAACAGATTAAACCTTAAGAACACTCAACCAAACCTGTCACATAGGTCATTATCACGCAAACTGGAGGCGAAGTTCAATAACAGCCCTGTTAGTCTTCTGCATTGCAGAGGCCTTGAAAATTTGATTTTCTGTTTTGCCACTGAGTTCAGTGGAACCAGGTTTCAGCCCTCCAAGGCAAATTTATTCCTGTAGATTGTAGGTACTTCTGAAATTCTTAATTTTATGTCCTTAAATAATCAAAATTTGAGACAGGCCAGATATGGGTGCAGCCTTTGTTACTTGTTGTTGGTCATTACTGGTTTATTAACTACCTTCATGGTCTGGGATACCCTTTGTCTTGCTTTGAAAATACTTAAATGTATGTAAATGGATTTTAAAGCCTGATCCAAAATGTACAGGAATAAATACAAATCTTTTTATTGAACACCAAAAAAGGATTTCAAAGGGAGTTGGTCATTGTTTACAGCAGGAATGTATTTTTAACAGAAACAAGAAATCTAATCTGTTAGAGCAACATTAATCCAAGGAAAACAGTTTGTGAGTTGTCCAAAGCTTGTTAACACAGCTCACACCTAAGGCAGCAGAGTGGATTTGAGCTCTACTAATGTTGTACAATAATAATTTTTGAGGAAGAAAATCTTCCCCTCTCTCTGAACAGAAACAAGACATGTTATTGACTGTCATCTGGAAAGATGTATGCGCTGGCCCTCGTGAGTCTATTAATATTTGATGCTGATGGATGTGAGCTGGCAGCCTGAGTTATTAATGGAGTTTGGTTCCTTGGTCCTAACCCTCAATACAGAGGGGAGAATTAGCAATAGCAAGAACTGTATGCCCAAACCTCTTGTGGTGCTAGAAAGATCTGTCATTTCATTTCAGTAACAATTAGTATTTCTGAAGCACTTAAAGATATAGAAGGTCGTACAGGTAGTGTTAGTTGCATTGCTGACAGCAGTCATTTCGATTCAGAGATGACTTTTTAGGGTCTCTGGGGTCACAGATGCCCCACTTATATCTTTGCTACATTGGGATGCTCCTTTCAGATTTGGATTTCAAACAAAACAAGGCCCACTCCTGTCAGCTTCTGAGCAGCTGTGTGGAGATGTGGTCTATCTCAGAGACTGGGGGCTGGGAAGATGGAATGCAAAGCAGAGGGCAGGAACATGCCGCTTCATACACAGTATAAGACATCTACTAAAGCTGGCCCTGATCCCACATCCTGTAAAGGGAGTTTTCCCAGTGTTTATGTTAGAGTCAGATTTGAACCCTGAAATTAGGAAATTATACACTGGATATATTTCAGGGGTGTATTTTGATAACTGAGCCTTCTAAGTGAAAACAAGTAAGAAAATTAAGCCCTTTTGAAGGTTTGTGATGTCCATATGGATCTTTCTGACTTGGAAAATAGAGATGTAAAATACTAAGTTATTTATAGCTGAATTTCTTAATATAGCTTTAACATTTTCAGGGGTATGTGTTTGATTGAATTAACTACTCCTTCCTATCATGTACACCACATCTAGGCATTTCACTAATCTCATTAACCTCCCGATCTTAATAGAAGAAAGAATAATCAACATAAGGAGCGCAGATGTTGATTAATTTACTAAATAGGATAGGAATATAAAGTACTATATTGCAAGAAGAAAGATTCAATACACAAGTTTTGAAATCAGTTTAAGAGAATATATAACTCATTAACCATTGGATAGATGTGTGCTGTGACGTTATTCACTTGGGCAGGTGGTGAGATGCACCTGGAATTTACATATCTTTAATGGCACCTGAATGCATTTATTTTGGTAAGTCATCCTCCCAAATCAAGTTCAAAATGTTAATAATGGAGTGTGCATTTATAATTAATAAAATCTTACAGCCAGTGCTATAGTTCAAGTGCATTTTCCTCTTATGTAATTAAGAAGTTAAGTGTGTTTGGCAGTTGTCACTCAGAGAGCTCTGAAGGTCTTGCTTATCAAACCAGGGGATAGAAATCTCATTAAGCCAGTTGTTATGGTTTGTTTGCAAAGTAAGTGTGGGTAAGGTGGACAGCCAGAATGACCAACCTCTGTTAGTCCATAAAGTGTAGTATATTAAAGTGAATGCCAAAACTCAAGGGACTATTGAATAAAGATGAAACTGCCTCCCATTTGGCTTATGTATGTACCTTTCCTTTGGGATACCCAAAGTGTTTGTGTCTCCACATAGAATAAGAGTACAGAAAGCCAGTGCATCCTCACTAGCCTGTTCTGTCAGCAGCCAGGGAGAACATATGCATAAAGTGAGTTGTTCTGCAGTCATGGGAGTCAGCTGAGGAACTGGAAATGCACCTTCTGCTTCCACCCATGGCTCAGATGCTGATTTAGTTAATCTGGTTCCCCAAGGGGATATTGTAGCTCTGCATCATTCTGTACTTTCCTATCCAAAGGAATTTTCTTTTACTTCTAGATTCTTTGCTTAAATCCAGATAAGGTCAGTTGTCATAGAGATTATTAGCAGTGCCAGCAGTTCTGTGTTGTACATTAAATGCATTGGGAGTTTCATTCACACAAGATACAACTTTCTAAGTGGCACTAATTGGCTGTCTAATTGTCAGGCACAGAATTGATTAGGCGTGGAGAGTGAGTGCCCCTCTGCCATCCTGCTTGTCTCTGGGTTCCTATAGCTCATTATGTAGCCATGCTGGCAGGGTAATGAGGGACAGCGTGCTTTGGATTTTTTGTCTGTCAAGACAGCACCTTTTACTGCCAGGCCTTTTCAGAGGGATTTGTTTTACTCTATCAAGGTCAAAGATAGCATCTTTTACAAAGGCTGCTCTCACTCAAATGTCAGAGGCTTGTAGGATTTACTTGTGAGCAGTGTATATTTTAACTGTTTCTTTTACTCCCCCTAAACAAAAGTTTTTAGTATGAAATTTGGTAAGTCATATTGGTGCTAGGCAGAACTCCTACAGCAAGCATATGGTGCTCAGAAATCTGTTCATATTTCTTTTTACCATCTCAGTGTCTGATGCTGTGATATACAGGCTCCTGGAGTTACTTGACATGGCATAGGGAAGCTGACATTTTGTGCACTTATCTCCTGATAAATAGATCCTCCTATCAAACAATGATGCCTCTCAGCTGCAAAAATACATTTTGACCAATATCTTTTCCCCTGAGCAATAGTATAGGTCACACTGTGCAGTGAAGTTACAATTTAACTTTGGAGCAGGATAGCTTGCTCTGACAGAACTGAATTATTAAAGCTTGACTCACTGAAGAAGTAAATTTAGGAGCTAATTTGTGATGTGGAAGCCAGGACTGCACATAGAATAATAAGGAGCAAAAATACCATGTATATGCTAACATATGTGAGCCTGACTGTGGGACTCAGGAAGTAGATTTAAAGGACTTGTGCTCACGTTTAAATTCCCTTGTTGTATCAGATGAACAATATTAGTAACACTGTGTCTCTCCTTTTAGCCATACAAGCTAACCAGTACATATAATGTGCCCTAATTTATTGTTGAATAATCTGTATTTCTGTAAGATACAACTATTTTCTCCCTTTTCCCTCCCTTTTCTCTCACCTAAAGCAGCAATAGGACAGGTCATCTCTGTGTTTTGCTTTGTGAGCCTCCTCCCTCTGACATAAACATCACTTCTTGTTCACTGTTATTCCAAAAGTCACAATCTCATGCCAATTAACTGAAAACAAATGCAGGTACCAACTGTGCATCAAAAATATCTAATGCACCTGCCATGTAGCTTTCCCTTCTGCCAGTCTGTGGAAGATGAGCATGTACAAGACCCTGTAGCTTTTTAACCACCCTGTTAGAAATACAGATCAGTCTTTGCACAGTTTCAGACTGTATATTTTGTGATTAGCATTTTGTAAGTGTTGTTTTGCTTAATGATCTAACATCTGCTTTAGGAAGTTTGTTTTTATAACTTCCCCACCTCCTGCTGAATGAATGCCAGAAACTCCTCCCTTCCCTCCAAGTCAATCAAAACACTAATTGCATCATAATCATGGGAAGCAGCAAGGACTGCTCAAGTGCTGAAGACTCAGCAACCAACTCATAACACTGTGTTCACTGTTTTGAAAGAGAAAGCCTCCCTGTGCAGAGATGGGAATTTCCTGCAATTCAGATTTCTTTAACTGACTATGACTTTTTTGGTTTGCAGGGAGATGACTGCACCATTACCTGCATGGCAGGAACCTATGGAACCAATTGCTCATCAGTTTGTAATTGCAGAAATGATGGTGCGTGTTCCCCTGTGGATGGTCTGTGCTATTGCAAAGAAGGTAAACAAAATTCAGATTTAACAGTTGTCTGCAATTTGGCATCAATGCTTCTCCCCTTTTGAAGTGGCACAGCTGTGCAGTCAGTAGCTCCACTATTTCCTTGTGCCTGTCAGTGATTCAACAGTCTGCCCCGGTGTCAAACCTCAACAGGAGCTCGACTGTGTGTTTTGTTTGTGCCCTGAACAGAGGCTGGACTCAACTGCTGTGCTGCAAGAACAGGTCACAGCACTAAGTGTGCTGGCATAGCCACAGCTCCTCTCCAGAGGAATGCAAAGCAATCCCCAGACTCCTGGATTTTTCTCTCAATCACTTCAATGCCCCTTTTCTCCTGAACTCAAAAGCCCCTGTTCTCCCCTCCATGCCTGTAGTGACACAACTGAACCAGGCAGTTTCTTGCCCATCTTTTCCTTAGCCCATTGCACTGGACTGTGCCCGGTCTGATTGTCCTCACTAGACCCAATCCTGACCCACAGACTGCCTTCCTGTCTCCACTTTGGACTCAGATATCTGACTCCCACAGGCTTTCCTGTTGATGTGAGCTCCAAGCTGATCACAGCTGCCAAGCCTATGCTTGGGACTGTGGGACGGGCCCTGGCTGTCTGCTCTTGTTGCCTTGCTAAGCTCCCAGTCCGCACTGTGCTCTGGCACCATGCCACTCAAGCCATGTCCAGGTATCCTCTGTCCTGTGAGCTGGCATGGGACTGCCGGGTGTGGCTGTCCTTTAAGTGGTGAAACAAGAAGTCTTGCTTCCTCCAGAGACTGTCTGCAGTCTTTTCTTCCTACATGTCCCTAATTCCCTTATGTGCCTGGTTGTTAGTGTATCCCGTGGATCCAGTAATCACCTGAGAAATCTTGTACCGCTCCATAGCTCAGTACCTCTTATGCTTCCTGTGTTGCAGTGCCTTCCCCAAGAGTACCAGAATGAGCTATGCCTATGTGGCATACTTAAGCCCTAAACCAGAAGTGAGGCAAATAACGATAAAGTCTGGCATTTCAAAGATGAATTAATGGATCACTGTAGAACCTCATTTAATGAGCGTGTATAAACCATTAGTTACTGCTCAACTCCATTACATACAGCTGCAGTGTAATGAAAGTCATTGTGCGACTGGTAGTTAAGATTTGAACCTTAATGGTTAGAAATGATGGCCTTGGTCTTTTTTTAGGGGGTATAATAGCTTCTTTAGATTAAAGAGCATTCTCAAAAAAATATGAGGGAAGAAACAGGCTGCATCAAATGGCAAGTCTCTTGCATTCTCACTGATAAGCATGTCCCAGACAGTACTGCACTCTTGCCTGAGCAGTTCCCAGAGAGGCATCAGAGACCTTCATGTGGTAAAGAGCCAACACAGTGTTACCTGTATCGCCCTTCTGTATCTATAGATGCTGGTGTATGAAGTTGGGAGATCATAATTAAAGGGTCCATCTTTGACTCCAAGATGGTCTTAATTTGCATTAAGATCAGGAGGAAACTGGTCCTAGGATCAAAGAGCTTCAGTTTGCAAGCTGCTTTTCTTGCTGTCTCTACCTTGTTTTTTTCGTGAAAGTATCCCAAATGCTGTTTCTCTCCTATGTTTCTTTAGGGTGGCAAGGAGTGGATTGCTCTATTCCATGTTCAAGTGGAAGCTGGGGTCTTAACTGTAACCAAACATGTTATTGCACAAATGGAGCAGCGTGCAGGCCAGCTGACGGATTTTGTCTCTGCTCCCCTGGATGGCAAGGGGAATACTGCGACCAGCCATGTCCTGTAAGAACGACTGGGCAGGGCTTGCATCCCCTTTGAAGCTGTAGTCCCCATAGCCCTTGTAAAAATACAGTAGATCAGCATCTCATTTTATCTATGGATATCTGAGGAAAATTATGTGGAGAAAACAGATTGGGGTTCTAGCAGTCAAATAGATGTATTATACTTTGCATTATATTTTATCAGAGTTATTGCAGTGTTATCTGCATTTTCTTGAACATCATTTTTTAAAGTGACTCCTCATTTGTTCTATAGAGAAGTGTTAGGCACCAAGTTGTTTCTATCTTCTCTGTGTGTTCATTTAAAAAATGCGACTCAGCATTAAGAAGGACATGATAGATGATTTTACACATTTTAGAACAAAAAACTGATTAATGAGAGACTTTTTTATTTCTATTTTTGGAAGGATGGAACATATGGTCTTAATTGCAGTGAACGCTGTGACTGTAGCCATGCAGATGGGTGTGATCCTATAACTGGTTACTGCTGCTGTCTTGCAGGCTGGACAGGTAAAATTTGGTATTACTTTTGTAAACCTGGGGGGTTTTGTTGTTTGGGGGCGAGCTTGGGGGCCTTTGGTGGATTGTTTTGCTTTGCTGTTACATCAGTTATAGCACCGGATTTGTGACTGTGAACTTTTAAATAAGAGATTAAGACAAGATCAGTTGAACTTACCCATATTTAAATTACTCATGATGGTGACAGTAATTGACATTCATTGAATTTATATTCAGATTAGTTGAAGAGGGCTCCAGACCTAGACCCAGGTGTAGCCTTTTGTAAATAGAATCCTCAGGAGGGATGCAGATCATCTGGAAATCCTGGAGAGTTTTTCTCCTTGAAAGATCATAGGACTATGATGCATTGAGATCATAGAATTATAGAATAGTTTGAGTTGGAAGGGACCTTAAAGACCATCTAGTTCCAACCACCCAGCCATGGGCAGGGAGATGTCCCTCTAGATCAGGGATGCAAGCAGGCTTTTTCTAAACACTGAATCATTACAGCTGCTCCATCATATGAACACTGGTTTTGTCACAAAATGCATTTATGCCTCTTTCCCGTGCTTCTTATCACATGGAAGGGGCATTACAGAGAGCAGGTTAATGCTGGTTTGACAGAGTTCTTGTGGTTACACAGAGGCAGAGAGGAACATTCAGTGAAGCCAGAGGGTCCAGGTTGGAGATCTTAGTACAGTCAGACCTGCACTTGACTCCACACTGATACATCCCTTTGCCAGTTTTCTACAGTGAACGTAACAGCAGTGGGGGGCAGATTACTGACCCAACCACTATTTAAAATTTAGCTGCCTAAAGTACTGGTTAATCTCCCTCAGCCCTCTGTAGAGAACTTGGAGAAATAACCTATTATTCTTGAGCAAAACTGCAGAACCACCAGCAGCACTGGCAATCAAAATGCATTTATATTAACAGCAATTAATTTGGGAAAGTTAATTGTTTTTCAAACAAGTTGAAAAAATGTATAGAGCAAAGCAGGTTGGTCAGGCACCATCTCAGGTACTGTCACCTAACCCCGTTCTTTATACCTTAAACCAATGGATGCCTTTTGTTTCTGATGGAGAGGTCATCACCACAGCAGCTCAGCTCCTAGACGTGTGAATCAAAAGCAATGCCTAGGATGTACAGTGGAAAAGGGTCTTTAGGAGTGAAATAAAAATGCAGGAAGTGGAAGTTATACACACTGCTTACAATGAAGCTACTTTTCAAAGATACTGGGCATGCATCCCTGGAAAGGGCATTTTTCTCATAAGAAAATCCATTTTATAAGCTCACTAATATCCCTTCCACCACCTTGCATTCTTCACTCACTGTGAAGAATGGACTGCATTCATCTTTCTTTGAGCTTCTTTACCATCCATGTGTCAGGTTTTAAAACTCTGCTGTGCATTATTGATGATCTGCAGAGAAACAGTCAGTGGGCTTTCCTGTGGCCATTTTAGGTTTCATCAAGGGAGAAAATGTTTTTTTAAAAGCACAGTAAATTAAAGAGATATATTTATATACGTTTACTCTAAAAGTTTATTGCATGTCTTTCTGGATGTAGCATTCAAGAGGAAACTGCAGAAAATGGACTTTGCAGACAATAAGGTGTGGCTTTTTTCAAAGGTATTTGCAAGAAATACTTGATTCTTACTCCCGTGCACTGTAACTGTTCATCAAATGCAGGTAGAAATTGCTCCAAGTAAAGGGAGTAACAATTTCTGTGATATGCTTCTTTCTTTGATTTCCGTATAGGGCAAAATAAATGTGTATTAACTTGCTGGGGACTTACTGCAAATTAAGCACGTTATCCTTCAGTGTGTCCCTGTGGTTCTGGATCACATTTCAGGGTGGAAAATACTATGTTAGTATTTGAGACCAGGTTAGAGTTGAGATGTTGACAGGCCGTGTGAGGTTTGCAGTGGAAATATTGGTAGACAGAGCCAATGTGTATTTCATCAATTCTGCATCCAATGTTTTTTACTCTTGGCTTAGCACCAGACGCAAGGATAAATTCTGCTCATACTAGTTTGAAAGTATGTAATTTAAGAAACTCTTCAGCTAGATAATTATATTTTCATATTAAGGAGTATGGCATCAGTGAAAGATTAATCTTATCTGTAGTTGTTGTGAACTGGGCCATGATGTATATTGCAGTGCATTTTGTAAATATGATGTGATAAATAATTCTAGCCTAAATTTTTGCTTTTTGAACTTGGTATTAATTAGGCATGACCTGAAAAAGATCAGAAAAGTTCAGGATCATGAGACATCTAAGTTTTCCTTCCCACTCACACCAGACAGAGAATTCATTCAGCTTTCTGATCCTAATAGCCACAAAACTTCATCTGAAACAGCATATTCTGTATGTTCGTCCAACACGTGGGACTTGCTCTTGATGTCAGTGTTCTATGTAAAGATCAAGGGGAAGATTGAACCCATTTTCTTTAAAGAGGTTTTCAAGATGTTACTGATATAAACCTTCAGAGACTGATAGATGGTAGGAGCATGGAAAACTGGAAAAGAAAGAAAAAAGGTATGTAAAGAGTAGCATCCAATGCAAGTTAATGGCAGTCTGCCATCCTTCTGTTATATTATGACTGCCACCCATCAAGACTTATTCAGGACGATGCCCTTCCATGTGTGCCGGCTAGGGAAAGGTAATTTTGGGTACCTGAGTGTACTTGGCAGAGGTGAGGATGATGAAGAGATTCCCATATATCAACCAGGAGGTCAAAAAGCTGTGCTAACCAGCTGTATGCTTAAATAAGCACACTGGCAACAAGCTGCTTAGAAACAGGCATATACTATTTTCATTAAATCCAGTTGGGAATTGAAGGCAGGATTTAGATCAGATCTAAAGATTGTTGCACCCTATCATTGTTGCTGGAATTACCCAACTAGGTACACAGGCACATTGTATCACAAACAGATTTGTAGATAGTGTGGCATGCATAATATTTGTACATAAAAGGAAAAAACCACATTGGCAAAAGTCTCTCATATGGTACAAGCAAAGCAAAACTTGTTCAAATGTGGACCAAAATCAGATGTGTGACCTCCTCACACAATTCCTCCACACGAAGGAATCTCAGATACAATTAGGACTTAACATTCTAAGTGTGTGGAGTTCTCCAGATTACACCAGTAGTGCATTTTGTGTAACCTCACATTTAGAAATGTTACCGTTGAAATCAAAAGAAGATGTGTTCATACCTATGGCTAGGTTAAAAAGAAGTGTAGCCTCCAGCAAGGTCAAGTCTGGACTGATTACACTGATTGTTTTCTAAGATTACTAAGGGTCTCTCTTACTCCAGATCTGCCTTGTATTTTAGAAGCATACCACTTCTGTGCTTGCAGTTCTATGTCTGCATATGTGTGTGCACACATGCTTTAAAGCTCCCAACGTATTAGTGATTTGTGGAAGAGGTGATATTTTGTGCACATGCAGGTTGAAAGGTAAATGCTTGAGAACTGAGTGCTGCAGTGATAATTGAATTTGGTTAATTAGGGATCTTGCACACACTGAGTCCTCGGAGACAATGGAAGTGCAGAAAATCTGCTTGGTGGAGTGTTTCCTTGAAGTCCTTTGCAAGCAAAGAGGTCCTAGAAGAAGATGTTGGTCTCACCTCACCCAGATACAATTTCTCATGGATGCTTAGTGACAGTGATGTGGTCGTAGGTTTCAGTTAGGCTCCTCTTACTTAATAAATAACTGGAAACTGGACATAAAACTTCTGACTGCCCTGGTAGGCTGCTTAGTGGGTCAGAAGCTAGGGAAATCATGGGGAGGAAATGTTCCTCTTTTAGGTGCAATGCTGCGTGGCTCTGGAAAGCACAGCTCCAGCCAATACATTTGGATTTTGCAAGCTGAACTGCAAGTCCATCAGCCTGGCCCTCTCTCCCCAAGCTGTCTGCTAGCAGCATGTTTCATACCAGAAATAGTTTTGTCAGAGACACCAGCATTGTCTGTTACTACATAGCCTTTAGTTGCTTAACTAAGTACAACCCTCAATAATTAAACCAGCCATAACTGCTGGTCTGTCTGCTGATTTCTGGCAGTGCTCCCTTTGTGCCTGACCCTGGGAAACCAAACACGGCCCTTGCTCCTCCGCTCTCTCAGACTCTAGTCCCTCTGTTTTCACAGTCAGACATCCCACTCACAAACAAATTACAGAAAGGAAAGCCACAGGCCTGGCAGATATTCACAGCGAGCTCATTTCTTCCCTGTAACGAGTCAATGTGCTTCAAGTTAATTGTGGTAACATGTATTTTGCTAACCTGTCAGATATTACAGTGGGATTAAATAGGAGACGATCTGCAGGGGGGTATATTCCATTCCTGTAAATGCTAAGGTCAGTTAAAATCTTATTTATCTGAATTGCTTTAATCAGAAATGCTGTCTTAGCCAAATCTTGGTTCTGTCTTTTTTTTGTATCAGTCTCTGGTTTTTATGGAACACTGCAGTTGTGATGCTATCACAATTATCCAGTGAACTTCAGATATTTTCCAAATATCTGAAGATTAAGTTTATTTGATAGATTTTAACAACTCAAAGACATGTGGGGAAAATGGGATGGTACAGTAGATGTAAGGTGGAAAATATAGAACTGTGTATCCCATAGTTAATTATAAAAGAACTCTGGATAGATTTCCCGTATTTAATCAAGACAGCAAATACAGATATGAAAATGATACATGGTGGTAAGGAAGAAACATCTTGTTATTATGTTAGTGCTTTTCACTTTCAGGCTTCATTCACATTTCCTCCCTCTTTGCCGTTACATCCAGGAAATCACAATATATGTTTCACTTTCCTTTAAAATCTCAGTAGCTTTCCTACGTTGCCAGCAATATAAACCCTAATTGTCTCTTATCCTGTCCAGAAATATTGTACAGTGGCTGTGGCAGTCTGGAGTCAGAGGGGTTTCCACGAGTGATTGTGTAAGGGAGTTAATGGGGTCAGGAAATGTCAGATGGTCACAGATAACGGGAGCTCTGAGGAATGAGACTTCGCCTTTGTGTGAATTTGCAGGCTGCAAGTGACATCCACACTGTCACTCAAACACAGAAACATGTTGCTTCCCTCCTGTGGACACATTAATTCAGGAAAACTGATAAGCCTGGCACTGAAGGGAAGGCCTTTTTGAATTTTAAAGAAACAGTGACCACTTTGACGTGGAGCTCTAAGATATTTTTAACTTCAGTGCTTCTGAGTCCTTTGTAAGAAGGTGATATAGCTTTGAAGAAAAAAAAAAATAACATTCCATTTGGCTTTCCATAACATTTGTTTTATTTGTATTAATATGACTTTTCTTCCATTGCAGCAATATCCAGTTTATAATCTCAGGGCCAGATCCTGTCCTCAGCTGTACTAGGTCGAAGTCAAAATAATTCCATTGTCATTAACAGATGAACTCCAAAAGCACATTGAGATCATTGGCTTTTCCACACTTCTTTAAAACCAGAACAGATCTAGGATTTGTTTTAAACATCTATGGGTTTTTAGAATTCATAATGTTGTGAATTGGCGTTTCTTTCTGTAACAGACTGTTTGGTATTCTTTTGGTTTTGAATACAGAACCTAAACTATCAGATTAGAGCAGTTGGAAGTTCCTACTAAGCACGTGTTTTCTAGAAGTCTAATCCCATTATCTAAACCATATCTTGCACTTACCACTTTTGGCAATCTGATCCCAGATTTTAAAATTACTAATTTATTTCTCTGAATCATTCTGTATCCTTATATTAGCTTTAAAAACTAGGCATTTTTAGAGTCAGTCTAAAAGGATGCATTTTAGCCTCTCTTCTGGCCTCTGACTCTCAAATGTGAAATACTTTTCTATGTGAAAAGGTATGTTTACTCTCTGGGTTCAACAAGTGCCCTTTAGTCTATGCATGTAACATAAGCTTATTAGAAATTAGCTTTAATTTTTCATTGAAGTAATTTCAAGTAGGTTGATAAGATTCTAATGTCAGGCTGTGTGCTTAAAAATTCCCTAACAGTAACCTTTAAGTATGGTTCCTGCTGATATAGGGCTAATTTTCACAATTTTTTGTATCAAAAACTTCATTGATGTCCTAACATTAATTATGTCTGTGAATTCCTTGACAGATATCTAGGGGACTCCATATTCACATCTAAATGAGGTTTAGTTGTGTTTGTCCTGCGCTAGATTTAGTATGTATTTCACCTTTCCTGAAATCAATTGGATTTTTGCCACTTATTCAATGGGAGTTGGATCTGACCCTTAGACTATAATTAGAATCTGCAGTAAGCGTACTGCTAAACTTGCATGCAAATGATTGCAGTATTAGTCTTATAAACATAGAAGAGCTACGAGTTCATTTCTCTTGGTATTTATTTTTTGTTTTATTTTCAATTATTAAAGGACAGCTTTTATATTTATGTGAAAATATATGATGGGTGGCATCCTGGATTATGCTAATTTAATGGGTTCTAAAAAATGAAACTTGATGGTAGAGATATTCAGCCATTTTCTATGTTAATATGGAGGCATTCTATATATAAGCTTGGCTGGTTGTACAATGTGATCACCTATAAATAAATGCGGACAAGATGTGGTGAAAAATTATTTATGAATGTCTCACCAGACTAAATACTGGATACTGGCTTGCTGTGTGTGGAAGAACGGAAAGGAAAGATCATTCAGTGCCTAGCAAGCTGAAATGTTATGTGTATCTGTTATTGGTGAAAGCATTTGCATTGACACATTTAAATATCTCCCTTCCAGTTCCACCCAAGGGAGAAAAGGTTGTATTGCAGTCATCATTACAGAAGACAAAAGGCTTGCCTGTGTCTGAGCAACAGCAATTCTTGCTAAGATGTCTGGTGGCTTCACTTGGAGCCTGGGAGGTGTAGAAGTCAGGAAAGCAATAGATTTTTTTCCCCACTTACAAGCCCCTCCCTCCCATTCACCTCATGATGTTCTGCTTGGATCTTCCTCAGGTTTCTCTTTCTTATTGGCCTGAAGCCACATCCAGAACTTGAGAAATAGTAGGAAGGAAGCAACCTAAAGGCACAGGAGGACTGCAGAGGACTTAACTCCGTTTAGCACTTGTTTTCTGCGAGATCTGGCCTTTCTGCTGGTGGGAGCTTCCCTTCTTGCAGTATTGCACCCTGGAGAAGTCCCTATAGCAAAGGGAAGCAGATGATCCTTAATTTTAGCAAACATTTTGACTTACTCTCTTGTGAGGTAGATCTCTTGCCTCAAAAGCTTTTATTGCATAGACTCCCAGAGCTGGGTGATTCATATCTGGAGTTTACTCTAGATAATTAAAAATAGGGGTACTATTAGTGCTCCACGGAGGTGCATTAGGCTGTAAGAGAATTACTTTCAGTAAAACACTTCCATTAATGGGTGCATAAATCGCCCACGCGATGAGAGGAGAAACAATTTATAATTTTTCACTGGCTGCAGGAAAACGCTTATTCTTCATTATTTAGGACCAGATCATAGAGCTTTCCTTGAGATTGATGGTCTGTTACTCACAGGAGTCACCCCTTCTGAAGCCCACTAGGGAACCATGCTGAGCCAAGTAAGTAAGAGCTCCACCACATCAACTTGAAAAAAACCTGCAGCTAGAAAGGCATTTTGAGAACACCACAAGAGTTCATAGAGAATGTGGCTGTGGCTACTCTTCTCTCTGTTGAATAGTTTCACTATATAAAAATAACTTATTTGCAGACTGGATGAGCAGCCATCAATTCTTAATGTTTCTATTTAATTTTATGAGAGATTCCCGGTATGTTTTCTTCTATCTGCTGCCCTCCCCAAACAGATTTTCTTATTCTTCAGCAACCTTAAATGCTGAGCTGTCATGAATTGTGCTGTGGTGTTTCTGATGGGATCTCATCTCAGTCAAATGCTTCAGGGTTTGCCTCGGGTAGGAATAAATATGAAGATGCAAGAAGTGATAGAAAAGCATCAAGTATTCTTTATGAACTCTCATTCATTGCTGTCATAACACCTTCAGAACAGTTGATCCAGAGCTAATTGGACTGTTATTCCATATGTTCTTATTGAATTTTCTTTCACCTTTTGTAGGCTGAGGCAGCAAAATATTCACTACATGGGAAAGCACAGTGATCTGATCACAAACACAAAAGTGTTTTAAATAGAATTTCTAGGGGAACCATAAGTGTAACAGCAATAAGGGAAAGAGAAGAGAAAAAGGTTAAAGAAAACATGAACATAGGATTATAGAAATCATTATTGGAAATAAATGTATGAACTAGGAGGCCAAGGCAAGACATATATCAGCTGACTCTGGCTGTGTCCCTGGCATGACAACCACATGCCTAGGAATCCCTCCAGGACTGCCAGCTTGGTGGGAAATGTGCTACAACCGCCAAAGGAATAATGGTAGGTGGGACAGTCCTGCATGGCAGACACCAGATGAATGGTATTGCACAAAAGAGCAACCCATTTTAGAGATCCTGTTCAGTGATACATTGACACTGTCTCCCATAACATCCTCATAGGTAAGCTTAGGAAGTGTGGGTTAGATGAGCCAACAGGGAGGTGTATTGAGAACTGGGTGGATGGCAGAGCTCACAGGGCTGAGATCAGTGGCATAGAATCTAGTGGGAACAGGCTGCCCAGAGCAATCATAGAATCATAGAACAACCAGGTTGGAAGGGACCCGTCAGATCTTCTAGTCCAACCATTCCTATCAAACACTAAAGCATGTCCCTCAGGACCTCGTCTACCCGTGCCTTAAACACCTCCAAGGAAGGTGAATCAACCACCTCCCTCGGCAGCCTATTCCAATGCCCAATGACCCTCTGTGTGAAAAACTTCCTCCTAATCTCCAGCCTAAATCTCCCCTGGCGGAGCTTGAGGCCATTCCCTCTTGTCCTGTCCCCTGGCACTTGGGAGAACAGGCCAGCTCCCTCCTCTCTACAACCTCCTTTCAGGTACTTGTAGAGAGTAATGAGGTCTCCTCTCAGACTCCTCTTCTTTAGGCTAAACAACCCCAGCTCTCTCAGCCACTCCTCATAGGGCCTGTTCTCCAGCCCCTTCACCAGCCTCGTCGCTCTTCTCTGGACTTGCTCCAGAGCCTCAACATCCTTCTTGTGGTGAGGGGCCCAGAACTGGACACAGGATTCAAGGAGCGGCCTCACCAGTGCTGAGTACAAAGGGAGAATAACCTCCCTGGACCTGCTGGTCACACCATTTCTGATACAGGCCAGGATGCCATTGGCCTTCTTGGCCACCTGGGCACACTGCTGGCTCATGTTCAGTCAGCTGTCGACCAACACCCCCAGGTCCCTCTCTTCCTGGCAGTTTTCCAACCAGGCTTCTCCTAGTCTGTAGCTCTGCATAGGGTTGTTGTGCCCCAAGTGCAGGGCCTGGCATTTGATCGTGTTAAACCTCATGCCATTGGACACTGCGCAGTGGTCCATCCTGTTTAGGTCCCTTTGCAGAGCCTCCCTACCCTCCAGCAGATCGACACTTCCACACAGCTTTGTGTCATCTGCAAACTTGCGAAGGGTACCCTCAATCCCTTCATCCAGGTCATTGATGAAGACATTGAACAGGGCTGGACCTAGCTCTGAGCCCTGGGGAACCCCACTTGTCACTGGCCTCCAGCTGGACTTAACACCATTTACCACCACTCCCTGGGCCCGGCCATCCAGCCAATTTTCTACCCAGGAGAGTGTGCCCCTGTCCAGGCCAGAGGTTGACAGTTTCCGTAGCAGAATCGTGGGATCTTCTCTGCATACTCCCACCTAGATGTGTTCCTGTGCAGCTTGCTCAAGGTGATCCTCCTTAAGCAGGGTGTTTGGACTGGATGAGCTGCAGAGGTCCCTTCCAATTCCCACCATTCTGGGATTCTGTGAATCCCATACCTCTTTTCAGTATGATCAAATGCTTGCTCACCCACTTTCTGCAATTCTCAAAATCACTTTGCAGCTCTAATCTTTAGGCTGTTTTCTTCTCTTGAAGCAGTATTGCTGCTGTTGTGGGTTTGTCGCTCTGTACTGTGTCAACAGGGAGACAAACAACCACCAAGAATTAGTAGTGCCAGAGACAAAAGCTACTAGCATGACTCACCAAACTTAGGGCCTCCACTGCATTGCCTGCATAAATCCAATACCTATTTATACATAAAAAGCAGTTCTTTGCAAAGCTATTCAAATGCCAGAAATAAGGGATTATTATGACTTCATGTCATGTTGAAAGACAGGTGGAGGAGAGCACAATGTTTGTGTTGGATTCAGATGTCTACTGAAATCATTCCTGTCATCACTAATTGATATTGCATCTGTCTTTAGATTGTGACTATTAAAAAAAGGGGAGAAAAAAACCTAAGATCTTATTCAGAGAAATAACTACAGTTCTAACTGGTAGATATAAAGTTAAAGTACATGGGGGAAGGGAGCCAGATCCTATAATTTATCAGATTCCTGCATCCCTGAGAAATAATTAGATGCTGGGTAGCATGCAGGCCCTGCTGCAAAGGCTACTGTCAGGTGGATAGCAGTGGTCAAAAATAGGCCACTCGTTCTCATTCCTTCTTTGTTCTTCTGTTGTGTTTGGAGTATTAGGTTCCAGCTATCTAGAGACAAGGCAGAAGAACAATGGCAGTCTTTATCAAGAGCTAGAGATGTAATCCTCAAGCACAAGTGCAATTGCATGAATAAGCTGGACAGAGAAAAAAGGGAATTCTACTTACATCTGGCTTTCAGATGTTGAGGCTCTGGAGTGAGTCCAGAGAAGAGCAACAAAGCTGGTGAAGGGTCTGGAGAACAGGCCTTATGAGGAACAGCTGAGAGAGCTGGGGTTCTTTAGCCTGCAGAAGAGGAGGCTGAGGGGAAACCTCATTACTCTCTACAACTACCTGAAAGGAGGAACAGGCTGCCCAGGGAGGTGGTTGATTCACCTTCCCTGGAGGTGTTTAAGGCACGAGTAGACGAGGTCCTGAGGGACATGGTTTAGTGTTTGATAGGAATGGTTGGACTCAGTGATCCGATGGGTCTCTTCCAACCTGGTGATTCTATGATTCTATGATTCAGGAATTTCATCCACCAAAGTCTTTCAGTGTGATAGAGCTACAGGCAGTACTAAATTTGCATTACTTTGACAAACTTTCATTGAAGATTATTAATGGAAGCAGCGTATGCAGTAGCTCTTCAATAGATGCTTACATTCTAGTTTTATGGCAGACGCTTTTTTTTTTCTTTTTCTTGCTCCTGTCATGATGTCTGTGTGGATGCTAACCGAGTCCTTCACAGCCAGATTTGTAAATCGGAATGCAAAGCATCAAATTCATCTGATAAAAATGTATACTGCTCCCTGTAAGCCAGGCACAAGCTTCTGTCTCTTCAAGTCACCAGGCGCATATCTTTCCAGCCACTGTGCAACAGAACTGGACTGCAGTATAGGATATTATAGAGTGCTATGGTTGACACTCCAGAAGGATGGGATATTATCCAGAGGGATTTGGACAAGCTGAAGAAGTGGGCCCATGTGAACTTCATCAGGTTCAACAAGGCGAAGTGCAAGGTCGTACACTGGGGCTGGGACAATCCTCGGTTTTCAATATAGGCTGGGAGAGGATGTGATTGAGAGCAACTCTGTGGAGAAGGACTTGGCACTTGGTCCTGTTTTTCCTGCCCACAATGTATGCAGAAGAAGATGGTGTGGAGGAGAGGGAGTTAGGCTACTCCTAGGACTGGAGAGCAGGCAATGTTTGCAGAAGTCCAGTGCCCTGAATCCAGGACATGGAGGGCGCCAGGACATGGAGGTTTTGTGGCTACTGTCTCACAGGGTGCTCTGCTATTGCCTTGGCTCTGGCTTATTGTACAAGAGTGCAAATCTCCTTTGCCCGCATACAGTGGATAACTAGAATTTCATGTAAGTCATCTGAATTTCATTCACAATTCACCCTCAGAACACTGTTTAAGAAGGTCTTGGAAGTGTAATTCCATACCAGTATCTGCAGTTGTGAACTGTAGCCCTAGGCAGTAAGGTAATTTCCTGGTATCTAGGCAATAGAGTTTATGTATAGAACTGCTTCCTGCAGCTTCAAGGGCTGCTTCTTCTTCTGATAGTAGCCTTCTAATTTCTACATCATGCTTGCGAAACAAGGAATTTTTTCATAAATTAGGAAACTGTGTTGTAACAGAGATGTGTCGACCTCAGCATTTTTTGTATTTCTGGAATTTGAAAACTAATTGCTTATCAGAAATGCTCATCAGCAAGTTCCTAAGTAAAGACTGAAGTTTTATATTAAAGAACTTTGTTGCTTCAATGGCTCCAATTGTAAAGTAGCTGGTAGGGGTAAACTCCCTCTTCATAAGCTATCAGGTTAGAGAATTTTAAAATTAAGATGCTTTTTTAGCACAATTAAGACGTGTGTATCCAGATGCAATTTTAACTTCTCATTTACATTTGCAATTCAATGTGTCTAGGAGCCTCCAAAAATGAAGTCTTCCATGAGAATTAACTTAGAGTAATATAAAGTAATAAAAATTGATTGCAGCACCTTCTTGGTTGTCTTGTGAAAAATGTATAAATAAATAACTGCTATAATGGGTATCAGTGTCTTCTAGAAGCTTTCCTTTCCCCCCTTTTACATTTTGTTACAACAATCAGCTTCACAGTGACTCATTGCCTTCGTTAGGAGCAGGAAGACATCCCTCATTATTCATTACTCAAGGAAGGACTTTGCTGTTGCAAAGAACAGCCCTGGCATTCTAATTCACATACCTTTCCAGGAAAGGAGTCAATGTCATCTTTCCCCAAACTTTGCCAAAAGAGACAAGAAATAATGCTGTTTAATTGTCTCCAATTATAAATAGCCCACTCACAGTGAGAGAATTGTGTTTTTAATACTGCAGTCAGGAGGAAAAGATAGACTTTTTTCTACATTTCATTCCTGGGAGCTTGCGCCGAGGGTCTGAAAACTATAAATGATCTTGTATATGTATATATACATATGAAATGTGCTTACTTATTTGCAATTCATTGTATGACTTTTTAATTACAGAGTACTGGAGATGCACATATAATCACACACAGAGTATTTATTGTTTAAGCAATCCAAAGATTTATTTGAAGTAGGGAAGTAGGGGAGTAGGGAAGACTATATTAAAATAATTGTTTTTTCTTTATTTTACTAATACAAATGTTTCTTCTCTATTTCTGCATTCCTTTTTTCAGATTTATTACCTTGGTTATTAAGGGATTGAGCTTGTATAATGTTTTGACTGTATTTTAATGTGTTTTTTATTAAGCAGTACAGCATGGACCGTGGACCTCTTTATAAATAAAGCTATGATCATGTTACTATAAACTCCATTTCAAACTGTACATTTGCCAGGCTTGGTTAAGATTTTCTAGGAAGGGACATTATAATTGTGTGATTAATCTTCAGAAAAGGGAAAATTTGGCTCTGCAGTATTTCTTACTGTATTAACTTCAGAGATTTATAAAACCAACTTGAAACTGCACTGTGTGTTTATAATGACTTTTAGCTGATTTAATAATCCTCAAAGTCTGGTGACTGTACAGATCACAGCTTCACAAATACAGTCCAATACCTGTAGCATCCAGATGAAGTTATCAGAGGTGGAGGAAATTACTTGAGATTGTATTTCTCCTTAGTGAGGCACTAATCCAACCTCTGGCTGAGGCTGGGGCTCTCACAGCCCTTGTCTGTATTTATCCCATTATGCAGTGGGGACATGTGCATGGATGATAAAGAACATCTTCATGTTGAAAGTCAAGCTAGGGCACATGTATGCCATTAAATTTTGGTGCCACAGCTGAAAGGCACGCAGTGTGGTAAATGTTGTTAGGAGAATTTTCAAACCAGTCTGTGATTCATTTTTCCTGTTGTTATCAGCATCTACCATGTAGCACTGCTAATGCCACTCCCTGCAGCTGGCAGTGCTTGACGTCTCTTAGTTTATGATCTCGCAAGCCTTTTTCAATCCAAGGAGCCCTTGATCATGCAAATAGCTCTAATTGCAGTTATTGGTACTGTCTTATCCCAGCGAAGTAACGGCCTCTCACACAAGTAATGGTGTGCAGGATAAATCCTTAGAACCCACTTATATGTGACAAGCCGTGGCACAAGGGTTTATTTCAAAGTCAGCAGTTAAAACAATACTTTTTGTATTTTGTTGAAAGAATGCCCAAAACCTCATGTTAAGCTCTTCTTTCAGTGTTTCCAAGCTTTGCTTCTAGCTTTTCACAACAATAAATATCAAACAACCATGGGAATCACAGGGAGCTGGACTGGCAGGTCTCAGTTCCCATTTCATGTGCAGATCTGCCTGTGTCCATGCTGCCACTTGCTAGATCAGAACACAGTTCAGGAACATGGAACTCAGAGAGCCTTGGGCATCTGAATAATAACTCAGAGCACATTGCTTGAATCCAGGAAGGGAACAATGCACAGCAAATAACTGAATTTACTTGTGGTCAAGAATCCCAACACTGGACATATTTTTGCAGAATCCTGGTTTTTCTTTTTTTTGGTCTTCCAGTTCACAACAGTTAAGCAATCTGGCTTCAATCCGCTGCATATTTATAGACCAGCTATTTGAGGTGTTTTTTGACTTTAAAGTAATTTCTGACCTTTATGTCTCAGATGTCATGCAGAGTTTCTTTAGTGGTACTAAGGACTGAACAGGAGTGCACTAACACCTGCAGAATTCACCTCTTTGGCATTTTCTTAATTTTCACTTTATTAAGCAGATAAAAGGATAGCTATTTCCTTTCCAGGCTCCCTTGTCTGCTCTGTGGCGTACTGTGAGGTATCAGTCCAGCTGCACATTGCTTTGATCAATGAGCACTGTAAGTTGTATGAAACCTAACGTGTGTTTTTACATTCTTAGGCATCCGCTGTGACAATATATGCACCCAGGGACGCTGGGGACCTAACTGCTCCATCTCCTGCAACTGTGAAAATGGAGGATCCTGCTCCCCAGAGGATGGCACCTGTGACTGTGCACCAGGATACAGAGGACCCTTGTGCCAGAGGAGTAAGATTTTTCGTAGCTGTGGTAGCAGAAGCAAAGCATATAGAAATGCTTGTTTATGACACCAGAGAGACAGAGTGATGGGTTTCTGAGCTAAGGTCAAAAGGTAGCCTAAAAAACACTTCTTGGTCAAAAAGTCAAGACCCTACTGCTTTGAGTCATGCCTTGTCTTTCCTCTTCTGGCCTTCCACAGCACCTGGAGGTCACAGGTGACCTGAAAGAAGTAGCACCTTTACCTACCAAATTGTGGCAGGTTCTGGGCAAAACCAGATTTACACTAAAGTGATGGTAAACTATAGGATACCTATTAAACAGTCAGCTGTAACACATCACATAATGACAAGTGGGTGAGTGCTGGCTATCAAAACAACAAGATGATGTTTTCTTACACGCCAGAAGAAGAAACACAGCAGCCTAAAATAGCTTCTATGTGATGCTCCGCTGCTACATATTAAAATGTGCCAAGGAGATAAAAATCTTCCTATTTGCTTTATCTGGGAGGCTGTGTTTTCCCCTTAGGGACCCTTATTCACTGAACCAAACTACATGCAACCACCTTCCTGTGTAAACAAGAGATGGATTTGTCTCTCTTTTCTGCAGCACATCTTGTTCTTCCTACAAGACTGGCTGCATGTCCAGTTTATGCATGCCTTTTTCTTTCACCAATTACACTTGACACTAGAAAACACTTATTTCTAAAAATAATTTGTAGCTGACAGTTTTTATTTAAAGCCATTATAACAGTGACCTCTAGCACTGCTGTAGTTAATGGCCTATAAGCATTTCCATTATAAACTCCAATTTCCAGGTACTTCAGCATATCTGTATAGCTGTAAAACTGCTCTCCAAGCCTAAAATGTGGTGCTCAAAGCTTCAGGGAACTGGGGAAGAAATTGTTTTACAAATTTGAAACCCTAAGAGTGCAAAATTTCAAGAAGTTAATAGTTTGTGACCTTTCTGAGATAAAAAAAAACAGCTTTGTTTTATCAGCTGGTGGCATATAGGCTACAAGAGGCAAACCATGTCCCCAGCTTGCAGCTCCAGTAATCATATTGCTTCCTGAGGATCCAATGGTGAGAGCAGAGGGGTTCTGTGGATGCTTCTGCTATTGCCTCATGTCACCAAAATGCCTCTCCTGAATATGTGGTCAGGGAATTCAGCTTGCTCCCACCTCTTCTGCAAGATCCAGGCTCTAGATTACCTTGTGAGCGGGACACCTCTGTAGGTGAAGGTAGCTTTAGCCTCTTAAGTTTGCTCTCTGAATCATCCCAAGTTTTCTCTTAGAAACTGAATTAGAAACAGTCTTTATCCTGTAAAGGGCAATACTAAAGATGTTACTCAGCCAGCTTGATCTGACTGTGTAATCAGGATTACATGAGACACTGGCATAGTTTACTGTTCTTAGGCCTGCAGAACTGTCTTCAGGAATGGTCCAGGTTGTTTTATAGCTAGTGCATCACCAACAAACCTGTCAGCTAAGTTCCTGCTGAAAATCTGCAGGAGCATAAGAACCTGACAACCTCTGTGAACACACCGACCCAGAGGAAGATTCTCGTTTGGTGAAAAAGTAGAATGGACGTGATATAGTAACCACTGAGCCAGAATGATGTAACAGAATCACAGGAGTAAAAATGAAAACATATAAAGTCATTTTTACAGTTACTTACTGTAACTTAACATTTCTCTTTGCTTATCTGTCGCAGTGAATGCTTGGCCAGTGGATGGGTTTTCATTCTACATGTGCTCAGAAGTGACAATATTTGTGTCTTAGAGATACTGAGCCGTAATCTTGGTGCTATACCTTATATACAAATTCTATAATTTCAATCCAGGCATTAAGCAAATTAAGCACACAGTTCATGACAAGTTCAGTCGGCTATCCGGTGTGATTACTGATGCAAATTAGGTGATTTTATATGCTGTTACCACAATTACCATTTTTAGATTCTGTTCATCACTGATGGAGGCTGTTCCTGAAATGGCAGGTATTAACTGCCTGTCCTGATTGCACACGGGTATTGCACCTAATGTGGTTGTTTACTTGTAAAATATTGAGACTTTCCTCATACACCTTCTCTGACTTCTGATCTTGATTTCACAAGGAAAAGGAATTCTGAATTTCTGTTGTCTGTGTATGTGTGCTTCTCTTCCTGCCTATCTTAAAAGCACTGGAATATGTTACCAGGTGTTAACCATATCTGTCAATAGGCTCTAAGGTCTCAAACATCTTACACTCCCATCTTTTGTAAAAGAGTTTAGCTGGAGCAGGCTAGAGAGACTCAAATGAGTGTCTTGAGAGCACGAGGCTGCCGAGAGAGCTCTGTTGTATTATTAAAGAGCCAAGGGCTCACATCAGGTGGGATGGTGTGAATGTTTGAACCACAGGAACAGTCTTACTCAGAGCTCGCACTTTATTAGACATGGGATAATCCAATGGGCTTCATAATTTCAGCTGTTCATGAAATTGTGGGTTTAGAAATTAAGAAATATTGGTTTGGGATTAACAGAGAGAGAATTCAGAAGCTCTCAGCAATGAGAAATCTTCTGAAAAGCCATGACAGCTTATTTTGTTTTGTCTTCAGTTTGTTCCCCTGGCTTTTACGGACACCACTGCAGTCAACCATGCCCTCAGTGTGTGCACAGCAGCGGACCTTGTCACCACGTGTCAGGACATTGTGACTGCTTGCCTGGATTCTTCGGTCCTCTCTGCAACCAAGGTATAGTGCCCAAGACCCCCAAGTGCCACCTCTCTCCCTAAGTTTCTGTGTTGGTGACTTACTTTGCAGCAAGATTGATCACAAGTTTCCTGCCTTTTTATCCTGCTTCAGCAGTTTAGATCACAAGAAATTCTTTATTTTGGAGGGGAAATGCACATAGTTACCCCTTTGGTTACCCCTTTGTAAATGTGATGTGCTCCTGCTTTCATAGAAAGAACACATCTGCTGCTCTATGTATTGAAATGAGTATAGAATGAGACACCTACATTAAATGTATCAGATGTCCAGTGGTTTCATTTACCTTTCTGCTAAGAAAGCCTGTCAGATCCTAAATGTCATTGGCAACTTCATGCACTCTTATTCAGCAGGAAGTGTAGGTATTATTAAGGTAAAGGCCAGCTTAGGTACACAAGCCCAAATGAATGCATGGAGCCTCGTTTACACTGTCTAGGACCTGACTGGAAATTGCTAAAATCACGCACACCCAAACACAAGTGCAGGAGACAGAAAAACTCAGTGAGGCAGAGAGAGTGAGTTAGATTTTACAGGTGAAGAGTAGCTTCAACTCCCTCTAATGTCCTTCACCTTTGAAGGTCTGTCCTCTTTTAACCATAGATCCCTTTTTCAGTTTTACCCTAAAAGTGACTGCAAAGTGATTACAGTGTTGTGCAAAGTCTCAGTTATTGCATACTGCTGCAGGGGTGTGCTACATACAGATTTAAGAGAGATTACTTGCAATGGCTGCTGCACTCCTGAAAAATTGAACTGACACTTTTTAATGACCTGCTTTTCAGTAAGTTAGAAATAGCAGACAGCACTTAGGCAAAGTCATTAAACATAGATTAAGTATAACCATGTTTTCTTTTTCCTGTGCTATATAGTCAACTAAACATTATACCAATTAATTTATTAAAATGAACATATTCCTGTGAATGTGTCCATTTATGTGAAAAGTTATCCAGATTTCAAAGCATAAGCAGGGCTAATTATCCTCTTAAGAAAACTATTTTATTTTTGCTCAGATGTTCAGCACTTCTGGTTTTACTTTGAAATGTTGATCTATCCAGTAAATTAATTTTAAAATATTCATGTCCTAATTAAAATCAATTTGTGTTGCAGTTTGTCATAATGAGTTAGCATGTAACTTTATTTTGCAGAAAGAAAAATGATAATGAATGTTTTCCATTAGAAAAACATGAAACAAAGATTTCATTTTTGAATTTTCATCTCCTTGTGCTGTCTCTTTTCTGGCAGCAGGACCATTTGTCCATCAGCAGCACATGCATGCGGGGAGCTGTGTAACCTCTAAAATTGCACAGGTTGACATGGTTGTGCTAAGGATTCTGATCAACAAACAACTAAGCAGCTGTTTTATTAATGTCTTTCACAATCATGTAGCGAGATGGATTGATAATAACTTGTTATCACTGCTAGAACACACCTGACTTCCCACAGGGGCTTTTGGAGTCCCACTTCAGAGCTTTTATAGCTAATTAACATCTCTATCTGCATTGTACAATCAGCTTCCTTCCAAAGAAAGTGCTATTAGTCCTTACGTTACAGCTTTGTTTAAAAATGTTAGAGGCATTTGAAAGAGCGTTTGTATTTGGACCTCACATATTTACAGGAGAGTTATTGAGTCAATCCAGAGCCAAGTTACTTTAATGAGAACGATGGTTTTGGTAGCATTGGGTTTGTAATCCTTCTGTGTTGACAGTCTGGAGGACATCATGCTATTTCACTGCAACAAGAAGTACTCACCTGGCAGGAGCCCCTCCGCTGGCTTTTGCTGTGTGGAACCGAAGTGTTTCTTTTACAAAGTATGACCTGTTGCCTTTGCCAGCATCAGTGTCTGGCTCACAGATCTTTTCCTGATTTGTTGGTATTCCATGTTGCAGTGCAAAATCAGTTCCTATTTTAAGTCTTTTGAGAACTATATTTTTGTACATATAAAAAATCCAGCCTTCATTTCAGTCATGTTATCTATCTCCATCTTAAAGATGCAATAAAAATATTTTATTAAATTTCTCTGTATGGAGCGTTGGAACTGAATAATGGTGTAGTAAGTATGAGAACCTAGGCTGATAGGTCATTTTAGTTTTTGCTCTTTCTGTGATGTGAAGGCTTTTCTTTCTCTCTCTTTTGGTGCGTTGTTCTTTTTATTGTGTCTATATATTGTTTAATCTCTTTTCAGTTAGCAAACTATTCTGTTTAGCATGTAATTTGAAAGCCCAAACCAAGTTTATCCACTACTGCAGATAAGTCCATAGTATGTAGAACTGCATGCAGAAAACAACAGTATACACATTCCTAGGTTCCTGCCATAGTAAGAGTAGAGAATGACATATTGTATAAAAGCAAATGAGTCACAGCTCGGGATTTCAATCTGTGGTTGATTCATAGTCAGGGTAGATTGAGGACACCTGCAGAGACTACATATGAGAAAGTGAGTGACTGAAGTGGTAAAACAGTTACATAATTCAGGGAAGTGTCTTAATCACTTTTTTGACATCACTATTATTTACCAGGATACAAGTCCAGTTCCATTTGTTACATGCTCTGCAGAGATGGACTGTATGTTTTATCTTGTTTTGAAAATACATCTGTTTTTGTCAGGGAACACAGCCAATAAGAGCAAAGAAATTACACATTTCATTCATTACTGAGTAGAGCTTTCCATCAACTTTAAAGTTAAAGATTTCCAATAATTTGATGGGAGGCTGAAGATCTACGTGTCTATTAGTTTTATGTCACTGTGCCTAGTCTGTTACAAGATGACTCTGAAAAACTTTAGAGTTTCTTTCCTTCCAACTTCAGGAGCAAACTCAGTGGATGAGCAGGAATAGATGCTGTTTTTCTTAGGATGCAGCACTTCTGTTTAGAAACTTGAAAGTCACACGTATATAATCCATCTAAACCACAGTTGAAAGCTAACGGAATGCTTACTGCAGCAAGGGGTACTGAAAAGGAAGGGGTGGATGGGTACCAAAAGAAAAGCATGGCATTTCAGCAAATGGATACGTGCTTTATTTGTGTGAGTAGTCTTCCACCAGACTTTTATGGTAAAAATACTTATGGAAGTGGCAGTCTTGTTCCTGGTTTACTCTCAGCTTCCATGATTTGATTCTG
This sequence comes from Coccyzus lansbergi, assembly GCA_033558105.1. Taxonomy (NCBI): domain Eukaryota; kingdom Metazoa; phylum Chordata; class Aves; order Cuculiformes; family Coccyzidae; genus Coccyzus; species Coccyzus lansbergi. The sequence goes on along the minus strand of JAUMJK010000421.1, from coordinate 602,635 downwards.
TGAGATTCTGGGAGCCTGCCTTCCACCAACATAGCTAAAAAAATACAGAATAGGAATCACAGAATCATTTAGGCTGGAAAATACCTTTAAGACATTGATTCCAACCGTAAATCCAATACTGCCAGGTTCACCACTAAACCATGTCCCTAAGCACCACTACTACATGTTTTTAAATACCTTCAAGGATGGTGACTCCATCACTTTCCTAAGCCGCCTGTTCCAATGCTTGACAACCCTTTCAGTGAAGACATTTCTCCTAATATCCAATCTAAACTTTCCATGGCACAACTTGAGGCCATTTCCTCTTGTCCTGTCACTTGTTACTTGGGAGAAGAGCTGGATTCCCCACCTCACTACAACCTCCTTTCATGCACATGTAGAGAGTGATGAGAACTCCCCTCAGCCTCTTTTGTCCAGATTAAACATCCTCGGTTCCCTCACCACTGACTGTAACCCTTGTGCTCCAGCCCCTTCCCCAGCTCTGTTCCCCTTCTCTAGATGTGCTCCAGACCCTCAGTGTCTTTCTTGCAGTGAGTGCCCCAAAACAGAACACAGTATTTGAGGTGTGGCTTCACTAGTGCTGAGTACAGGGGGACAATTATTGCCCTGGTCCTGATGGCCACACCACTTCTGATACAAGCCACAATGCTGTTGGCCTTCTTGGCCACCTGGGCACACTGTTGGCTCGTGTTCAGCCACGGTAGGCCAGCACCCGCACATCCTTTTCCACCAGGCAACTTACCAGCTGTTCATCTCCAAGCCTGTGGTGTTGCATGAGATTGTTGTGGCCCAAGCATGGGGCCTGACAGTGAGCCTTTTTGAATACCGTAGAATTGTCCTTGAACAAATCCTGGTGTATTTGACATCAAAAGGCATGTTCTTCTCTCACCAGCATGTGATCCAGAAGGAATCAGGACACTGATGAGGTAGGTACTCCAGCCCACTCCGTATAGCAGTGCTGCATGGCACGTATTATGTTGCTACTGGGATAGCAGGGGAAAGGAGTACAGCTCTTTCAGTCTCCTTGCCATATTATCTGCCATCAGCTGTTCATGGGTGCTGGCCTTCTAGTAATACCCACAGCCTGTATGTCAGGCCATCATGCCAGGTGGTAAGATGTGCAGCTTTTGGTCCATTATTCCTGTCATAATCAGTGGTACAATACAAGGGAATTGAGTTCTAGTGACAGGCCTGAAAGTAAGAGTCCCCATTGCTCTTCACCTTCTTGAGGCTTGTTCACTAGGCTGATCTTTAGCCTAAAATATTCCTTTCCTTTTTCTTTTGTTCTCATTGTTGAGGATGGCATCCTCTGAGCCAGTGCAGACCTCTATTCCAGGGTTTGTATCAAAACCCCCTTTGGCCAATCCCTCCTAGGCACATTTTTCAACTACTCTTTGATTACTTCTCAACTTTATTGTTCTCTTCCTCTCCAAATAACCCCTACTCCTTGTTTTGTCTGTCCTCTATTGGTACTTCCATAATCCCTTTCAATAATTGCAATCTTCAAACTATATTAGATTCATTTTCCAGAAGAAAAATGGATCTCGCGATGACATTTTCCTGTTGTTTTTATGCCTGGGATGTAAGCAAACAAAATGGACTTGGATAGTTTCTGCCTTTTCCTTCTTTCTGGAAAAGTTTCACCCATTTGCCATCAGCAAAGAAAAATGTTGTAATTACTTTTATCTCTAATTCATAAATGTTAAGTCTATGACTTCCTCATATTCATCATTAAGTAAACTGCCTTGTATTTTCAGTCTGTCCCAGTGGAAAATACGGGAAGGACTGTGCTGAGGTCTGTCAGTGCACCGAGAATGGGACCTGCAATCCAATAGATGGATCATGTCAGTGTTTTCCAGGCTGGATAGGGACAGACTGCTCTCAGAGTAAGCAAAGTGTTATTTTTCAAACTCTGCTTTAAAATAACATGTATTGCTGTTTAGTGTTTTCTGAAAGTTAAAGAGAGATTCTGGGGAATTCCCTGAGGTAGTAGAGCAGCCAGTGCTTTTCTCTCTTTATAGCTTTTTTCTTTTAATTAATCTACGTTCACTTTAGCTTGAATATGTTTTTGCATTTGGAACTTGAAGAAGCTGTTAGTAGTTTCTATTACAGGAAAGTGAGGTCACACGCTCTTATCAGAAAAGAAAGCTGCATGCTCCTTTTAATTTCTAGCTGGATTGCCTTTTATTTATTTTCTGAAATAATTTTCTTTCAGCTGTGACATTAGAAATTATTAACCAGTAAAGGTTTTCATGTACCAAGGCCCCAGAATTGAGAAATTAGGTAGCTGAAATATTTCTATTAAATGTAATTTAATTGTAAAAGTCAGTGTGGGCTTGGAGGGATGGACGATTTCTTCTTGAAAATTGCCCAGGTAGAAGATTGTCATTTGCTCATCCCGAAGTGTCATTTCCTGAGAGCATCCTTTAATTGAAGATAGATCACAGAGGGAAGCAATATCTGATCATTCAGAAATACTACTTCATATTGAGGATACAACTAGCATATTAGACAGCAATCCAGAGTAAAATATATTAAACTTCAAGTGATAAAGTAGGAATCGCATAAAAACAGACGGCTGTAATTTTGCTTTTATTGTGTGTCTTCCACCGGCAGAATATTGCTGTCACTCAAA